>JARHVA010002838.1:1967500-2165000 GCA_037957365.1 Torreya grandis | reverse complement strand
CACACACACACACACACACACACACACACACACACACACACACACACACACACACACACACACACATCACTAATTAGTTGTGTTCTTTATGGCCAATACTCAATATGTTTATTATCAATCAGTCTATAGAGTATTAAGTGGTTGAGTGGTATCACTAGTACTCCATAGTTTCTTAGTACCTCTTAACCCCCTCTTGATCTCAATACCAAACATTAGAATTCAAAACAATGTCATATCAAAAATCAAATCCAAAATCCTTTGCCTTTTCACCAATATGCATACAAATCCATACTCATTAGGGTGGTTTATTAGAGTAAGGGCATACAAGTACGATGATAATGGATCTTCTAGTAAAAATTAAAGCCTACGAAGGACACTATCACTTCTGACATTGTACCTTTGGAGGTCTATAACTTATTTCTAGGGAGATCATATTTACATGACTAAGATGCTACATATCAATCCAGTCTATAGCAATAGATTATACATACAAAATATCACTTTTTTAATATCTTAGAATCGGCTCCAATGACCAAATTAAACCTTGGTCTCTACCAAATGATGTTGTAAATTTGTCTCGTATATTCTTGGGTATTCTATTCCAAATTTTTATCTATCACCTACATAAGTGTTATAATTGATAAAAAATACCCTTGAGCATGTGTGTAGCCAAACCTAGATCTAAATTTCATATGTATCCCTAAAAGACAATATCAACAAAAAGGGACAATAGTGGAAGTAGGATTTGTTCCTATGGTTTGATCTTGTCATTTGATCCTCTAGTAGTATGTTTTTAAAATTAAACATTTTCTTCTCTTTTAATCCATGGTTTTAGGCTTTCTAGTGTGTGTTTTTCCTTTTTGTATTTTTCTAAAGGCACACTCACACCAGTTAGTCTACCATTTTGAAATTTCAATATAGAGGCATATTTAAACCAGTAAACACTGGTAAAAAGTTACCTATTCTTCTCAATTCTAATTATGATCACTAAAAGTAGTTCTCAGCCAAATTACAATCCTATTTTATTCATCCTAAAATCAAATCATGATCAAGTATTCAATCAATTTATATATACATTAATATAGTTAAATAATCATAATTACACAAGGCATCCTAAATGGGATAACTATGTGTGTTTTATTTACTCATTAGAGTATTAGATACATATGTAATGTTCAATCATCGTGGGGGTTATTGGCATAAAATCAACCAAATACAAAACTAATGCAAGCATAAGGAATGGGAGGAAAATTAAAGGCTTATTTATATAATATGTTTAGGGATTTCAACATTTAAATGGACACACATCCATTTTGTCAATTAGTTGACATACACAAAAGAGGAATCAAACCATTTTTATTAACATAGTGGAGATAAAAGTTCTATTTATACCATCACTAGGTTTAATAAACACAATAATATGGAGGAAGTAATACACAGTCACCTTATGGGTTTCACACATAATGTTTCATTCAATTCAATATTATACACTATTATATAGATTAAAATATGAAAATAACATATAGTTCTAGTACTTTATTTCTCTCATCAACCAACCATCGCAAAATGTAAGTCATTTTAACTTATAGGTAGGAATATAAAGACATCACATCTTTCCCCAAGTGTCTCTCTATCTTTTTTAGGTGTTACATCCACATTGTGTTACATTAA
Source organism: Torreya grandis (assembly GCA_037957365.1). Classification (NCBI taxonomy): domain Eukaryota; kingdom Viridiplantae; phylum Streptophyta; class Pinopsida; order Cupressales; family Taxaceae; genus Torreya; species Torreya grandis. The sequence goes on along the minus strand of JARHVA010002838.1, from coordinate 2,163,329 downwards.
GTTTCTAGAAAGATAAAATAATAGGAGATTCCATCTATAGGAAGACTTGGACAACTTCCATTAGCAATACCAATATGTAATAAAATGCACCTTGTTAGTTTACTATTTATTCAAGATTTGGATATAAAATAACATAATAAAGTAATTATAGACCCAATTTGGTCTCCCCTTTATTTCTTAACACCTTAGATTAGAAAATGAGATGTCTCCTAGTTCAAAGGTCTTGGAAAGAAGATATGTTGGAGATGAAGCTTGAAAATATACGATGATGAGTAAAGATTGATGAAGACAAATGTTTCATTAAAATATGAAATGGAATGCCATGACCCGATTGGTATTTAGAAACCATTATACCAAATGTGTTTTTAAAGGATGTCATTAAAACTAGATTGAATCCCATACATCAAGTAATACTATTTATAACCCATGAGAAAAGGAAGGACTACATGAAAACCAAAAAAATGAATAAGATATCCAATAATCAAAGGTATAACTATTCATTTTATCAAAAGACATTTTTATACTTCAAAAGGTTTGACTACAACTATAGAATCACACAAATTCTTTAAGACCAAATTGGCTAGTTAAACCATGATTTGAAAGCCATGATCCTTCAAGTTGTCAACTAGCCAAGTTTTCTAATAATAAATATAAAGAATAATTATTGTTAGGATAAACATTAAAATACAATTCATTATCAAAAATATAATTTCATTTACAACTATTGGGAATTAATGAAACATTTCAAGACCATGTTATTAATAAGATACTGATTTAGCTATGAAAACACTCTTCATTTATTTGAAGGCCAAATTGAACAACGAAGATAATTTGATTCAACTGTGGAGGCAAACTTTTCCAACCCAAGAGAAAAAACATGAACAAGCCACAAGTAAGGCTGGATCAACATAAAAAAGATAACAACCATAAACACAACCAAAATAAAGTAAATCAAGACAACAAGTATGCAAAAAAATATGTTTTTGTGAGATACTAGATATCATGTTTGCCATGGATGCTCCTGCATAAACTCCACCTTTTTATATTTGCATTTTCTCAATCATTGCATGCCCTATTAGGGTTTCAACCTTGAATAATCTATATACAATTCTTTCACACACTTATGAAGTTTAAATTTTTGCATAAAAACCTAATTATAATTATCACAAGTGATTATGTGCATAAAAACCTAATTTTAGTATATATGAAGCACCTAAATAGAAAAAATATAGACCCATAAACAAAAGTGCAATAACCTAATGTAAATTGGAAGTCAATATGTCCTATTTGAAGTCCTCTAAAACCAATCACTTGATTCATTATGTGATCACTGAAATAGGGTATATCAATCCCCTTAATCACAAATTTGACAACCTTTTATAAATTCAAAGTTGATATGCCATGTTTAATTACACTAGAAACTAATAAATCAATTCATTACATTAGGATATAAACTATGTCATATCAATTCCCCTAAACACAATAGCAAAAACCCAATGTAAATTTATACTTGATATGACCCATTTGAATGCATTGTGTAAAAAAATGCTTGATTGGTTGCATGAGGTAATTAAATAGGGTTTATCAGTCCCCTTAAACATAAAAGTGAAAAATTAATGTAAATTTGGAATCAATATTCCATATTTGAGTTACCCATGCAACCAATCATTCAATTATTTACATGATCCAATAAAATAGAGCATAGTCATCCCCCTAAACTCAAATTAGATAACCCAGTCTAAATTCACACTTGATACATGCCCTATTTTAGTGCCCTATGTAACTAGTCACTTGATTTTTTACATATAGAACTTAAATGGGGTATATCATCCCCATAAACACAAATGTTACAAACTAATGTAGATTCAAACTTGATATTCCCTATTTAATCATCTCATGCAATCAATCACTTGATTAGTTACACAAGGATCTCAAATAGGGCATGCCAATCCCCATAAATACAAATGTGGTACTTTTAATGTAAATTCACACTTGACATGCCCAATTTGAATTCCACTTTCAACAAATCACTTAAGACTCGATATGCCCTATTTGAGTGCCTCATGTTACCAATCACTTGATTAATTTCATAAGGTACTCAAATAGGCAATATCAATCCCTATAAATACAAATGTGATAGCCTAATGTAAATTTAAACTTGATAGTACTTATTTAAATTCCCCATGTAATTAATCACTTTATTTGTTACATGTAACATCAAATAAGGCATATTTAGCCTGTTAAACACAAATACCATAACCTAATGCATATTTGAACTCAATAGTCCCTATTTGATTTCCACATGAAGTAAATTTCTAGATTACTTACATAGGGAACTCAAACAAGTCATATTAATCCTCATAAACACAAATGCAACAACCTAATATAAATTCAAACATGATAACACTATTAAAACTCCTATTGAGCATGCTACAAGAGAGAGTTTAAATGTGTTAGGTTGAGCTCCATCACCAAATAATAGAATTGGCCAAATATTTTGTTATGTTATTCTTCTAGGGCATCGATAATGAAATTTTATAGTATGGGGCTGCCTCAGGTTACTTATATGTGTCACCTATGTCACTTTTTCTATGAAGTTATTTTGGGTAGGTTGAAATAAATCCAATTAGTAATCCTTGTATTTTTTTTCTGACATTTTTACAAGTATATAAAAGAGATATGCTCCAATAAAAATTATCAACACCATGGGGCCTAGGATTTTATGATAATGTGATAACCTTACAATTTGAGATACAATTTAAGGCTATGAAGTTTGCATGTTTTGTTATCTTGTATAAAGTAAAGTAACATAAATTTAAGTAATCACAAAGACTAATACTTGTAATAAATATAACTTATATTTAATGGGAATAAATAGGGTAAAAGTATAGATATATACAATGCTAAAACAAGTATAGGAATGCACATTCATAAAATCAAGAGGAGAGACACTTCATTTGATTTACTTAGACTAAAAGTGTGAATACAATGCATATCATAAAGCATAGATACTGAAGCATACTATATATCACTATGATTATGTATATCATCAAACTCAATATGGATCCATATGCTTCATATTTATGAAAATAATATAATAAGGTAGTTATAATTATCAAAAGTTAAAAAAAAATTGAACTATAAGTCTTGTCATCTTCTTCCCATAAAATTGTTGAGATTATTCTTAGTCTTTGGAAATTAACCTATTAGGTTGGATCGTTAATCTAAAAAAATACGTAAAACATGTCAATAAACTAAGAAGTTACTTCTAATAATCCATGAGGATTTAGTGTGATTAAATATTCCATGTTGGGTGCATGAGATGTAACAAGGGCTCTGCTATGTGCAAGAGGCTCTATGCATAAGTGAGGTGTTGCACAAAAACATAGTGGTGTGCAAGATTTTTTCTACATGAATGTTTTTCTATGAAAAAGAGTCGTGAGACTTTTCTTTGTATGTAGTGAATAGAGTGTGAATGACTCTAAGTTGAGTAGTGTACAAAAATTGTAGGTACACAAAGGAGAAGTGTCTGTATTTGCATGATTATGCATGAAGAACCAACATAAAATTGAAAAATTACTCAATGTTTATTATAAATATAATGTAACATCATCCATTATGACATGCAAACTTCATTTAATAAATACACCTTAATGACATGTCACAAGTCAACCCAAAGTCACCCGCAAGGAAATCATTATGTTGCCTGCTAGATTCATGCATTATAAAGACATGCTAATTTCACCATGTAGAGATGCCTCCCTCAAGAAACTTAAAATTTTCCTTAAGGGTTATAATTTTATAAATATAAAAGCCTGTGTGACTTTAATAATATTTAAATGTGACACTAGAGGGAGAATTTAGATAGACTCAATTATGTAATGAGTATGTGAATTCATGTGTCAATATCCTCTCAACTCTCACTATATTTGATAGATGTAAGGCTTATAAATTTGATTTTGTATACACCTTTAACTACTACATATGTCATAAATCAATCTAGAAAGTATAAAAACCTATTAAAACCACCATTAATTTTCCCATAATTGATGTTAGGTGTAAAAATTACACCTAGAGAACCTTTTTTTCAATTTTAAATTTATGAAAATGACTAATTACTAGCTAGATTGAATTCTAAAAAAATATATTACAAATGGTAAATCATACAATGCTATAATTGATTTTAGAATACCTAGAGTGATCCTAATTTCTTATATTTAGTAAAATAAATTTAAAATATAATCTTAAATTAAATGTATAATGTAATATTGTACTTAAATGTTTATTTTAATATATTTACATTCCAAATCACAAATAAATAAAAATACAAGCAAAACAAAAGGGCATGCACCCTTTTTACTACAAAGAGTTCACACTCTTTGTAATACAAATGGCATACCTCATTTTCCAAAGTGTGTGCACCCTTTAAGATTAGTATTCCAAGACTATTAAAATTTTGGCTTGGGTTTTTTCTTCAAAAAGGCATGTGTCCTTTTAAAAATGAAACCCACACATTATAAGTCAAGGATATAATTTTGAATAATGGACCCTTTTTTATCCCCCAACTTTGTATATCTACACACCTATGGGTATTAAGTTAGAGGATTGGGAAAATATCGATAGGAAGGTAAAGAGTTTAATTAAATTAGGTTGTTAGATTTAGTTTTTATGAATTTATCAATGGAGAAAACTTCTAAAATATATGGGAGAATTTGGGGACTTTGTATCAAATAAATTCTCTTGTGAACAAATTATTTCTCTGAAAGACATTTAATTCATTGAAAATGAATGATAGTGACTTTATAGCCAAACATCTGAATGTTTTCATTTCTATGGTAAGTTAGTTAATTTTTTTAAAAATTAAAGTGGAAGAAAAATAAAAGTGTATTACTTTTATTTGTTCTTTGCCTAACTCTTGGGATAATTTAGTTATGTCAATAACTACTAATGTATTGAATTTAAAAATTGATGACATATTGGGATACTTATTATCAAAAATAATGAGGCAAAAATATGTTGAGTATTATAAAAAAATATGCCTTGTTTGTAAGAGATTGTTCCAAATAAATAAGTAAAAGAAAGTCAAGATAATCAAAGTCTAGAGGTAAGTCTAAAGCTATAACAAAAGATAAGAGAAACCACTACAATTATGGTAAAATGAGACATTTAAATAAAGATAAAAATCTAGAAATGTATAAAAATTTAAGTCATTTGATGATTCTTAGTCTACAAAATTAAAATTCCTCAATTGAAGAGTCAAGGGATTTTTCTTAGAAACTTCAAGCTTGCATGCATGTGATGGTACTCGATTGATTGAATTAGGTGTCTCTTTTTATGTTAACCATTAGAGGGAGTGGTTTTATGAATATGAAAAGAATAACAAAGGTGGTATCTGATTAGAAGATAAATCAATATATAGGATCATGAAATTGTAAAACAAGATAATAGGATTCAATCAAGATATTCAATATATTTTATACTTGACACAATAGAGAGAGAGTGTGATACATATTTATAGATCACTAAGCTCCTAAAATAAGGAGTCAAATCTATATTTGATAACTTTATTTTCCCTCAATTATCTCAACTTCTCCCTTTAGACTCTATCTCTCTCTCTCTCTCAAGCTTATCTAATTGCATCTCATATAAATAAATCTCAATACAACTTAATATGAGATTTTATAATTCATTATTGTCATAGACATAGTAATATTTAAAACTACCCAAACAAATAATTATGTGAGAACTAATAAATTCATAATAGAGGGAGAGTGAAGTTGAGGTTAAAATATGGAAGCGTTGAAACCCTCCATGGTGTTATTCACATTAGATGTTTAATTAAAAACCTAATATATGTAAGATGAGTAATGTGAGAGTGTAGGTATTATTTAATAAAGATAATTTCAAGATGGTTTATGGAGCAATGGTACTATCAATAGAATTTAATACATGAAAACTATTCAAGATTAAGGTAAGTATTTTATGTGATGAATGTGATAGATTTATGGCTCCTAAGGTGAATAATATTTCATATTTGGATACTACATCTCTTATAAAGAAGACAACCTTTTGGAATTAAAATATGGGACACGTTATAGAGAAAGGCCTTTGAGCATTAAAATCTAAAATTATGATCGAATAATTTATGACTGTCAATTATAAGTTTATTTTTGTAAGCATTGTGTGTTTGGCAAGAAAACTCAAGTGAAGTTTACCAATAATGTTACAAGATAAGAATGAATTTTCTATCTAGTTCATAGTGATGTGTTTGAACATGTGAAGGTTATATCACTACATAAATCTATGTATTGTATTTATTTTATAGATGAATACTTGAGAAAAACTTGAGTTTATTATATCAAGGCTAAATCTTAGGTGTTTAGTAAGTTTAAGGAGATTAAAGCTCTTGATGAAACCTAGATAGAGAATAATATTAAGGTTTTGAGGATTGAAAATGGTGGAAAATACTGTTCAAATGATTTGGACCTCTATAAGGACTGTGGATTATAAATAAAAAAATACAACTTCATATACGTCATGTTAGAATGGAGTTGAAAAAAGAATGAATAAGAATCTAATGGATAAGGTGAGAACACACACAATGGTGTAATATTGGAAAGAATGTTTTTGGTATAAGTGATCTCAACTACTTCTTAATTGATTAACAGATTACCTAGATTAGGCCTAGTCAATAAAAATCCAAAAGAAACATAGACTAATAATAAACCCTATCTCAAGCATATTAAAGTTTTTGATTTCATTGTTTATATGTTTATTCTAAAGTAAAAAAGGATGAATTTGGATAGTATACTACCAAAGTGTATCATTATTAGATATGGTATTGATGTGAAGGGATATATATTATATTATTATTATTTTTTAGGATTACCTAATTGATGCATACTCACCCACACCATATTATTAGAGAACATAATCAATGAAGTAACACTTGATTTACTTATATTAATATTTTTTTTATTCATTTCATAACTACAATCCAAAACCCAAACCCTACCCCTAGTATCATCTCTTATCTATATAATAACATAGAGGGTTAGTACACAAGGAATTATTGTGAATGAAATTTACTATTATACTGATATAATTAGGTCACTAATATTAATAAAAATAGGTATCTATGATATTTGGATGAATTTGTGTTGTTTTGATTTCAATATTTCATATATTTATTATTTATGGATTATGGGTGTTGGTCTTAAACTAGCTAATATGATTTTTGGAGCCTCTGCAGGAATTCAATATAGAGGAATGGTCGATAAGAGTCATTTATATGAGCGTAATTTTCATAGGTTAAGGTTTGACTAAATTTCACATTGTCAAGTGTCTAATACCAAATATGTGTGCCTAAATTTGCCACCATTTTCTTATAGTAATTAAATTAATAGAGTAAAAGTGTAAAAGTTGATACATGAGGATAACCATGATGGGTGTGATCAAGAATGTATTATGTGTTCCGACTTTCTCCATACAAAACTACAATGAAACTTTTATCAATTAATATTTACTTATGATGTAAAAATAAAAAATTAACAAGATTGAACATATATGAAAATGAACTTATAAAAGACCAAATACATTTGTGTATATTAAAACCAAACTTGTCTTGTAAAAGGCAATGGATAATGGGGTTAAAACTTATAAAATAATGAATGCACCTGTGTGTGTGTGTGTGTAAAGCAAACTTGTATTCTAAAATACTATGGATAATGGGACAATGTTTTCCCTATAGATGCCTCAGTATAAGAATGGGTTGAGTCGGATATGCCTCAACCCTAAATTGAAATGAATAAGTGCATAGAATTTATGTTATGCATAAATTCAAACCCACATTAATCCAAAATAATTTATTAAATGGAATCCACTAAGGGTTCCATAAAATTTGAGAAATTCGTAAGAGTTTGTGTAATGTTTTGGATCATTAACTACACATGGATATATGATTCAATATAATTAATTAATAATTAATACATATATATAGTTTATTTTTAGAATAAAATTTTTTAGTACTAAAATAATAATGGCATGATTTTTAATTCCATCTAATTATGTGAGTAACCTAAGTCATGATATAACCTATGCCAATATATTATGATATCTACAAAAAATTATGAACACATGCCACACATATGCCTCCATTGTAATAACATGTATAAACTTAAATTATAATATATGTAATAATATCATTAAATATATGAAATTTTCTTTTGATCATGTGAAATTTTTGACATATGTCATCAAATTTGTTATAATCTGAGTAAACTTGTAACATTATGAAATAATTTGTCCCCAAAATTAAAAGTTTTATGTGTCATTGACGTATTAATTTCTAAGTATAACCACCATGTATGCCTCCTTTTTGAGGTGAGTAATGATGCATATGAATTATTTATCTCAAAATATAGTAGTTAGAGTCATCATTTTATATATAATCTATGTAATAAGTTTAAAGTGTATAATAACATGTGGATATTATGCCATCATATATATAATAAAGCATATCGGTATGTATGAGACATATATCCAAAGCATACAAAGTGTCATTTCAAGATAACTATATCAATGAATGACATATTGAATAATCAACATAGTAATGAGTATCCAAAAATTGAGTATTTCATATGAGGAAAATGTGCATGATATGAATCATGGAAATTCAAATAAGAAGAAGAGTGGATGATATAAATCATGACACCAAAAATATCATCAAATAATCTTATATTTTTTTCACACATAGAAAACAAAGACTAAGAGTCACACCTAATGAATCAATCATATGTCACACAAGGCCATGATCCACACTTAATGGACATTGTAGTGTCATGCACACAATGGAAAAATAAATGTCACACATACAATGAACAATTTAGTGTCTCACACATAAAGCCCAATAAGTAACAATAAATAACATCAATCATGCACAAAATAAGAAATCATAATGTACATAATCAATATATGTCATAATCACATATATCAAAATACAATATCCAATAGTTTGCATAGTGTAAGTGAGAATAATTAATGTGTATAATAAATGTAAAATATATCTATATAGTCAATGTAAATAATCATAGTAAGATAAAACATGTGTAAAGTAGATATATGGCCCTAATAATAATATGCTTCCCATGTAGGAATGTATATCTTGGATGTATGGAAGTGGATCTTGTGTGTAGGAAAATTGTGCATCTGTGTGTCCATGTCATGTGAAAATTGTATGCCTTACATCTCACTCATGTATATCATGAAACGTGTATATTTATTTTGGATATATACTAAATTATATATGATAAATCATAATAAAATAATGTAAACTATTAATAAATTTTATGCATAGGTCACAATTTTATGAATATATATTTATTTGTGTTTTCCAAGTGTTTAAAATATTATGTAATGTTAAAAAATGATATCATCAATAGGATGCTCACATGTAGGTGATGTGTTAAAAATGCCTAATGTTACCCATCATGTTTGATTAGTAACATGTGGAACTAATCCAAAGTCTGAATAATAATATCATGTTATAATTTACCCATCATGGTCATGATAAATGCTAGGATCATGTGTACGTAGTTAGCTCTATGGAGCATAGTAATTTATGTAATTTCATTCATAAGAGTATAATGTGCCCATGATATTATCTTATTGTCTGCTATGGTAGATAATAGACTTTTCAATTCATGTATACTCTATGATATGATGGGCACTAAATAATTCGCAATCTTGAAGAGTCAAGGAGGGTATTCATATGGAGGTGGAGTTGGATAAGGAATGATTTACTACCAAAGAGGGTATTCATATGGAATACCTAAAACTATGACTACCCTACTATCATGTATATAATTCATACATATATTAAATTTAGATGGCACTTCATGCATCTTAAATATCCATAGATGTCCTAACAACATGTCAAAGACTTTATTACTTTGTAAAACTAGAAATAAAGTAACCAATATTGTGGGCACTAATTGAAGAGGAAGTAAAATTTGGTTGAGAGTATCTTGTATCCATCCATAAAATCCCTTAAGTAATCTTGATGTTTCTTATATATCCTTTTGTGGTTATCTAAGAGTGTTAAGAATTTTCATTATACAAATATTTTCGCTTGAACCATTGTCCACCATGACATTGTATATAGCTTACCAATATTAAAATGCATGTACAAATATTGAGTGATCTAAATCATCATTTCAAATATATCATGGTTTTTTAATGTAATAATGGGTCTCTATGTGTGTATAGTGTGAATTTGTCAATAACTCCATCTAAAGGATGCACTTCCTTAGTTCTAGTAGCATACAAAGATGGAGGAGGATGGGCATTATAAGTAATTTTCACATGAGGTGTAGAAGTAGTCTATTACACCTAATGATTAGGAAAAGGGTTATTAAATATATTTAACTTAGCATTTTAATTAATTTATAGCCATCACTGTTTTGTAGATGTGATAACAATAGTTGTGTTGTTATTTATCAAATATTGTATCTTATGTTTAATGGTAGTCAAAAAATGAATTACTATTGGATCCCTTATATTGAGGCTTACTCATATCAACCTATTTTTTTAGAGGGAAAGATATAAGTCTGAATTCTAGTAACTTTTTTTAATACTATGTACATTTACCTCCTTGGTAGAACTAATAAAACAATTCAATTAGTTGGTTGTGAAACCGCATTAACTTTTTATTTCATGTCATTATCATTATCATTGAATTTTAATTCAAAATTGGTTTATTTAAAAAAGTTACACTAGGAGTAGTGGGAGGGTTAGACCAATATTTTAGATTATTCATTGCGAGAAGTTTGAATTCTCAGTCCTTAACCATGTGACATAAACTCAAAAATGATTGAAAATTATTAAACATAATACATTCATTTACAAGAACAAATAATATTTGCTTAGATATGTCTTGTAATTCATTATTTTCCATTTGAATTGTCAATTTAGAGAGCATGGTCTTGTATCTTAGCATATAAAAAGTGATAGGTGCATTTTATCTTTGCTTGATTTTTTCAATTTATGTATAATGAATATTCTCACTAATGTTGATTAAGAAGTGTGATAAAAAGTAGTTATACAAATGGTTTGAATTCATGAATAGATTAAAAAAGGATATCATAAAACCAACACAATGTGTAATACTTATTACTCACTGGAGACAACTTAGTTAATAACTTATCATTAGATGCACAATCCAAACATGTTGCATGAAAGGATTGAATATGTTATTTTGGATCAGCCTTACTATCACATGATGTAATTTTAGTTGACATGAAAACTATTGGTTAAAGATAGGCTGAAATCTCAAGGGCTAATGGATTATGTAATAAGACATGAGAATCAATGGTATGTCCCACTCTAGAGGAATTTTGTTTTAATTTTGTAACCTTAATTGAAGATCAATTAATATTTACAATAGTGTTTGAGCAGTAGGCATAGAAAATTATGTAGTATTTAATGTTATGACATGATTGGTAACCTTTATTGTTATAGTCCAAATTTTCAACATAAATAAGTTGAGAAAACCTTCTTAAATTTGGGATAACATGGAACTATCAATACAAATAGGTAAGCTACTGTAAGATACATATCTCTATATTTCGAAAGGGTTAGCTCCTTTGATCTATAATTTAGGCTTAAAAACTAAAATAAGATAATAAATACTAAGGGTAAAAAGGGGAGAAGTAAAATTAAATCAACCTAAACTAATGATGGTGGTAAACCAAAGATAACTCCACAAAACACACTCACATCTGCACTAAGAAACAATACTTCTAAAACTAACCTTAACTCATTATTTCTTCTAGCATAAGTATTTTTCATGGAGACATATTAATATGCATATATAGAAGTGGGCGAAAAGGAGTTATGATATTAGAAACTACTAGTGTCTTTCACACTTCAAAACACACATAGAAAACACATACACTTCATGGGACCTATTAGAAGAGATATCACTCATAGAAAACATGCAAGAGCAGAATGGAAGCAAGGATAAGACATTCATCACTTGTCAACCACATAAACCATCTAACACACTAAATAAATATATTGTAAAGACAAAATCAACTTCAAAACTTTATTAAAGTGCAAATCAAGATGTCAAGCTAATGTGGCTTCACCATACCAATTATGGATCCATTATAAAGCCAAAAATGCTTACACATATATATATATATATATATATATATATATATATATATATATATATATATATCATATGAGAGGGGAGGGAGGATGAGAAATGGACAATAATAACTACATGTGTCAAGGTTTGAAAACAAGTTACAATTTAAGATAATGAGTTGTAAAAGAGGGTAGGATGTGTCATGAACATGTGTCAATATGAAACATAGCACATTCATCAAGTTGGCATAGAACTCTTTATTGTCTTACTTGAAACTACCTTGATGATGAAGGGTAGTCCACCTATCTTGAACTACCTTATAATTCCATGGAAAAAATGATATGAATTTAGGAGGTGGGTATATGATTATTATATTCATATATGCCTCTCCAACTAATTAAATTTTATTGGACACTTGTTGTTCACTATTTACAGTCACTCGTTAGCTCTCTAGGATTCAATCTCCACACTTATCACTTCAATGGCCTATGTTTGCCCAATGAAATTAGTTTTAGAGGTGATGTAAAATTTTTGAGTACCTAATTATCTTTTGTTCTATTAAATAAGCCTCAAAATACTCGATATCACTTTTCTCACTATCACACTTAGGCAGTCACTTTGCTTTCTCACTATTTATTTAGACTGCCTTCAATCAATGGTCTAATAAAGGAGTTTCCATGTAAAACCATGGTGATGTTTGAGTTATAGGAGTTGAAACAATTTCCTACATACTTCTCACAATGTCCTTTGTTCATTGGTTTCCCTCTATACTTGTGAAACACCTTAAAACTTATAAAAAACCTAGAATTAGGTTTATTCATACAAGTGATAGTATAAAAAATTGGATGTTGAGGATCCTAGGAGAGTGAAAATAATTTCCAAATCACTTTTATACCATTTTAATACTTTTATATGTATATCCATTCATCATTTATCCATTAGGTTCAAATGAGGGATTCAAGAGGGTTTTAGGTCTCTTAGCTTCTTAGTGATTATTCATAAAATTTGGATGTTCAAACCTAAAAAAAACTTAACTAAAATAAATTTAAGGACCAACCTCAAATAACCTTAGATTATTTAAGCACCATTCACACCATTTATAAATATATGAGCAAATGAAAGTATCTCTTTGACTAGTTGTTTTGACTCTGGATAAGCCTGAGAGAGAATTAGGCCAAAATGACCACTCCTATATTTCTCCCTAAAAACTAGAAATTATTATGGAATATAAATATTTTCATAAAGTTTATCATATGACTTAGAAATATCTCATGATCATATGACTCAAGATAGAAGCCATGAGGGTTTAGGCCTAGTCTATAAGACTATATATTCGGGTGTATGACCACGTCTAAACTTTTATAATGGTTTTAAATGTTTATAAACCTTCATGTACATCTAATTAAACTATTTAAATTATTACAATGGTCAATTCTCTCCACCTTCTCTTTTCACTTTTCTTGCATTATTTTTATAGGTTATCTTACTCATGGAGTGCCCTCTATTTGGGATAAAATAGTCAGTACTTCCCCTATATATTTGACCCAAATGAGACTGTGGATAGCTTAATTATGTCATGAGGACATCGTGTGTCAATTTTAAATTTTTTATCTTATCTCTAGACCCCTTAAACCTTAAAATTCTTCGATACTAGATTTTAGGACTAATGATTGTGCACAAGATTTTGGTTTACTATAGGTTGAGGTTCAAAACTCAAGCCTTGATCTATTTTATGCCTATAATAATCACATGAAGTGTGATTTTATAACTATGAGATTGTATTCAACATGTCCATTCCATCTTATAGCTCTAACAACCTTACACACCTGCATTTCACCTTAGCATGGGCTAATCTACAGATTAGACCAATTATAGGTGGTAATTAGGAATATAAGGGATTCCTATAGGTGACTATATATGCTTGAGTATTATTTTGTCACCCTTATGATCATATTGAGGTCACTAAGACCATATCAATCCTAGATAATATCATCTCATGACTTAAAACTATGAATCATTCTTTACTATTAACACCATAGGTGTTACTTGCAAGTTGTAGGTCCATTTGGTCTTAGTTACACTTTAGTTCATTTAATATCTTTAGTAGAAGCTTTATTGGTCTAAAATCTCACCTACCATGACACTCTCTTTAATTTAACACTTACTCTCATTTCCAATCATGATATATACGTCAAAGTTTGAAGAATTAAAACATTAGTCTCACACAGACCTCATGACACATTGTATGAGCAAAACATCATGTAGAGAAGTTAAGGTAAAACTTCTCATTAGCATGTTTCTAACTTTGTGAATCAAGGATCTAATTTTTAATATGTGAAATGGATTCACAAATCATACCATGATATTATCTATGCTATTAGACCTAATTTAAGGTTTCAAATGAGTCTAAACACCTCAAAATACCTTTCATCACTACTTAAACCTCTATGGTATTAGATCTTGACCACTATTTGAGACTGAATGTAGATGTTATTAGATATAGGACTATGTTCTAGGTTAGAACCTCACGCTAATAAACTTTCACTAGGTTCATAGACTTTGTTTTAGATCTCAATTAGGCTCAAAATCTTCAAACACCACTCTGCTTTCTTTCTTCAGGTTGACATTGGATTGGTCTTCAAATAATCCTATAGATGTCCTTTTTAAGGCTACTTGATTGTATCAATTATCTTATACCTTTAGTTCCCATCAATTATCTTATTTAGGAAAACCATATATGGATAAACTAATCACCATGCTCTGGGGTTGAAGATAAGTATGTTATTCTTGCTTTGAAGCCATTTATAGAAATATGAGACCCTATGCTTATCAAACACTATCTACAAACTTTAATGGTGTTCATTTCTATAATAATAAGATGTTTCTTCTATCCTTCCATGATCACACATACCACACTAGGTTAGAAAAAACATGAAAAATATGAACATGCTTTATCAACCTGCATACACCAATTGGTTCACACAAACTAATGAAAAAGATGAGAAAAACTAAGGTGTTGGGGATGTGTAAGTAGTTTGAGAATATAAATCATATTAAAAATTGTTCATAGAGTATTAACCACCAAATTAGAAACTATGGATATGAAATGAAAGTATACATGGAGTATTAATAGCCACCAAATGCACTCTACTCAACTCTCATCCTCATGCCCATACTAAAGGAAAACCATTGACCTCTTTTAACCTGCCCAAGAAAGTGATGAGAGAGAGAGTTAAATTTTTACCATTTTTATACCTTTTTGGACCACTTAATATTAGAATTGAATTTTGGGGATCTCAAGAGAATTATTTGGATCCTTCCCATATGCTTAGTGTGTCATTTAGTCCATACAATTGCTTGAAACTGACTTGTATATAGTTTATCTTCTTGGATAAAAATTGAACCTACAACCTTTTCAATTTCAAAATATTTATCTTACATTCCTTGACATATTTTACATTATACTTCATCTTAAATCCTTTGTCGTTAATGATAAATCTGTACATCTCATCCAATTGGCCAAAAGGTGGCCACAAAAGGATATTAGGACAAAAAGATAAATATGACCATGATAAAAGATATAATGTGACCCTAAAATGTGACTAAACCTGTATAAGGACTATTTTTACCATGTTAAAACCTATAATACCTCATGGAAAGTATGATTATGGAAGGGAGTTTGACAAAATTTGACCTAGGGTCAAATTTAGTCAACATTTTGCAATTTTCTAGGGGTAGCATGCTTGCTATGCTAAGAACCAGTTGCCTTATCCTATCCTTGGGAAATGTAATCACCTATACATTATAAATGACATTGATAAGCCTCTAAAAGGAAACTAAACCAAACCAAACACAAATAGAAAACAAACACACAACATAACAAAATAAAGACAGACACTTGTGCTCGCAAGAACACTTAGGGAAAACAAACCACAACTCAAAAGAAAACACACACCTATTATAATATGTACAAGACCTTAAAAAAATTTAGGGGAAATTCATATTCTTCATTACATCGACCAAGGTCAAAGACAATGCTTATTGCATCACTACTACTCCAAGAAAACAAACTCTCATATGATGCATATTTGTCAATGAACACTTTCTTATGTAGATAGTAAAGTGACTTACCATATTTTAATCTTATGATAACTTCAATTGTGTCACTTGAATATCTCAATAACACTCCATCTATCCCTCCAAGAGTATTGTTTGAATTTTTAGCTGGTTTAATATTTAACATATTTAATTGGTACTCATTAATCTATTTATTTGGAGTCATGAAATACTCCTCAACTTCAAATTCATATGAACCATCATATGCTTGTTGTTACGAGTCATCAAGGCTATCCTCAGATCTATCAAACACTTTATGGTCCACTAAGGTTGTTTCTTTCTTGGCGGAGACCTCAATTTATTTCTTATGATCATCAAACACATGGTTAATTTCAACATCAGGTCTATACTATTTTTAAGAAGTTAAAGGCCTGCTCAACTCCTTAAATTCTTACACAATGGCATTAAATTATTGACACATATCATCTAATTCTTCTTGAGTTTCTTACTTATGATAATTATCTTCTTTTCTAGACAAAATTAAGTGTTCAATAAGACTATCATGCTTTGCTATAGTTGGGATCTAAACATCATCACTGATGTGTACAAGATAGATGCCTCACACAACTTTCTATAGAATATTATTAGGATATTAATCAAGATTTCCATCACAATCTTCATATATTTTGTAATTATCAAGTCCTGTTTCTTCAAGTCCATATTGCTTAGCTACCCACTCATCAAGATACAAGTTAGATATGCCATCAAGAATAGTTAGAGGTTCTTGATCACTAGGGTGATCATCTTCCTCAATGACATTTCAATTCATGTTATAAGTATAAGTAACATATGGCTATACATGAAAACTAGAGAGAGGTTATGATTTGATTCTCACTTTTTCACCATTTATAGTCTTAAATCACATATAGGAGTAGTCTAAAGTCAGATAACCTCCAATTTTAGTAGTGAACTCTCTTGATAATCAAAGTGAAAAATGATGAGGCACATATACCACTACACCATCATAATTAATGGTGAAGGTAGGACAAGTGATGAGTCCCATAAATGTCTTATTATTGTGTCCATCTATTGCACTCATCTTGCTTGATTATTATGCTTTTAAACACTTTTTCCATATCAGTTCCCTACTTTCATAAACCTTATAGCATTATGTTTTTAAACTCTTTTAAATAGTTGAAATTATGTATTGAAATTAAATATATTATCATTCTCTATTGCTTTAGGATGATTTTTCTATAAATGTGTTTTGAAGATGTTTTGGAGAAATAGGTATATAACATGGAGCATCATAGAGCAAAGGAATCTCACCACATAGACCATCCTGCAGCCATTACGTGACCAAAGCCATATATTAATAGATTTTTATTCTCTTCTAAATAACTCACAAAATAACTCTAACCTCCATGGAGCTTAATAAGGAAGTGATTGAAGAATGAAACATCTTTATTTTTCCTACAACAAAGTTGCAAGATTCACATGAAGGACATCTTTAGCGAAAGGAACTAATTTTAGTTATCCCAATTTGAATGTATCTTAGAATAAAATGTATATATTATTTTTCATAAAATAAACTCCTTTTCATTATATGAATATGTGAATCAAAGTTGAGGGATATAGAGAAAATACTAGATATTGAATAGAGACTATCACAAGTACATTTTGTTAAGTAATCATTGTTGTAATTCCCTACAACAATTTTTTTTTTCACTTTTGATTAATATGAGTGATTATTTATAATTAAAATCTAGTGTTTTAATATTAAGGTTGAAGCTACAGTTGGAAGGAGGAAAGGGTCCCTTTGGAAGGCTATAACAACAATCCAAACTATTTGGTTAGCTAAGCATGTTAATTGATTTCCTTAAGCATTGTGTGTTTCATTTTTGAATTGTGTTAATTATATTATTGTCTTAGATTCATTTATGGAAGCTTCCATGCATAAGCATTTATTTTACTTCATTTTTTTTATGTTTCATTTTAATAATTTCATTTACTACACTTCAACATCTTAGATACAATTAGCAGAATGTCAAATTAGAGATTAAATGTGCATATACAATGACATCATCCTAAGTCTACATCCTTGGGTTGAAAATTAAATTAACTATAAGGTATATATCCATGGTTACTCTCCATGTTCATCTTGATCAATAGTATTATATCATATTGTGAATCAATTGCTAGTTAGTTTTGGTGCCATTACCTAGGAAGGGTGTCACACACTTATAATACTTAATATTGATAGAAACTATTTTGGATGTTTATCTATTTTTATAAAGTTTGATTTTTTCTAGATTAAATATTTCCTACTTTCATAGTTTAAAATTTTCTTTTTGAAAGTAGGATAGTGGAAATTGTAAATCCCCATATTACTAACCCTGTGCAGGTAGGGTGGGAAAAAAGTAAAAAAAAGTGGTTAATGTATGCAAAGAGAAGTGAACTATATAGGAATATTTTTGCCTAAATCATTGAATTTTGATACAAGATCTGAAATTCATCCTATAATAACTAAGGAACACAAAGGAATTTCTGAAGATCATTCACAGTTGTCAATAGAAGAGGTAGAGAAGTAATAATTTTTGGTTGGACTAGTAGGACAAGTTGGAAACCTTGAATAGGTTCATACCCCTAGAAGAGACCCACTTATACCACCTATGAGAATTCCCACCTTATCACCTCACACTTAGAAATCTAAATTTCACTTTCCTCCATCACCCAAATTTCTTGTTAAGTAGGCATTCAAAGCTATTCTTTCCCCTAAATGAAACATCAAGCCAATAGAATCTTCTAATTTAGAGAGACTCTTTGTCGAGACACTAAAAAAATATTCTAAAACCTACACATCATCCCCATTATATAAGAAACCATACATTCATAAGGAAAAATATAAAGTATCCATCTTCTAGACCCTAGGAAATCAAAGAATTGATAGGAATTTTAAATGTTGGGTAAAAACAACCTCCCATCTACCAACACAAAGAGTATTCATGGGGGATCACTAGGAAGAAACCACTACTAATGAGTCTTCTACTTTTAAATTTCCTATCCTTACTCTGGATGGAAATGCACCCATTAATAATATCCCTCACTCAACCCTCCATACCCTTAGAGGAAAAGCATGTGAGGATCCAACTAAATTTATTTTTGAGTTTGACATCTTATTCCACATCTATGATTATAATAAAGATGCTTAACAAATATAACTATTTCTAGCTACACTCAAAAATACAACACTTAGATGGTTCATGGGACTTGGAAAGGATGTCATTTATACTTGGGAAGAAATGAAGGATAAATTCTTGATAAAATACCAAGACTATTGTAGGGGCAAAAACTAGAGGTGAGATGACATTTTTTGAACGACACAAGCTAATGTTAAGTCATTGGGGGAATATATAGAAAGATTTTTGTTCAGTTTAAAAAATTCTAAACAAACTACAATGGATAAGGAATTGGTCAAGCTAATATTCTTAAAAGGATTTAGAGATGATTATCTTGAGGTATTAGATCTAATGTCTGGTGGTGACGTTTCTACACTTCCATTTGATGAATTAACAATTCTATGTACAAACTACTCTAGATTAACCATGAACAAAAGTAGGGGAAAACCCCTTCTTACAACATCTGTTATAGGACTATCTAAAGGTGAATTTAGTAACCTAATCTAGGATATGAAGTAGGACATCATAATTCACCTAGACACTCAGCTTGATATGTTACATACATGAAGAAAATAAGAAGAAACTAAGAAAGCCTTAGCTGCCTATTACCCTGAATGCACATGTCATTTTATGAAAGCTTGAGTAGAAAATATCACTGAGGAAAATCCTAAGATAGTATAGATTCATTCCATAGGAGAAGATGAGAACCAAGTGTTTTTCTATGTGTCAACAAAAACTATGGGTACAAAGACCAAGTATGCCATCAAACTCTATGTTTACAAATTCTCAATTTTCAAATAATCCTCAATATAATTCTTGGATGAATATGCCCAATCCAAATTGGTCCCAAACAAGTTGTCAACCACCCCATAATCATTTATCGATGTAACATAATGGACTATAACATCAATAGGGACAATTTCAAAACCAATAATGGTTCTATCCCTTTAATCCATGGCAACAACAATGGAGAGGAAAAGGCTTTCCTCAGCAAATGCAACAACCAAAACAATAATAGGTAATAATTATAAAATCTTAGTAACCTATTTAAACCACCTAATTACCCATCCAACCCATTCCCAATCCTATTAAAAAGTTGATTTAACTGACACAATCCATTGAAATAATGCAATATCCAACATACACCTTAGATATTAATCAAGTTCAAATTTGCTTAGGTCATGTTCTTCTACAACCCACCTCACCCATAATCACAAAACAATTTAAACTAGATTCATTCCATTATAGTCTGTAGCCACTTGTAGCCAATCCTAAGCCAAGTCTATCAAAAACTCAAAAAGAAATTGACAATCTTCTTTTTTCGAAGAGATTGAGCATATCACATCCTGAACAAGAGACTGAATTTGATATCTTAAGACAACTCAAGGATATGTGCATCAAAATCCCATTCTTTCAATTAATAAAGGATGTTACTATCTACAATAAATCTATTTGAGAGCTATGTTTTAAAAAACTAGGAAGAAAGAAGAAGGCTCCTAAAATAGTCCAGGTCATTGGCTAATTAGCAGACATTATGTCAAGAAATATAGTTCCCCCAAAATATTCTGATCTAAGAAGATCTGTAGTTAATGTCAACATCTATAACCAACCCATTTCTAATAATATAATCAACTTGGGTATATCCATTAATTTGATGACCATGACCATGTAACAATTGAAGATTGCCACTCTCTATCCAACACCCGCCATCCTCTAGATGGTTGATAGATCAACTGTTAAGCCTGAGGGGATTGTTGAGGGCCTTATTATCACTATGGATTCTTGGGAATATCTAAAAAAATTTATTGTTATGTAGCCAAAAATAAATTTTGAGGGTTATCCTCTTATCCGTTTCCACCCATAGTTGGCCACTGTTGATGCTTTCATTGGTTGTAGGTCAGGAAAAATGCTAATTTATAATAGAAATGACACCAAGAAGTTGGTGATGTATCCACCATCTCAGCCTTCTCTAAATGATGGACAAATACTTTGGATTAATAACCTTGAATAATTTGTCTCCTTATAGACTCTCTACACAATTGATTAGAGTCCATATTTATAGGCCCAAGAAGAAGATACTATCCTTACTAGTATCCTGCAAAACACATATCGACAGGATCCTATAGCCACCAACCTATTGGAATGTACATCATGCCCTCTTCAAAATACCTTTCCTAAGAATTATTTTTTTGAAACTACAAGAGATATTTGGAAATTCCATCAATTACTTTCCCATCAATGTATTTACGCTCCCTTAATCACCAACATAAAGACCATGATTTTTTAACAAAGCAAGTAAACATCCTGCCAAATAAACCTCTCAACATTATCACTTCTTTAACACACCAACAATAAATTTAGTTAATTACTATGCTAATAAGACACAACAACATTTTCCCAAAATTAATATGACATGAGAGTAATACCCCTATATTTATGCATGCATCACATTTACATTAATGAAGAATGCAAACCTATTCACCAACCCTAACGATGAATGAATCATGTAGTCAAAGACATTGTTAAAATTGAGTTGCAAAATATCTTAGATGTAGGATTTGTTTATCCTATCTCAAACAACTAGTGGGTCTCTCCCCTGGTCATTATCCCTAAGAAAGGGGGTAAATGGCATATTTGTGCTGACTATAGAGATTTGAATGCTGCTACCAAGAAGGATCACTTTCCCCTTCCATTTATCGATCAAGTGTTGGATACGTTAGCAGTGAATAAATATTTTTATTTCCTCTATGGATATAGTGGTTATAATCAAATAATAATTACTCCAAAAGACCAAGACAAAACCTATTTTACTTGCCCTTGGGGAACCTATGCCTATGTCATCTTTCCATTTGGTCTTTGCAATGCCATAGCTACTTTTTAAAGGGTTGTGTTGAGTATAGTTTCTGATCTTTCTCATGACTATATTGAGATCTACATGGATGTTTTCACTATTTATGGGAAAAAATTCAAAGAAATGCTAATCAATCTAGAAAAAGTTCTTCAATATTGCCAAGACCATCAATTATCTCTGAGCAATGAAAAATGTTACATGCTTTTGACTAAAGGGATTATGTTGGGACATCATATATCTCCTACTAGAATTCAAGTTGACCTAGAAAAGATAATAATTATTAAAGATCTACCCACACCAAAGAAGCAAAAATATGTTAAAAGTTTTTTAGGACATGTTGGTTATTATAGATGATTCATAAAAAAAATTAGTAAATTTTCCACCCCATTGTTTAGATTGCTTACTAAAGATTTTGAATTTACATGGACTGATGATTTTTAAATGGCCTTTCAACAACTTAAATACCTTCTCATAACAACTCCTATTCTGAGAGGACCAGACTAGAAGAAGCCTTTCCACATTCATACATATGCATCCGATACCACTTTAGGAGATATCCTTGGCCAAAAAAATGAATCTTTGAGTTATGCAATCTATTTTATCAACAATAATCTTTAAAGGGCTGAAATCAACTACACTGTAATAGAGAAGGAATTTCTTGTCATTGTCTATGCTATCACAAATTTTGACCCTACATTACAGGTTACCAAGTATTCATCCACACTGATCATACAGTAATAAGGTATTTAATGAAAAAACTTGCTATAACATGTAAAATAATTTATTGGTTGTTGTTGTTGTAGGAATTTGATATTACCATTATAGACTTGGTAAAGATAATGTAGTAGTATATTTTCTATCTCAATTGAAAAATTATGAACACAATCTTATTGTTGATGATTCTTTTCATGATGAACATTTTTTTGCTATGAAAATTCAATCTCCTTGGTTCATATATATTGTTAACTATCTAGCTACAGGATCAATAACATAACATTTCTCACCTAGGGACAAACAACATCTAATCTAAAATAATACACATTATTCCTAGATTGTAGGATATCTCTTTATCACTAGACTAGATTTATTTATGAGATGATGTATCCAAGAAGATGAATCTTATGACATTCTCACAGCTTGCCATGATGAGCCCTATGGGGGTCATTTTGATGCCAAATAGACTATCGTGAAAGTACTCACTGCTAGATATTATTGGCCTTCTTTGCATAAGGATGTCGTGGTGTACACTCATAAATGTGATCAATGCCAATATATGGGAAAGTCCACTTGTTCTGATGAAAGGCCATTACAACCATAATTGGTTTTATAACCCTTTGACAAATGGGGATTGGATTTTATAGGTCTCATTGATCCTAAATCGAACAACAAGGAATACATACTAGTGTTCACTGATTATGTAACCAAATAGGTAAAGGTCAAATAATTAACCCATGCCCAGGATGATAAGGTAGATGAGTTACTCTATGAATAAATATTCACCTGCTATGGAGTACTAAGAGAAATAGAAACATACCAAGACCCACAATTCACATCAGACCTTACAACTATCATGGTAAAAGAATATGAAATCAAACATAAGAAGTCTACCTCTTACCATCCTTAATCAAATGGTCAAGTATAAGTGAAAAACTAAGAATTGAAAAATATCCTCACTAAAATTATTAGTTTTCATAGGAAATATTGGTCAACTCATCTTCTAGAAGAAATTTAGGATTATATAATCACTTGGAAAACCATAACTAGTCTCTCTCTATATGAGATAGTTTATGGTAAGAAACCTGTTATGCCCATTAAGTTTGAACATAAGACATTAATAATAACACTTGATTTGGGCTTAGATATTTCCTAATCTCAATAGAATATGGTAATGTAGCTGAATGCACTTAATGAATTAAGAAAGGAATCACTTCATAATACTAAAATAGTTCAAAGACAACATTTAAGGTGGCCTAATAAGAACATCAAGACTAAGTATTTATAACCAAGAGATTGAGCACTCCTTTTTAACTCTAAATACAAGGATCATAAATGGAATATGCAATCTAGATGGCTTGGGCCTTATGAGATCAAACAAGTTTTTGACAATAGAGTTGTAAAGCTCATGGCCATTGACTCTATTTCATTCTAGTTTCTTGTTAATGGACATAGGCTTAGGTTGTATAAAAAGACATTTTCTAAGGAAAATCTCACTCACCAACTTCTTGAAGAACAACATCCATCTCTTATTCATGAAACAAATCAATATGTTCCTTCAGTTGAAGGGTATTTATATCACCCCTTCTCTAATATTTTCCCAGAGTAATAAAGCTTATTACAACCAAGAACAAGTCATTCACAATGGCTTGGTTTAGGCTGAATAAAATCCTACCCTCTGGATTCTTTTTATTTCAGTTGAGTTTGGACCAAAAAATATATAAAAAAAATTAAGATATTCAATAATGAAAACCTTCGAGCATAACTGATGGATGTTGTCTCAGAAAACCAGGTCACTGGTTGATCAACATTCATTTAAAAAAAATCAAAAAGAGAAAAGGCACTATTGCAATAAAAATGTTTGTTTCACTTGTTTTTGCTTGTAGATTCATTCCCTTGGAGTTGAAATACATTTTCCTTCTTGCTACAAGATGGAAAATTGGTTTCTATAAGTGATAAACTTATTACAAGATAAAAATTGCTATTGTAGGATAACACTTATTGCTACAAGACACACATATTTTCTATAAGATGTATTCCTACATTCATCCTACATCAAGAATTTTATCCCACTCAAATTCTATCATATGCCATGATCACCATTTCACATCATCATTTGCACATTCATGATAGATATTTCTATAGGTAATATGGTAATTATTCTATATTTATTTCCTATCATACATTTTAATTATTTATAAAGATGATGGAACTTAATTATATTAATACACCACCATATCCTCTCCTTATCATGACCTCTTACCATCTCCTTCACTGATTGCTGTGACAAACAACACAACTAGTACTGCCACTCCTTTCTCTTACCATGAGTGTTTTGTGCATGTCAACTTTATCCCTCAAGAAAAAGTGATAGTATAAGTTGGGGGAGGAGATTTTCCATTAATTACATAGGATTATTTCACCTTCCAAATTAAATTCCCCAAACCATTCCATCATATCCCAAAACCCTTGCTGCAAGCACCCAAACCTACAACTCACACAATATGGGAGGCGATTTGGTGAAATATGAAACACTAAATATTACCCCTCTGACCAAAATCCTAGAAATCTTGGCCTTATTCTAAAATATAATATGGGTGAAATATTTATAAAAAATATAAAATTTGGATGAAGGAATTACAAATAAATTTGTTGGTACATTACATAATAGTTTAGCCACAATAAAAGGGATGGAAGTAAAGCTGACAGAAATAACCATCAGTAGAGTAACAGGACTACCAAGAATAGGGAAATAATGGCAATCCAAATATGATGTCGAGGTTGAGAGATAAAAGTTTAGTAGAAGAAACCTAGAAACTTTAAAATAGGGCACTATAAAGTTGTCTCTACTAGGAAAATGGGCTAAAGCTACTAAGTATATCTACATATATTTCATCTATGGAAGAAGGTATTCTATGTTGCATGGCCTATATTTCAAGTTTATGAATCATTTGTGGTATGGAATGGAGATAAACATTCCCAAATTATTGATTCACATGATCACAAGAATGTCGAAGGATTTTAAAAAAGGTAATTCTCAAGCTCTTTCCCACCATTATCTCATCCAATTACTTGTTCAAGATTTCTTGAAAAGAACTAGACCCAACATCAGTTGCCAAGAATTTCTCTAGATACCAAGTAATGTAGAGAGTGATAGAGAAGGAAATGTAATGAAAGAAGAATTGGAGGTTGATGAACAAAGATCAAAATAAGAATCCCTCCCTATAGAACCATAATAACCTACAGTAGAAAACCTTCCTATACCCACACAAGAACCTATAGAAGAGGGTCTTCCTACAGTAATATAAGAACCTGCATCAAGGACTGAATTAGGGACTTCTAGAGGTAGGGAATCTAGAAGGAAGAGGAGGATACTCATTCTCTAGCCTAAATTATATGAGTCTAATAAGGAACTTCCACCCTCTTCTAAGAAGACCAAGGTAACCCTTACTCCTCATAGATATCATAGATTGAGGAGAAAGATGAAAACTAAACATTCTTATATTATTCAAATAAATGAAAAATCTAGGGAAGAATAGACTACTAGTAGTGATGAATCTCTAGAGACTAAAATAGATAGGAAAGCATGTTCTCTAGTATTCCATTAGGAAGAAGTATAATATTTTAAACATAGTTTTAAAGAATTCCATGAGGACCCAATGTAGGAAGAAGCAGAGCAAGTTGAACAAAATCTTGAAGAAATGCCTAAGGAAGAAGAACAAGTTAAACATAGTTTTGAAGAATTATATGAGGAACCAGTACAAGAAGAAGTAGAAAAAGAGTTGCATGAGGAACCAATGAGGGAGGAAGCTAAAAAATTGAAGCAACCTACTGTACAAATGGAATTTTATACTCTTTAATAGGGCTTACAAGAAATTGAGAAACTAAGGAAACAACGACAAGATCAATCTAGTGGAGGACTAGATGCACTTACAACAGCTTATCAACTACAACCTTCAATTGAGGATCATCTTGAAGTCAACATTCCACAACCTTATATAGAGGTAAATCAACAAAAATAACCTAAAGCTACCCTTGAGGTCAGATATCACTCCTATTTTGTAATATCTTCTAAATTGTTGAATTGGATGGATAGTCAATTTGAAACTCTGAAGGAACTAAATAAATAAAATAGGAAATTGAAAGAGGAAAATAATTTGATAGAAGAGAGCATCACCAAACTAAAATATAAAGTTGAGGATATAGCTAATATAACCCAATGACTCCTTGATTACAGGCCTCCTTTAAAATTTTATTCGATCTATCTTGAAGAACAATGGCACAAGTTCAGATTTATGAGAATTTATTGTGATATACCCCATGTAGTTGTTGATCCCCTTTCCTTCTTTTCCATATATAAAGTAGGTTCATAGGAAGAACAAGCATAATTTTTTGAGTTCTACCTGCACAATTATGCTATTCCTTATGATAGGGAGTGGAATCACAATCTATATGTTGGATATTTCCAATTGCAAGAATTTTCATCATATTTGTTAGATGAACAAATAAGAGGAAGATAAATAGTACAATAAAGGAAAAATAAAAATGAATTATACTTGCTTATTAGGAGTGAATCAATATTACTTAAAGTTATATTATTTTAATGGGATGATATCATGTTAAAGAAAGAAGTCAAACCTTAGTTTGGAAAGAAATGTGATGAGGTTCAAGATTTTTACTTGGGATTAAGAGATTCTATTGATCATTTAGCCAAAGAATCCTATATAGAATGGTGGAATGATCTCACTCCTAAATTTAATAAGAAGGAACCCTATTCCCCGTTTAATTTAAATGTATCATTTAACATGATTACAAAGTATATTCTTCTTGTAGGTGACATGGGATCACAATTGTTAAACCTAAAGTACCAGCCACCCCTATTCTGATAACCTATTCTCAATTGGTAGGATATTTATCCATTAGATAAAGAAAAAGAAGCCAAAATTTGGGACCTATTTGAACAACAATAGGGATTCTATGCTCATCTTTCTAGTGGCACTTTAGATCCTGTAGATTTTAGATTCATTTTTGAAATGAGTATGAACAAGTTTGTTGCTCAATTTTGAGCAAGATATTAAGTTGGGGGGTGTGATGAGCCAAATAAATGTATTTTCATTATGTCCATCTATTGTACTCATCCTTCTCTATTACCATGCTTTTGAACACCTTTCCATATCAATTCCCTACTTTCATAAACCTTATAACATTATGTTTTCAAACTCTTTTAAATAGTTAAAATTATGTATTGAAATTAAATGTATGATGATTGTCTATTGCTTTAGGATCTTTTAAATAAATGTGTTTTGAATATGTTTTGGAGAAATAAGTATATAACATGGAGCATCCTTCAACAAAGGAATCTCACCACATAGACCGTCCTATAGCCACTATGTGACCAAAGCTATGGATGATTTTTTTTAATTATTTTCTAATTGAATCACAAAAATAACTCTGACCTCCATGTAGCTCAATAAGGAAGTGGTTTAAGAAGGAAACAACCTTATTTGTCCTACAAAAAATTTACTAGATTCACATGAAGGATGTCTTTAGCGAACGGAACCAATTTTGGTTATCCCAATTCAAATGTATCTTAGAATAGAAACTATATATTATTTTGCATAAAAAAATCTCCTCTACAGTATATAAATATGTGCAACATAAGTGAGGGATATAGATAAAATAATATATGCTAAATAGAGACTATCAGAAGTATATTGTGTTATGTAATCATTATTTTAATTCCCTACAACAATTTATTGTTGCACTTTTGATTAATATGAGTGATCATTTCTGAGTTCAATCTAGTGTTATAAGAGGAAGGGTTGAAGCTGGAGTTGGAAGGAGGAAGGGCCCCCTTTGGAAGGCTATAGCAATAATCCTACCTATTTGGTTACCTAAGCATGTTAACTAATTTCTTTAAGCATTGTGTGTTTCATTTTTGAATTGTGTGAATTATATTCTTGTCTTAGATTTATTTAGGGAAGCTTCCATGTACAAGCATTTATTACTGCATTTTTTTATGTTTCATTTCAAGCATTTCATTTATTGCACTTTAGCATCTTAAATACAATTATTTGAATGTCAAATTAGAAATTGAGTGTGCACATATAGTGACATCATCCTATCAAATCTACACCCTTGGGTTTACAATTAAATGAAGTAGAAGGTATAGATCCATGGCTACTCTCCTTGTTCATCTTGATCAAGAGTAGTATATCTGATTGTGAATCAACTACTGGTCAATAAGCACGAAGAAAAAAATTCAAACCTTTTATTATGACAATGGTCTTGGAAGCCAGCCCATCCAATTGTAGTACTCCTTTATCATGAGGCTCATACTTCAAGTTCAATTTATCAGTTAATTTCCTAGGCATGATACAAGTACTACCTCTACTATAAATAAGACAACTATGTACCAAAACATCTCTAATAATGATGGATAGATATAATGGAGTTTTATCTACCTTTTTAACTCTTTTTTTTATTGTCATTCACTAGGATTCAAAGTGTTTCTCAAGGCTACCTCTCTCCCACTAGGTTGTTTAGTTTCCAAACTAAGCTTGGACAACTCTTCTTGAAGTAGGTCTAATTGTCTAAGTATTGATAATGTATCCCACATTGATACATTCACATGAGACATCTTCATCTACTCTACAACATTAGTGAAAGGACCACTAACTTTTGATGGTCCACTAGTATGAATCATGATGCCTACAACTTGAGAATTATGAGGTATGAAATCACTTCTAACATTCTATTGTGTATTTGGAACTTTATTAGACATACCCACCCTTTAATATTTTTATACATTCATTGAATAACCATTATCATCCCCTTGAACTTCTTCAACTACCTTTCTCTTAATCCTTGCATCTGTAGCTATAGGACTTATATCTATGTCTGATTTCCCTTGATAATTGATAACACATGAGTCATCTTGCTACCAATTGACTAATGTAGATCCCACTTGAGAACCCTTCCCATTAGTCTCTCCTCTTTTTGGTACCTCATATTGAGTCATAACTGACATAGTTCCCAAACTTGCCATAAAGGCTTGATTAAAGGAATAATTGACATAAGAAGATGGATCATAAGGTTGATCCCATGAAGGTTGACCATCATACTCTTGGATAAGGTTATTTTTATTAGGCACTAATTACCTTGATGTGGAAGGAGCATTGGGGTTGTATCCATTATATGACTTTGATTGAACCAACTGTCCTTCACCTTGAGTATGACATTAGAAAGGTGGTTTATTACTGTGATAGTTAGGGTAGGACTGATAAGGTTGATAGTGGCTTTGGAAAGGACTTACTTTTTGTTTTTGGATAATCCTCTTTAGACCTAAGATCTATTACTCCATATCTCTCATCGTGTTTGCCTCATTAGACTTGCATGGTTGAATAGGGGCAATAGGCTTATGTTTAGGTCTAAGAATGGGAGAAACATCAAGTGTATACGTTTGCAAATCAAGAAATAGAGGCATGGGAGGTCTTTGGGAAATCTTCTCAGCTTGAATAAAAAAATTATCTACACTAATGGCCACTTCATAGGCATTGATAAAAGTATTACCTCCCATAGATTGTATCATCATTGAAATGTCACTATCAAAAGTTTTAAGATAGCAAAGGAAAGCATGGTGACCTATGGGTCTTACCAAGATTGGGATTTTATCCCATGTCTTCTAAAACATTTTTTTGAAGTCTTGGATGACTTATTGAAGTGCTCTCCTTATGCTAGTCAACTACTCATTTAGTGACAAGTTATCACTCTTGTCCTCAAATCTTCTCCTCAATGCATTTCCCTACTCATCCCATGTGGTGATTGATTCAGGTGCCAATGTACCATACCATTTAAGACCTTTTCCTTTGAAATAAATAGCCAACAATATTATTTCTATGTTCTCTTCAATGATGTGATGGATATTGTATAGGTTAACAATGTTTCCTATATGCTCAATAGAGGTAATGACAAACTTATCAGTGTATGATGGAACATATTTGAGGGCAGATATGAGGATGTAATCATAATGGGAAAGAATTAGAGGAATATTTCTATTGAAGTCAACAAAATGAAAGTTCAATTCCATGGTGGCTTTATTACTTTCAAAGAATGGGGTAATTAATAACTTTATTATGGGCTTATGAGCAAGGTAGGAGTTATTTGGGTAAGGATGGGTGTTTTCAAATCTACTTGCCTTGTAAGAATAATGAGGAATCTCTTGAAATCAAAAAGTATTGCCTTTTGTGAAAGACTTTATGGTCAATTTATGCATGAAGGAGTGCACTAGTTTGTAACTAAGATTGAAATGTTGAAGTCACCAGATACTGTAGGAAGTGGACTATTATATCTCCTTATTGTCAAAGCCAACATCTACCTTGAATAAGATTATTGGACTTCATGTTCCATCAAGATTAAAATAACTATTATATCCTAAATTTTCACCCAAGATAATTTGAGGAAACCTTCTCAAATTTGGGATAACATGGAACTATCTCTATAAATAGGTAACTTGCTTCAAGTGATAGATCTCTTGATTTGAAAGGGTTAGCTTCCTTGGTCTATCTTCTAGTCTTAGAAAATACACTAGGATAATAATTATTAGGGGTGAAAATGGAATAAATAAAAATAACTAAACCTAAAATAATGAAGGTGATAAACTAAAGATAAGTACACAAAACACACTTGTATCTGTACTAAGAAAGAAGGCTGCTAAAATTGACCTTAACTCATTATTTCTTCTAGCATAAGGATTTCTCATCGAGGTAAATTACTATGCATATCTAGAGGTGGGTGAAAATAGGTCTAATATTATACACTACTAGTCTCTATCATACTTAAAAACACACTTAGTAAACACATACACTTCATGGGAATTATTAAAAGAGATATCACTCACATAAAACATGCAAGAACAAAAGGGAAATAAGGAGAAGACATTCATCACTTGTTAACCACATAAACCACCTGACACACTAAGGCAAGATATTGTAGAGATAAAATTAAATTTAGAACTTTATTCAAGTGAAAATACACATGTCAAACCAGTAAGGATTCACCATGCCAATTTTTGATCCATTACAAAGCTAAAAGGCTTGCATATATAGAGCATAGGAGTGGAGAGAGAAGAAGAAAAGTGGACAATCATAATTCCATGATTCATGGTGTGAAAACCAATTACAATTAAATATGAGTTGGAAAATAGGGATAGAAGTTATCATGAACATGTGTCAATTTAAAACATGTCACCTTCCTCAAGAGGGCATATAACTCTTCATTGTCTTACTTGAAATTGCCTTGATAAAGGGTAGTCCATATATCTTGAATTGCCTTACAATGACTTGAAATATATGATCTAAATTGATGATGTGGAGATGTGATTGTGACAGTCATCTATGCCTCTCTAACTAATGAACTTCTCTTGGACACTTTTTAACTATTTCTAGTCACTCATTATCTCTCTAGGCTTGAATCTTAAACTTGTCACTTCAGTGGCATATAGTTGATCAAGGAAATTCATTGTAGAGGTGTTGGAAACCTATTTAAGAATGAATTGTCTTCTATTATATCAAATAGGCCTCAAGAGACTCAATATCACTCTTCTCACTATCATACTTAGGTAGTCACTTTGCTTTATCGCTATCCTATTCAAATTGCTTGCAATGAATGGTCTAGTAGAGGGGTTTCCATGCACAACCTTGGTTCTATTTGAATTTGGGGATTTTAAAAAAGTACCTATACACCTCTCAAAATGGTTTTCATACATTAGTTTCACTTTGTACTTGTGAAACACATTAAAACTTATAGAAAACCCAAAATTAGGTATGTATGTACAAGTGAAAGTATGAAAACATTAGATGGTAAGGATCTTTTTAGACCATTTTAAGTACTTTTAGATGTAACTCCATTCATCTTTTCTCCATCAAGTTCAAATGAAAATTTTATGAGTATTTTAGTTTCTTAGCTTCTTAATGATGATTCATAAAAGCTAGATGTTAAACCTTCAAATAAGTTTCAATAAAATCAAGTAAAGGAATCCCCTCAACTATCATTATCTGATTTAGTAACCATGCATACCAACCGTATAAATATGAGGAAATGAAATTGGCTCCTTAACTAGTTGCTTGTAGTCTAGATAAGCCTGAGAGAGAATTAGGCCAAAATTACCGCTCCTCTAATTTTCCCTATAAAATAATGATTCTTATGGACTATCCACTTTCCCCTAAATCTTCTTAAAATACTTATAAGTATATCATGATCATATGACTCAATTTAGAGGCCATGAGGATTTAGGCCTAGTTCTAGGGATAATCTACAAGACTGTAATTTGGGTGTATGACCACCTCTGAACATTTCCAATGGTTGTAGATGTTTTTAAACCTTCATTTACATCCAATTCAACTATGTATATAATCCAATGGTCACTCAAGACTCTCCACCTTATCTTTTCACCTTTCATGCATTAGGTTATCTTACTTATGGAGTGCCCTATATCTGAGACAAAACAAAGGGTACTTACCCTATTTATTTGACCTAAATGAGATTGTGGATAGATTTATGAGTTCATAATGACCTCTTATGTCAACTTTAAACATTTTATCATATCTATAGACCCATCAAACCTTTAAATGCTTAGATACTAGATTCAAAGACTGATGACTGTGCACAATATTTTGGTTGACTATAGGTTGAGGTTTAAAAATTAGTCTTTACTCTATTTTATGCCTTTGAGAATCACATGAAATGTGATTTTATAACTGTGATATTGTATTCAACATGGCCATTCCATCTTACAATTCTATCAACCTTCCACACTTGCACATCTCCTTAGCTTGGGTTAGTCTACAAATTAGACCAATTATAGGTGGTAATTAGGAATATAAGGGATTCCATAGGTGACTATATATGATTGAGTATTGTGTTTTCACCTTTATAATTAATCTTGAGGTCACTAAGACCATATAAAGCCTAGACAATCTCATTTCATTCCTTAAAACCATGCATCATTCTTTACTATCAACACCATAAGTGTTGCTTGCAAGTTTTAGGTTGATTTGGTCTCAATTGCACTATAGTTCATGAAATATCTTTAGTAGAATCTTGACTGGTTTGAAATCTCACCTACCATCACACTATATTGACCTAAACACTTCCTCTCATGTCCAAGCATGACATATAGGTCCAGGTTGAAAGAATGAAAACATTAGTCCCACACACACCTCATGGTCTTCAACCAATAGATGACACATTGTATGAGCAAAACCTTATTTGAATAAGTTAAGGTAAAACTTCTCATTGGCATGTTTATAAATATGTGAATCAAGGATCTAAGTCTGACTATGTGCAATGGCTTCACCATTCATACCATGATTTTCTTTATGCTCTCAGACCTACTTGAAGGTCTCAAATGAGTCCAAACACCTCTAAATCTCTTTCATCACTACTCAGACATCTATCGTATTGGCATGAAACCACTATTTGAGACTACCTATAGGTTTTATTAGATATAGGAATGTGTGATAGGTTAGAATCTCATCACCTCCATAATAACCTTTCACTAGGTTCATGGACTTTACTTGAGATATCAGTTAGGTTCAAAAACTTCAAAGACCACTATGCTTTATTTCTTCAGGTTGACATTAGATTGGTCTTTAGATAAGCCTATAGATGGCCTTTTTAAGGCTACTTAATTGTATCAAGTGTCTTAGACATTTCCTCCCATCAATTATCCTCTTTAGGAAAACCTTCTATTGAGAAACTAATAATCATTATTTGGGGTTGAACATAGGTATGTTATTCCTGATTTGAAGCCATTTATAGAAAGATGAGACCCTAAACTAATCAAACACTATCTACATACTTTAATGGTGTTCATTTCTAGCATAATGAGATGTTTTTGTTATCCTTCCTTGATCACACATGCCACACTAGGTTAGAAATAACATGAAAAATATGAATATGCTCTTTCAACATGCATACACTAGTTGGTTCACACAAATCAATGAAAAAGATGAGAAAAACTAAGGTGTTGGGGATGTTTAAACAGTTTCATGGCATCAAAACTTATAAATATTATTCATAGATTACATAATACCAAACTAGAAACTATGTCCATGGGATGGAAGAACACATGGATTACTAACAAATACCAAGTGTGCTTAGCTCCACTCTCATCCTCCTATCCATACTGAAGGAAATCATTGACCTCTTTTAACCTACCTAAGAGACTAATGTGTGTGTGTGAGAGAGAGAGAGAGGTCAATTTTTTCCATTTTTTGAATTTTTTGAATCATGTGAGCTTAGAAGTGAATTATGGGGATCTCAAGAGACTTACATCAAGCCTTCCCATGTGCCAAGTGTGTCATTCAGGTTGTATAATTGCCTAAAACTAACTTGTTTTCACTTTATCTTCTTGGATAGATGTTGAACCTACATCCTTTTAAGTTTTAAAATAGTTATCTGACATTACTTGACACATTTGATGTTAGCCTTCATCTTGAAACCTTTTTATTTTGTGATAAATCCTTACATTTATTCCAAATGGCTAAAAATTGATGAAAAACAATATTAGGACAAAAAGACAAATATAACCAAGGTGAAACATATAATGTGACCCTCAAATTGTGAAAAAAACTCTCTAAGTACTATGTGGACCATGTTCAAACCTATAAGATCTCATGGCAAGTCTAATTATGCAAAGGGATTTGGGTCAAATTTAGTGAACAGGTATGAAAATATGTTGTGTATAGATAGCCATAGTAATTTGAGGAGAACCACATGTTTCCATCATGTCATGGGTGCACATCACATGTGTATAAAAATGTGAAGACTTGGGATTAGTATTAGTAATAATATCGACACCTAATGTGGATTTAATACTTATAAATGGTGTATTGATATAAAGAAAGGGTTAATTTTGTTGCTCCTAAGATGTGACAACCTTAACATGCTTTTAAATTTCATCCCTAGATACATGTAAGAATGCATCATGTAGATGCAGTCTTGTGAAGATTTTCAGTTAATTTATATTTATAACATTCATAAATAATACTAGTAACATTGATTTTCTCTTCCATTATGAATAAATATTAATGAAGAAAATTCAAAAATTAGGTTTACAATAAATTAAAAAATAATACTAAAATCTAAAACCCTTATAAAATTGAAGGAAACCATAATCATACAAGGGTTTGGTATGCTCATCATAAGGAACAATTTCACCAATATTTATAATTATTTTTTATGATTTATGGGACCCTACTAACATAAAAGTGTTGAATAAATCATATAACTTAAGATATGTGATTCCTCATTAAATTTGATTGAGAATAGCTAAATATAGTAACTTGTTATTTCTTGAAAACACTAAAGGAATGGTGTAATTATCTTGATTAAAGTCTATGTTAGTCTATGAGAAGCTAAAGTCATCAACATCAATCATACAATGGCTTGTGCATGCTTAGATCAAGAAATAGAAAGTTTACAAACATCTGAACAAGTATGTGTTATGTGGATGGATGGATAATGATGACACTGTTTATTGTTCTATGAAACTATCTTGTGTATTTTTATAGTTTTTGATAGTGTTTATCTCTACACCTATCTTTCATGAGGGTACATGTGTATTTAGATTCTACAATTTTGCATAAATTTCCCTATTTTCCTTCCCTTTGCTTTAAACCCTAGGGGAAGATTATAGAACAACTATAAACTAGGACAACTAGTGAAAGGGATGTGTTGAGCTAACCTTAGCCTCCCCTTATGACTAAGTATTATCTACATACCAATAATCCAAGGAGGGAATTAAAACATATGTAGTTATCCCACCTAATTGATTGTGTGTAAATCATGTATAATTCTAATATATTTTGCAATTTTGTGTATGGATTTACACACTTGACAACCTATGAATTTGAACTTGAAAATATTTTTCACACTTAGTTCAAAGATTTATACTTTAGTGGATTTCATGTTTCAAATATTTTGGGAAGTTCCTCTCAATTTTCAGAGTGATTTCTAATGATATCTAGAAAGTTGTTATGTAGGTGTTAGATAGGAAAATGTTTAGGATTCTTGTGGTTATATATTTTAATATTTGGGTTAGTTGCTTCAAACCAACATGTTACATGTGTTTGTTGACGCTTATGGATATTTGAATTAGAATCTAGATGTCAAATGGTTTGGGGATAAGTAAGCCTTGAGTGGACAAGTGTGTTGTAGTGGACATGTTCTAGAGAAATGGAAATACCAAGAAAATAAGAATAGTCTCCTAATGCTAGGAAACAATCTAATAATGATATAGATTTGTTTGAATAAAGACTAGTCAATTCATGTGTGGTAGTAATAATAATTTGGAATGACCAGGTTTTACACAAGAGAATGGTTATAGGAATGGTGAATAAGAGTGATGTATATGAGCATAATCTGAGTAGGTTAAGGATTGGTCAAACTACACATTATCATTGCCAAGTCTCTAATATAAATATAATTTTCTATGGTTTCTAAATTACTCTCATAATATTACTCATTATGAGTGGTCACTTAAAATATTAATGAAAATTTTATCCAAGTAATAATTATTTAATAAAAAAATTATTTCCATCCTATTGTTATAAATGGGTTGTGATATAATGGATGCTTCCCCTTTTCATCTACATTATTTCCTCCTTCTGTACAGAGATATCCATCATATTCTCTCTCCTCTCACTCCTATCTCTCCTTTCCTAATGTAAATAGTGGTGTGGGACAAACCTCATATCACTATGTACATAAACCCTCTATGAATTATTTATCATTGACCCTTTGGTCGATATGGCTCATCCTAGTCCTTGCCTTTTGTGTGCTTTCGATCTCTAATTCAATATTTACCACTCTTTCTACCTCTCTAACAGAATCTATGCTTTACAAAAGACAATAATTTCTAGGAACACATATGTTAATAACCCATAATATTTCAATTCTCTCTCATACTAGATACTCTTAATGATAGTGTAAAATCTTCTCTAATACCATCTTCTCAACCTGATCGATTATATATGTTCTAAATTATAAGCCTAACCTAGATGATCTTTATAGGGTTTTTCAAGTGATGTCTCTCACCTAGAAGGAATTAATAACCCTCCTATAGTAGTTGATATCCTCCTCCCTCCATATCTTGGGTCCTAGGGAGACCCATCTCCTTGCATACAATATCTATATATCCCCTAGAGATAGGGGTAGGCTACTAGTCTTAACCATTTCCAAGTTTTCATAGACACAAAATTGTAAGAGTATCCCCATTCTTAGCACACCACTGCTTTCTTTAAATATAAATTTATACAAATCTTAGTATAGATGGATGAGTATGCACCAGCCCCAAGCATATACTATCCTCATCTCAATGTACTTTATCACATATCAAATCTTTTATGTGGATGATACCCCTCATGTGTCAACTATGACAAAGGTTCTCAAAAGTATAATTAATTATGTTGTTTACAATCATGGTGCATACCCATGTATGATATTTCATAGAAGCACCCCTCCTTCATTCTCTAATCTCACTAGAGATATTCCCATATAATATTAGTGGGATAATCATTATGAGTTGCACCTAGGACTATATAATGCACATAGTCTACCCTTTATTAGTAACCTCAAGATCCTTGATATATCCTCTAGTGTATCCATCATCTCCCTTGCTGACAGTCAAAAATTTTAGGCATCATTGTTCCACCACTTTGGAAAAAGAGTGAAAATAGTAAATTAATAATGCATTATGGGTAGGCATCCAACATGGGCTAAGTCAACTACATCCAAATGCAACTAATATGAATCCTCTTACCCTATTTATTGTATGTTTTACAATGCCCTCTAATGCCATAACTCCCGCACATGTATGGGGGCATGTATCATAGTAAACAAAAATAAGTGTATCAATATTTTGTCATTGATATGCATGTAAAACCAATATATTTTTATTTTATATTATCAAAAAAATAAAAATATGTAAATATAAAGAATTGTATTGTTTTCCTCCTATGAGAGTACGAATTTTGTTACAAACATACTATTATTTTTCCAAATATTATAGATTTTTTCCTAGAACCAAATGATTCTCCCCAAAAATATATGGTTCAAGAAGAAATAGGGTAAAATCATTCCTCTTTGTATTTTTAGAAAATTTCAAAGTTTCACAGACTAAGCCAAAATGGAAAAATTTGGGTTTCAAATTACTCACTAGAAGATAATTGGCTTGTGTTGTTGTGACTTGAACTCATTCTAGTATGTATAGTATGAATCATTGTCATTCACACATGATATATTTTATCATGGATTTGTTTTAAAAAATTAAACATAAAAGTCAAGTTTAATTTATATTTATACATTCACTTTGTACTCTTATATATCTTGGTGAAAAAATTGTTAATTCCATGCTACTTTTTACTTAAGATTAACTTATAACTTATTAATTTGAAAGAAACATGCAAGTCTTTATAGACGTGTGAACTAATAATTTTTTAGGATCATTATTAGTGCATGATGATCATTGATATTTGGTGTATTATACCAATTTTTTTCTTATATATTATACATTTACTTCTAATATCTAGCATTCATATGTCATTGCCTCGTAGGGGAAATATAATTAGTTTTCTCACTTGATTTGATTTTCATTGTTACACGCTCATCCATAATCTCAAGGGGAAACCATATTTTATAATTATCTATCATAGTACTCTAATTACTATTTATTTTTAGCGCAAAAATGATTATATATGATAATGGGGATTGAGGGTTTGATACTGACAAGGTAACTTATTGATTAGGTGCACCCCAGTCCTGTGGTCCCATATTGTCCTCTTTTTTGTCTATTTGATATCATTTTTATGCCTTAATACGGTCCTAATTTGAAATAATAAAATCATATAAATAAACATGTACATTAGTGTATTTAGTAAAATCTAGAAGACATTCAAGAATCTAAAATAAATCTAAAAGAGCACCTAGAATTTATAGTCATAACATTCTGTTAAGGAGTTACAAGATTTTCTAAAAAAATCTAACATTTAGAGATCACTCACTATATCTTTCAAGTTCATGGTAATGACATATTGCATCACACTGAAGTGCTTAGATGAATCATTGCTTGATTTACTTAGTGTGTAATCTTTGATATTGCATATCATTGAGGGGCTTGATATGTAGTTAGGGCTTTAAAATGTTACTGACCCTAAGCATAAACCCCATAAAAATTATTTTCCTTACTATTTTTAGGTTTAGTTTCCATATTATAGTTATAAGAAGTGTTAGTTCCCAAAGATTAGTAGAAAGTTTTAGAACACTGAGTGAGGTTTTCAAATCCTCGAGTCTAATGAATAAGTTTGCTAAAACAATTTTCACTTCCCTATCATTTACCAAAAATGTGTTGTATATGGTTTTGGGGCCCAAAACATTGTGAATAATTATGGGGAGGTTATTTGATCATGATGAATTTTCATGGTTCTTATTATCTTACCAAAAAACCATAGTTTTTATTATCTGAATTTGATGCTTGTCTTCTAATCTTATAAAAAATAAAACATTCTTTTGAACTTTCTCCTAATCATTGATTCTTTTAAATTTGATTTAATTTATTAACATAAATTTCTTATTTTAAATTTAATTCAACATAATTAAATATTTATAAATAGATATATTACTTTTTTATATAAGACCAATTTAATCATATTACAATGGGGTAACTCAAATTAAAAAATTCCAAACTTACATATATGAATAATTATTTTTTATTTTGTTTGGTACTTTTCATTCTACTATGAATGTTTAGAATGTCTTTGTTTATTTTTTTGAGGGAGAGGCGGAGGCGGAGGTAGAAGAGGAGGGAGGCAGGAACAGAGAGGAGGATGTTTGTTTGGTTGGTTTGTGGTAGGGGCGGCGAGAGGGAGAGGGGGCACGAGCTGGGGGATATTTGTTTGTTTCTTGTATTGTGTTGGGTTTGTTTGTATTGAATGTGAAGGAAAATGAGCTGCAAGTTCATTAAGGAATGATGACATTTTCTTATAAAAGAAAATGTGTAGAACTTATTTTCGACATAGGGTTCAACATTCGTTTGTTTTTTTTGTTGTGTTGGGTTTGTTTGTATTAAATGTAAAGGAAAATGAGTTTCAATGTCATTAAGGAATGATGACATTTTCTTGTAAAATAAAATGTGTAGAATTCATGATCAACACGACCCATCATTGTGGATTCTTTCTTCATGACATCATCACTAACTAAAAAGAATATGTTAACTATATATTTTGGCTTGGAATATTATATATATGGGGGCCAAAATGAAATAAATTTCCATTTGAATGAGAAAAATTGATGGCGGTGATAAAAATATTATTAGAACTAAAGGGGGGAATGTTGGGATTTAGTCCTAACATTTATATATGAAAATAAAATAATACATAAAATAAATAAAAGTGTTATTTAAATCACATAGAATTAAGATGGAATTAATTTTATCTCTTATGTTTTAAGAGATTGATGTCCTATATATTGCAATATTTTACATTCGAATAATTAATATTATTGAGATTGACTGAAATATATTGTGCTATACACAATTTCTATTAATGGAATAAAACCTATAAGTAATATCAGAGCAGGTTCAATAGACCTCTCTGTAATTTTGGCCTTGATCATAATATGGTTAATCGGTGTGGACCACATGAGAAAGCCATTTCATTCGAAAGGCTATGCAGTCATGCTGACAACAGAAGAGCAATGCAGACCGTGTGCAATTATGCTATCATTTGTGTGAATGTTAGATTATATTATAGTTATGCGTGGGTACTTATTTGTGTAAAATTATTTCCTACAGAGTTTTAGAGAAAATCTAGATTCTTTTAATTTTCTTGCAGTTTTTATATAGATCCATCCATAGCTCTCGGCATCTTCTAATTATTCCATCTTTTAACAAACATCTGAGGGTTAGACATTTTCAGTTCTACCTAATTTGCATTTTCTTATTCTGGATCGAGACATTTTTGTAAGATAATGTAAACAGTTCAGATCTAATGATGTTCTTTGCATTAGATCCAATTTGGATCTTTATTTGATAAAGTCTGCATCCCTTGGTCGTGTTCGTTGGATCGGGATCTACACTGTCTCTCTCAGCTTACTCCACCATAGACTCTCCTCTATCTGGCACGTATTCAACTCAGATTATTCTTTGCATTTGTCAATAGCTTGGTGATTGGATTCTAAACTGGTACAGCCACATTCTGTTCTTGCTCTGTGAAGAATGATATTCCATGGAGAGATCATCCTTCTGTACAACCAAACCATTGCTTATTTGCATTTGATACAGCCCCAGCTCGTGGATCTTCTACAGTCCTATCTTCCTACAGTCTTGTGGATCAATCTATGTCCTCCTGGTTGTAGATAACTTTGGCCTTCAATGGGCAATGCAAGAGCCCCTTACAGTAGATCATCAACTTTGAAAAGAGATCAGTCTATTCAGTTTGCATGCACACCTCAAATCTCGCCCCTACTAGATCATGGCTTCTCTAGCTGAAAACTCAGTGCCACCACACAATATGCCATCTTCTGTCAGTAGTAAACCCCATCACCTCCAAACTCCATGGCTTCATCCTACAGATCTGTTCATCATCCACAGTCCTCTCCACGGCTCGCTACATTCTCCAATGTCGACGGCCTCTATCTGTAGATTTTGTCGCTACTTTCTCTGCCCAATATCATGGATTTGATTCGATCCACAAATAGCTGCATGGCACTCATCCTGATTCACCCAAGCTTGTCACTCTTGTGGCAAAAAAAAAAACACATTCAGTTCGGGAGAATTAACGGCACCAGATCCTCATTCTTCCGCCATACGGCGACTACCTTCTCCATCGGTGAAGGAATATAACATTTACAAGGTTATTGTTATAATTTTTAATATTTCATTTATTTTTAGGTTTATGAGTCGATTTTATTAAATAGGTTTATTTAAAATTAAGATGAGTCATTGTTATTATTTTTAAGGAATCAATTATTTTCTTTATCGTGTCAAAATCACTAAAGTTATGTCTTTTTTTAAAGTGAATATCATTTTGAGTTTGTATGTAATAATTTGGATGTATTTTTGAGCGAACTCAATGTCCATATTTAGGGGAAAAATTTTAAGTATATTAAAATTAAAGGGAGGAATGTTGGGATTTAATCTGAATATTTAAATATGAAAATAAAATAATACATAGAATAAATAAAAGTGATTTATTTAAATCACGTAAAGTTAAGATAGGATTACTTTTATCTCTTATGTTTTAGGAGATTGATGTCTTATATATTGTAATGTTTTACATTAGAATAATTAATATTATTGAGATTGATTGAAATATATTATGCTCTACACATTATCTATTAATGGGATAAAACCCATCAAATATATGTGATCAATAAAATGATTGACTTTCATGCAAAGCACACTGCCCTTTATTTGAAAAATATATAATCTATTTTGAATGGAATTTCCATTTGAATGAAAAGAATGATAAATGTGATACAAATTTTTGTGGTCAATGAAATAATTGACTGACTTTCATGTAATGCACACTGCACTTTATTTGAAAAAATCCCTGACAATGAATGGAATTATGGAAGTCATCTTTATTTCCATTTGAATGAGAAAAATTACGGAAAATCACTCCTCCATTGGAACGTGTGGGAAAAACTGGCATAGGCTTGGGGTAGAAATTTTTGGAATTATAGAAGAAGTCTTTATTTCCATTTGAATGATAAAAATGATGGAAAGGTACTGCACTACATTTGAACGTGAAGGAAAAGCTGGCATAGGCTTGGGGCAGAAAATTTAAAATAATATTAGTTTAGATGATTGGCCCTAGAAGAGTATAATATCCTAGCATCGTATCAAGAACCAATTTCGTTATTCAACAAACAGTCTCGACTCCGTGTAATTCGGATAAGGAAAAATAAACTGAGTTAGTCAAACATAGAAATTTCTTTTTCTGCCAGTCAATGAAGAACGGTCTTTGTTATTTGGTTTTGCGATCAAAGCTGACGGTAAATTTTTGTTTTCCTCCTCGTTGTTCACACTTAGTATGGCCAACATTCAAAGAGAGGTAGACTTTTACAAGCAAATATCTATTATTGTGATAATGGTTCACTTTAATAGGTTGTTTACATTTATATCTTTGCAATATTTTATTCAATTTTATTTTTTCTTAAGTTTATGATTAAGTATTAGTAATTATATGAATGAGGTGTAATGTAAATATTGATAGAGTAAAATACATGTCTTACTAATTATTAGAAAGAGAAAGGAGATTAAATACGTACAAAAATTTATTAAAAAATGGCTTACATTTTAATCACATTCTATACATTGCAATCAATAAATAACATTTTATATATCTTTCTAGTATTCAAATATGAAAAACCATTATTATGTTCTAAAGTACAGTATAAATATAAGGAAATAATAGCAAAGGAAACATACACTAAAATACAAAAGGCACATATACTAATTCAAAAAATGCCCCAAACATTTTCTTTTTCCAAAAAAATTAAACTATATAAAAGGCATATGATAGTCTTACTATTTATGAACGTTGCATTTGGATTGTATCTTTTTAGGTTTTTCTTTGTCTACTACTCTAAAGGGTTCACATTACATAAACAAGTAGTGAAAATGAGGGTTAGAATTTTTTTAAAGGAAAGAAGCCATTTAATTCATTTGGCAATGAGGGACAACGGGCATGTCAAGAGTGCATAGTATTCTTTGTCTTCTTCTCATTAATGGTAAAGTTTAGTATTTAAGAAAAAGAGAGAAAATGGAGTTTAATAAAGACCAAAATTTTAAGGGAGCTTTTAAGTTTGTTTGGGATTGACAAAGTGTGATTTCTAATAGGATCAAAGGACCAAAACTAAAAAGCTTGGAGACATGCAAAAGATTTTAACACTTTCAAAAAAGGAAAAGAGAATAAGGGAATCTCTATAACGTGTATGATAAGTTCAACGATGTGAAATACAACATATTCAAAAT
This sequence comes from Torreya grandis, assembly GCA_037957365.1. Lineage (NCBI taxonomy): Eukaryota > Viridiplantae > Streptophyta > Pinopsida > Cupressales > Taxaceae > Torreya > Torreya grandis. The sequence goes on along the minus strand of JARHVA010002838.1, from coordinate 2,118,342 downwards.
ATGTTTTTACATAAATGGATACCCTACAATGCTAGTTAGGTAGGGTTTTGTTGGGTGTAGTGTAATGTCCATGAGTGAAATAATTCATTTGATTGTCATAAAAAAAATTTACCTAAAATTATATCGAGAAGAAGGTGTTGATGACAAAAAATGACAAAATGGGATGACGAGAAACCAAAAAATTGGTTATAAACATAACTTGTTGGCCTTTTGACAAAATAATTTTGGTCTTTAATTGATTTTCATTAAGGTCTCCAACATTTTTACTTCTTGGTTTGCACTTCAATACTACGTATAAATAGGTTCAATAATGACATGAAATTTTTTCTTCCAAAAAGAAAGATGCATCCATTCAAGGCATTCATAAATTCAAATATTTAATTTTTGGTTCAACATTTCAAATATTCAACAAAAGATATCATAAAACCACTTGGGTTGGATCAAAACCATTTTTGATAGAAAATTGTGCACAATGTCAAAAGACTGCTAAATCTTTGCCAAAGGATTTAACCATATATTTTCTGAACATACTCTACAATGGATTTTACTGGAGGAAGTTGACCCAAGTCACTGATGAGAATAATAGATATTGCACCAAATTGTTCGTCTATACTAAGAGAAAGCCTCACACAAGTGTTGATTAATATGTGCCATCAATTTTGGTCCTATAAAATGATGCATAAGAAGTAGAATATTTAAATTTAATTGGAAATAATCAAGGGTATTCACAAATAATATCCATTAACTTTTTTTTTTCAATTTTTGAACATAGTAATTTTTGTTATTAGACCGACACTTTATTGTTTCTATAAAAGATAGAAAATCCAATGAAGAAGGTAATTCCATGTATGTATTAATGAATACTAAAGCTACAACTGAATAGGTTTTATTGTTAGACATGTGACATTTAATATTTTTTCCAATATTTAATGAAACAAATAGTTGTTTACACAAAATGAGTGGGTTTTTTTTGCAACATATGGAAAAATTGCTATTCACTAATATCATGATCAAAAAATATATTAGCTACAAGGTTCCTAAAAGCATTTGAATATCACTCATTTAAATTTGTGTTTTTTAAAATACTTTATAGATTATGGTGGAAGCTTTCTATTTGATTCTCTACTTTGAATGCACATTTAGAAATATATTTCAAGATGATTTCACTTGAAAGAATAAGCTATAGATCAACATTTTTTATCCAAATGGAAAGCATGTGTGGGTTATAGGTGTTTAGTTTTTCATCATTATGAAAAGGAATGTATTTTTTGATTTCATTATCTTTAATGACTATCCAAAATATTTTTAAAGTAAATACTAATGGGAATTGTAGTGACATTGAAGAGTTGTTCCTTTTTTTTAAAGCATGTTTGTTAAGTGAACTTAGCATATTTTTTCTAATAACAATGAGATGCATGTTGTAGGCATAAGTAGCTCCAAATCCTTAGTTTTTTGAAGGCATTTCTATTAAATAATACATTTTGAAAACATATTGAAAATAGATTTAAACCTTATTTCTAATTTTTTTTTTAATAATGTAATGGCAATGTCAAAACTTTGTGAAACAATTCAACCATATAATTTGCTTCCATATATTGGTGTGTCTTTAATTGAAGGTAGTTGGCCCAAGTTTCCAATGAGTATAATTGATCTCCCTCAACACTCATTAATATGGGATAGAAATTTTAGACCTATAAAACTTATCTAGTCAAACATAATGCAATGCATATGCTTTATTGATTCTTGAAAAGTTGCACATGACAACTATTCAAGTGGTTTCATTTCCTTTATTACAAAATATTGCATGTATAATCAATGCATGCTTGATGAAGTTTGAAATTATAGTAAACCAATTTCAATGTCATTCACCAAGTATGATGTTTAATATTTTTAATGTATTTTTCATCTTTTAATGCTCTTTAGATTCAACTTTAAAAAAGAAGAAGAAGAAAAGAAAAAATAAATAAATAAATAAATAAATAAATAAAAGAAGCCCACATACAACATATGGAACATAATTTATGTGTATAAACAAATGCAATAAAGAGATTTGGAATTGCATACATAATTTATAGTTTCAAATTAATATTGGTTCACCACCGGGCTTAGTTTTAGGATATATTTCAACGTGATGGAATTATATATTTAATATAAATTTTCCTTGTACATACATTGGGGGTAAAAGGTATGCAATTCTATTGCAATACATTATTTTTAATACATAAATGATTTCATTAATTAAATAAATCTCTAATTCACCATATATGATTATTACGTGAGTACACATTATTATATCAAAAGATTAATATGGATTCATTACTAAGTTCGAGCTTAGAGTATTATATTTCATTAGAACACATGTATCGATGTATTTTCCCCACATAAAGATCAAGAATAAAAGTTCGGTGAGCACACATTATGAAATGAAAACTTAAATGTATAAATTATTTTATCAATTAAAAAAAATTATAAATATACCAAAAATGGATATTATTAATTAAATATTCTAGTTTATGCACCCCTTAATTATAATCTTTAAAGAAGTGTACAACATAGTGACATGTGACATACATATTGTCTTGATTTTTTATCCTTTGTGCTTCAAATATGATAACAACCTCTTTTAGTGGTGTATAAAATTCATGTGTATTACACTTTGAGTTACGTTGAGGATGTAGCCAACAAGCTTCACATGCAGAGTGTAACCAAGATTATATCATTTTAGGTTTTGTTTGCAACACGAGTAAAATTGTAATATGTAAATTTGAATGTTAATTGTACACCTTTAAAAAAATCATAAAGCATTTATTTTCCCACCCCCAGAGTGCAAGTTTGTATCGTAAGGTAAATTTCATTTCCCAAAGTCTCATGTTAGGTAAGAAGATTTTAGTTTTGGCTTTGCTTTGCTAATCCATTTCCATTGAAATTTGTCTTGGGAATAAGTGTTGTAGAAGAGGATAGACCTTCAAGTGTGAAACTACCATTTGATTTTGATAAGTGTTGTTCAATTGTACATTACTTAAAGTAGTCCTTAAATATTTGTCATGGTATTTAATATTTATGATGAAAAGTATAGGATATAGGAATATTTTTTACAATGCTTTAAATGAATAGGTACATTTTTTGCATTTTAGGAAATAGTGAAGAACCATTATATAAAATAGGTTTACTTGCACAAGAAAATGATTTCTGCATGCTCTGAACATAATATTATAGTTTATCTCATACGTTACAACTTCATATATAGACCAAGTTTTTTTAATGTGAAACTAATATGTTTTTAATGTTACTATTTTATTCACTTGATAACACATCAGGTAAACCTCTACATCTTTAAATAAAAATTAAAATACAACAAAAAATTTAAAATATTCAATACAAAAATATAAATATATTTCATTGCATTATCATCGATGACATCTCCTATAAAAACAATATCAACCATGACCAAACCAAGTATTACAATGTAAAAGAACCAGTACTCCAATAAATGTATGCCTAGCAATGTAAATATGAAAATATTGAAGACAATAATAGAATTGGATATATATATATATAGGCTTGGTGGATTTATAGGTTGGGGAAATTACTATGTTTAAATTTTTTTAATCCAATTTTTTCGATGTAACTTTAATGTTACAAAATTACACGAAGGAATTTTTTAATTCATAAACTCCAAGCCAATGGAAACTCATCCCCAAAATCATTAGAAGGGATCTCTTTCACCACACGATGTTGCACCACCTCAGCACCTCCACTTCTATGGCAAGGAGCTTGCTAGCACCAACCCCGTATCAGCACAAGTCTCATTCGATACATGCTCTTCTTCATCGTCATCAGAGGCCAAACAGATCTGCCACAAAACCTAACTATCATTAAAAGATAAAATAAATCCATGTGCCTGCTAAATTTTTAACAGCTATAGAATTCTAAGAAAGATTGCAAAATCAAACAGTGAAAAACACTACTAATATGGATTTTAAGCAAACATACCCATATCTTTTCCAGAAACTTGGGAATTATTTGTTTGTTTCCATGATGGGAGGAAATACAGATGAAACCGTAATAAAAGGCAACATGACAATGCTAAGAAAGGTGTTTGATTTATTCAAAGATTGTGTCCAAACTTGTGTAAGTGCAAGGTGGAAGCACCCATCTTCTCGCCCTTCTTTTGATGAAAGTACTAATTTTTTAAATGTTTGTAAATTTAATTTTTTATTTATTTTATTATTATGTACTTTTAATTTTTTCAATCATGATGTTATTTTTTAATGTTCATTTCATTTTATAGTTTATTACTACATTTATTTTTTAATATTTTAGTAATTTTTTAATTTTATATATATATATATATATATATATATATATACTCAATCATTTGGATTGTTTGTTGTGTCTTAGTTATGGAATTGGAACCTTGGTCTTTATTAAAAAATATATTAGTATTTATAACTATTTGATTGGTATTATTTTTTAGAATTCAATAATTGTTAAGTATTTAGTAGGCACATGGATTTCTTTTCTTTGTTAATGATGGTTATGTTTTGTGTCATTGTTATTTGGCCTTCGATAATGAAGAAGAAGAGCATTTATCAAATGAGAATCACATTGGTGCATGGATAGAGCCAACATGGGTCAGGGTGTAGGAAGAGGTGTTGTTGAGGTGGTGCAACATCGTGTATTTGAAGAGATCCTTTGTGTAGGTGGCTTGTGGGTGGGCTTTGTCAAGTGATTCTAGAAGTGATTCCATTCCATTTTTTTATTCTCATGATGGGAGGAAATACAAATGAAACCATAGTGAAATGAAATGTGGCATCACTGAAAAAGGTGTTTGATGTATTAGAATATTATGTCCAAACTCATGTCAATGTATTGTGGAAACATCTCTCCTTTCACCTTTCTTCAATTAAAATAACATTTTTTATTTTATTAACTTTTTAATTTTAGTTTTAATTTTTATTTTTAATATGACGTTAATTTTGTTTAAGTGTTTATTTTGAAATAAGTAGACCTTAGGATTATATCTCCATAGTTATGACTCTTTCCAAGATGAAAAAACTTATGAAAATGGACAAAAATATGTAATGTCTTCATGTATAATTACAAAAGTATATTACAATATACATAGAGGAGAGGGTATACATAACTAAAACAAGAGTTATCCCTCATTTTATTATTGGTTCCACTAAATGTGGCTTCCACTATAGGTGGTGTCATATGTGAGGTGAGTAAGCATTAAATGTACACTTCCTTAAATGTACCCACACTAACTAGACTTAGTGGAAAAACTAGATTTCTAAGTTAACTTAATTAAAAGTGCACAATTAATATTTGCACTAATCCCCTTAAGTGAAAGTTAGGGAGGTTAATAAATCTCATAAAATAGGTCCCAATAATTAGGATTGATTACTTACCCATGTACCAAAACCCATCCATAGAAAAAATAGAGAAAAAAAAAAAAAAACCCCTTAGGAAAGAACTCCTCCCTAAAGGAGAGATAAAATTATGAACTATGAAGGAAGGAATGACTCATGATGAATCCTCCCAAGGACAATTTCTTTTACCCTGCACAAGGATCAATATTGTATACCTTTGCCCGTATGGAAAGGATGTAAGGAACCATTTGCATATGTGGTGAGATAGTCTCAATAATCAAATGGTCTTCCCATAGGAAGAGGTGTCAAATGAATTGGATGATCTTTAAAAAATGAAGAGTATTCACCTGTCAAGGGTGCATCCAAACCTAGATTTCCTGTTGGTGTTGAAAACAAAATTGGAGTATCTAAAACACCATGGCACAAAATACTTGAACCAAAAGTCTGCAAACGTGTGATAGGAGGAAAAAAAGAATCACCAATAAGAGAAGAAAGAGTATATATCTGGTGTTTCTCCAAATCCTCTTAAAGAGTAGAGTGAACTAAAATGGGATATTTGTGATCTATATGTTTTAAAGATACATCACTTGTAGAAAAATTGATGCCATGGCGATCATACCAAATAATAAGCTAAATAGGAGAGACAATATCCTATAAGTTTCTTCCTAGACCTCCACCAATGTCACCCATAGGGAAAATTATTTTAGACCCAAATCCAAGATAAAATTTTGAAAAAGAACTAAGCAGATATGTATGTCAATCCAACATGGGACAAGTAATAAATTCAGTAGCAGGATTAGAAACAAGCTCTAAATCAAAATATGTAGAAACAATAGGAGTAAGAGATGGAGGTACTTATTTCGTTTCATGAAGAATAAATGGTGAAAATACATCAGATGAACCATAATTATCAAGTCCTCACTAAGAACTAAAGAAGGAGAAATAAGAAGAGGTATAGGAGGAAAAAGTGCCTCATTTGTATCACCATCAAGAAGTAGGTCCTCATTAAGCTAAGAGGAATCTTGATCCTTTTCATTGGCAAAAGATAAATCCTTAGTAAGAGGAGAAGGAGGATGTGCAAAAAATTCCTCATCTATTTCACCTTCAAGAGAAAAATACTTGCCAATAGGAACAAAAGGAGGTGGAATAAGAGAGTGCTCAAAATATTCAAAAGGCCCAAAAAACTCAATATCCCACCAAATAAGGCTACAATGTTATCCTAAATTTCATTTGGTGATGTGTCATCTGTAATATAATTTTTCCTTTAACACATCAATTATACACAAATTAAATTAATGTCATATATTTTTATGTTGATGCTCGATAGAGAATCCAAAACCATCTACTATATTCCAACCTACGAAGTAGGAAAACCAAAAGGCACCATGCATTAATACATGATCAGGGAATTTTGATGTTATTCATCCATTTCACTAAAAATTTATTTTAAAGGGTCCTTCCAATAGGTACATGCCTATCATCAAAATTAATCATGGTTGGATGTATTATTTAAGCTAATTAATATGAGTTGTATCATGTTTTATTTTAGACCTACCTTTTGATTATTTAATATTGAATTATGAATAAAGAGACTTGGATTATGGTTAATGAGAATTTGATTATCATGATTTTAAATCTATATTTTCATATCATAGAGATATCATGATGAGTTTCTTTTATATGCAAGAAATAAGGGTTTTTGGATGTGTTTCAATATTATTTTATACCAATGATGAGATAAGTTGGTAAGGATTTGCATACCATCTATCGGGATGGTATCGAAGTTGATGCAGCAAGTGTAGGAGTTCCAACAAAGAACAACCACATGGCACTTTAAGAACCCCTTCAAAAAACACTCAAAAATATTATTTTTTCTCCTTCCAAAGGTCTCTTAATTACATCATGTTTAATAATAAATAATACATTTAATAAGAAGAGTAAAGTAATTCCACAAATACTAAATATTTTTTAAATTCAAGAACCTCTATCAGTTAATTCATTATCATCTCAAGTGCGCATTCATTCTTTATTCAACTATACTAACTATCCAATTGTACAATAAATAAATTAATCATTTATAGATTAGTATTATCTTTTAATCATGTTTCAAAGGTACAAACATAAAATAAATATTCATTCCTAGTCACATCATCATTTTCAATTATCACACTTACATCATATTTAGTAACACACATAAGAATACAACCTTTTGCAAAATATGTGAAAATACAATGTAGGTATTTGGATTACAATAAATATATATAATCAATGATTTTTCCTTTATGCAAACATTGAAAATACAATATATCATCACTAAAACTGAAAGTAATTTTATAAAATATAGAGAGGGAGAGTATCATAGAGAACATTATCTCTAACCATAGATATTTTTAGATCCCAACACATATCTCATCCATTGATAGTGGCCCTACCCTTCACGAGAAGGATATATACAAATCAAATGAAAAGAAAGACGGAAATATTTATAGAGGTCAATATTGTAGCTACTCCATGCAACAAGAAGCAAGTACAAATAAACTAGATTAGGAGTTAATATATTCCTCATGCATACAAAACAATGAATAAACATTTCTCCAATAAAAACTAGGTATACATTGCTTATGGCTATAATATTAAATTTAATAATTTCATCTTGTCATATTTGGATTCAGTAATTTGTTGAGTCATAGTCAAACAGATGATATCCACAGTTACTTGGTACTCATGTCCCAAGTCCATAACTAAATTTATATATTTTTACAACTCACCCACCCTAACAATAACTTAATAGCAAATGATATCCAATAATAAAAAGTTATGATCTTCAACAAGTGCATGCAGGATAACATTTCGCACATGTGTCCCATTCCACTCATGCGAGATGATATCTCACTCAAAATTCAATGAGAATCACATAAGCATTATATTATTTTTAAGATATCTTATCACTGAAGTGAAATAATTATTAAACAATAATTAAAGTCTTTGAATGATAAATTATGAAAACATCACAAATAATAAACCTAAATTTAAAATTCACATAATGATAATTTTACATAGATGTGATTTAAAGTGGAGATTGAACACAAGTTTAATATGAAACAAAATTTATTTGATTTTATGTTTTGAGTGTCCTTACAGTAATGTTTTAACAATTCTATAATATTCATCATATATCAAAGAATATTTATATGTATAAAATTATATTTATTGAAATTTAATTGAGTTCCATTTATTGAAAATATAAATGAATATTTAGGAAATTAATAAAATATTGAATTTAACACATATATGTTGAATTTGGTAAAAAAAAAAATTAGAATGTCAACATTCAATAGAAATGCCAACATATATTATAAGATGTAACCATGATATACTATGGATAGACTTTTCATTCATCTATTGGTTAAATGTTTTGTGAGCGTGCACTAACTCATGATTTCTTTTATCAAAATTTTCATCTTGAGATGGGTTATAATAAATCAAAAATTTGTGTCCTTCTGAGTAACTCAATTTGGTGTTTTATGTGTTATATGAACTTGTACAATACGATAATTTTGATATTTAAGAAAATACGATGTATTCACATGATAACCAAATTTCACAAGCTAGGAATATAAAATATGGACTTGAAAATTAAAGATTGTATTAATGTTGGAATTACTTTACCCAAAACCCTAAACCGCTCAGGTTTCTTCTCCAAACAAGGTAATATGAAAACTATATACATGGATAATTAAACTCATTAGTCAACCTCCACTTCTATGGTCATTAACAGTTTCCAAGATAGTTTTAAAACTGTAACACTTTTAATATTCGACAAATTTATAATTTATACAATATTTTTTTATGTAATAAAATTTGAGAAGGAAATTTCACATCTAATATATTTGATTAAAATATCTATTTAAATAAAATATTTTCGATATTGAAAAGAAAATAAAAAGAAAATTTTATCGGCAAATATGATTGATAAATATAAAAATTAGCTTAATAAATCCAATTAATAATTTGTAATTCCATTTTCACCACTTATTAAATATGCGAATGAAAAGCATTCCAAAATTTTGGATTTCAACATTACACACAACACACAAGCTAAACTAGTAAATCCAAATTTAATGACTATATAACATTTTTTTAAAATCATAATAAAAAATTAAATATTATAATAATAGTAGTAGTAGATGAGTAAAAATAAATATAAAGATTTTCTTGTTTTTCTGTTAAATTATATTAGCATTTTAACTATAAGGATAAATAAACATTCATTACCAAAGTTTTTATAGCAAACAGGGTTGATTGTTAAAGTCAATTCTAATAATTGGTTGCTTAATTTTAAAATTGATAAAGCCTGACATCTCATGGAAATTATGTTGGAGAGTTTTCAATGATGTCATGATGGTGTCATGGAGGTGTCCTGGTAATTGGATGAACTATCTTGATAGTCTATGTGACAATGACAAAGTTTGTAATGTGTAAGAGGTCCTAGTATGCTTGAAGAAGGCTTGGTTGATCTTTAGAGTTTGCATGGTTATGGATGATTAAGGGTGAATATGATGATTTTAGGATGTGAAAGAAGTCCCTAATATGTTTTATAATCTTTTATTTCTTGCGTGCATAAGTGGATTTCATCTGTTTGATCATTGTTTTTGTCTAGACATTTTAGGTCTCGTGGCAAAAAATATGAGTACGTAGTTTGCTGACATCATTATTTTCATGTGTGGATGAGTCAAAGGGAGTTTATCATATGGTTTTGATCACATTTTTGCCTATATATTATGAAATAAATATCTATTCATGCGACTAAGTGTGATAAAATAAATGCATGTTCAAATTTGGGCTCCCAGGTAGTTTGACAGTGTTTTCCTATAGTTAGCCAAATTTACAATGTAGCAAGAAGAGCCGAATAAGCATTTTGATAGTGTTATAGTTTGCACATGTGAAGGTGTAAGGATAAAATGATAATATGGGTTTGTTAATTTTTTTTCCTAGCTTATTTGCGTTAAATTTTAGATCATGCGATGAAGCACATCAAAAGATATGGATGTACAATGTTGACCTTCTAGACAAGTTCTTGACATAGTTGGCTATGTGGTAGAAAGATTTGAGTGAGCAGATTAATGACATTATATCTCACACATGAAAAGGTTTTAGGATTTGATCAATACATGTTTGTATTTTCCTATATGAGGAGATTATATGGTCCAAATTTTAGATTATGTGTCTAAGAGCAACAAAAGTTATTGAGGTCCAAAGTTGGTCTTTCAGGAAGATAAGTAATAGTCCCCATACTAAGTCTATTTTGCATGATGTTAAATATCAGGATCAAATGGAGATCAAATTTATAATAAACATTCATAAATATAAATATCAATCGAGTGAATAAAGTCAAAAGGGTCAAAGTGTTCTATGGTTAACGAAGGTAAGATTGAGCTTCTTACGAAAGATCGATAGAGCATGTTTATTCCAAGATGTCATGAAGCAACAAGATGAGAACAAGTGATTGAGGTTTAATACTAATAAAATTTAATGGATAAGGATATAAAATTGATTGGGTATTCATATAGATTGATCAAACACTATGTACTATAAGATAAAGACCTTGCTGATCTGCAAAGATCGATGGTGTGCATTGAGTCAAAGTTGTGAGATTGCATGAAATGAGGTCAATTGTTCAAATTTTAACATTTGGGCAATGGTGAACTATGAATCAAAGTTAAAATAATATCAATGGTAAACATTTAATATTAATACATGAGGATGTGAGATGGGAGCATATTTTTTGATGTTTAATTGTGACCATTTGAATTTAACAAAGGAAAGAATAATGTCTAATTTTTAGGCCATATCTTTTGATCTATGCAAAATTTGATCATAGTGTAAAAATAAAACATGTAGAGGACTCCAAATTGAATCTATAAATATATAATTAAATACCTGAAAGTGTGTACAATTAATGATATTGATGTTCAAATTTGACTATGTGTTCGTGCATGTTCTGCAAGTGACTCTAGAAGGATAATTGATCTTGTGTTGATATCATTTCGATGTCTCATGATGAATTATCTATTTGGGAGTTTTTTATACTCTATGAGGATGATTTTTATGGTCTTTATAGGTTTGACCAATTCATATTCAGTATGAACAATTGCTAAGAAAGTGAATATATGTTCATTCATGGTGACTGTGTGTTTAAAAAGATATTTAAGCTAATTGGGGGTTAGCAAAAGCATATTATGATGGTTGTTGGAACTTAAGGGGGACCTATAGATCATATTTCATGGGTCTATGTGTTGTAAAGTTTTTATGTGTTCCTATTTTGCTTTGATATGTGTTAAATAGGTGAATGGGTCATTATAGGACATAAAAGATGACTTAAGCTTATTTAAAAGAAATTTGTACTTAAATGTGACCCATGTAAGATGACTTAAGGATTAATGCATGCCTAATGGATGACCAAGATGTTTTTAATCATGAAGGATCTAAAAATAGTGAAACCAAATGATATGGTTTCTACAAATTTTGTGAGAGACTTGTAAAAAGAGTGTGCTTGTGAGAGATGTGGAGTGAAGGAGAGGTAGAGTGCCCACTAGATGAGTTGATGAGTAGATTAGATTGAGGACAGTGTGTATGACTTGTGGGTCATGTTTCTAATGTTATAATAGTGCTCTTGCATGTTGAGAATGAGTGAAGAGTGATCCAAAAGGTGGCTTTGGATGCATTAAATGTGTAGAGTTAAAGAAAGATGATATACTTTGTATCTATTTCATATTGGTAGGCAATCAGTGTTCAAGAGGTGTTGTGTTCATAGGTGTTGTTGTGGAAGCTCAACATCCATGGGGTTGTAGCCTCCTTCCAAGGTAAAACTTGCTAAAGGTCTAGCTGTTATGACATCTCAGCTAGACAGGTGTTGTAACACCTTATGGGATTTTAGTCTCACTAAATAAGGGATGGTAGTTCCTTGATCAGTTACAACTATTCTAAATTAGTTCTTGTTATTTAATGATAATAGTCCAATTGCATGTTCTAGTGGGTTTTCTCCCCCAAGAGGGTTTCCTATATATGTCATGTGTTTGATCTTGATTTGTCTATCTTGTTCATTACTATAAATTATGTGTATGCTTCATGAATGATTGCGGTATCTAATTAAGTGTTTGTAAGGATTGAAATTGAAGTTGTATTATTTGGGCTCACTGATTCAAACCCCTCCCCCCCTCTAAGTGGTTGTACCTCTAACAAATTAAATATATTCTAAGTGGTGCCCCAAAAAAATATTCAATTAAATATTCAACAAAGGAAATTCATTAAAAATTATACATATCGATACAAAAGTAATAGCTAGATCATGGTTTTATTAAAAAAAATTGAGTTGTATATTCTAGTAAGTTGATATGAGTTAGCTAGTTTGCATTTAAATAAGAAGCCAATAATTAATATTTAATCTTGATTATTTGTTTAAGAAATATGTCTTTTTTTTATTAAATATATCTATATATTAACAAAATATAGAATATACAAATAATTCAAAAAAAAAACAAGTGGTAGAAATCATGCCCCAACATCAGACTAGGCCAAGCCTAGGAATAAGAAATAGCGAAAGCAGAAACAAAATTAGGCCGCACCTAGGAACACTGCATTAAAATGTCATAAGAGAGAAAATTAAGTCGGGTTAGAAGGTGGAGGATCCATATCATGAGGACCCCAGGATAAGCTTGGCAAGTCATTTCCATCATGATTTGGCTCCCAAACAAAAGCTTGAGTAGTGTCCTTATCATATTCTTATAGCCAAGTAGGATAAATGGTTAAAGAGAGCCTAGGGAACTTGTCCAACACATCTGATGGACCTCTAGGTGGTTCCCCAAAAGCATCTAGATGTAGAGGAGGAAGAGGAGCATCCTAACCATCTTACCCAATAGGGGAAGCAGGTGGGGGTTACCACCCTCATTGATTTCCAAGAGGGGTCATGCAATGATATGGGGTGATACTATGAGATCGGTGTCAATATCAGATGCATCGATGTCTACCTTGAGGTGGAATGGAAATTCTATCATCAAGTCTATTATCCTTAGGCAAAAATGGAGGAATCCACATCATAGCACAAGAAGCATCTCCCCAACGATTGAGAAAGTCTTCGAGACGGCCAAGCTCAATGACAAATTTATTTTATTGCACTTGTATCTACAAAATAACATTGGAAATAATAGAGGACTTGCTCAAAACATAAAAATTACAATCTGAAGAAGCATTGTTAAATACTTCATTATTTATTTCTTTCCATAACCAAAATAGAATTTCCACTCTGAAAGTATGCTAGACATGGGTATATTTAAAAGGCAAGCTAGGTTTATCTCACATAATAATATGATGTGAATTAACAAAAAATTGGATGGAAGCGATTGAAAAGGTCATGAATCCATGTCCAAATGCTTTGAGCTTTGGAGCATTACCAGGAAAGATAAGGGAGCATTTATAGATGGCCACAAAAAGGCCATGTTGGAAGGGGAATTCCTAAGTGTACAAGCCTTCTATTTATAGGTAGGCCCTGATATGAGATACACCAAGTAATATGAGCTAACTTAGGATCCAATCAAGCCTCCCAAATAGTGTGAAAATGGAAGGTCTAGGTACAAATGGAGTAATGTAGACCTCAACAGGAGTTAAGTTTGTTCACCATAGGCATGTGGGGAGTAAGACACCCATAGCTAAGTTGGGGGTGTATTTATGAAATGGATTTTTAACATACCACTTCCAGTCCTTCCACCAAGGATGAGCAAAGTGAACATAAATTTTGTGAATAATTGAAGGTGGAAAAATGTTAAGGACTTTTGGTAGGATTCTCTATCAGCATTGGCTAACCAGAATTTGGTTTTCACCTCTTCCCAAGATATCCAAGAGAGATACTACTTACGAAAAATATCTTGGATAATATGAATTCTTTTATGAAATAACTTGAGAGCATTGATCTAAGGAACCTCTACTAGAGGGACTTCATTTAAATTGATAAAAGGTAACCACTATAGTGAGTGTGAGTTAATGACAACCCATCTTGAATACTTGAGCCATCCTAGAGAATCCATGGTTTGATCTTTTCTCATGATTTCTAGATGTGTTTCACCACAAAGGACCCTAAAATTTGAACTAATGATTTGATGATGAGTAGATTGGAGAGCTTGAGCCTTTTTTAGGTTTTCTTTCCTTTAGACAAGCCTAAAGAGATGTAGTGTCAAAACAACACCTTCCAAGCTTCCGTGCCATTAATGGCTGACACAATCTATTTGGAACATAAGGTAATTCCTTGATGAGCCATGTCAATGAGTCCCATACCTATTGCATCGTATGTGAGGCAATAGTAATCCTTGGCAACCCTATGGAATCCATGGCCATGAGAACAATTATACCAAACAAAATCTCTAAGAATTTTTTCAAGTTTTTGGTAATAATTATTCGAATGCACCCAATAAGAAGAGTAGTAAACATAGATGGTTGCAAGCACTTTTGAGTAGATTTGGAATTTACCTGCTAATGATAAGGACTTAGTCACCCAATATTCTAGATTCTTTGCTACTCTATCAACAACATATTGCCACAACATGGGTGGAGGGGCATCAAAAGTAAAAGGGATTCCAAGAAACATGAATATTTCATCATGTTAGATTCAGGCCCATCCATGTTTGTCATCCCACACTAGCAGGGGGAGGTATGATTACCTATAATAATGAGGTCTTTTCCATTGGATGCTTGAGCTAGAGGTAAGGTAGAAGGTGTTGAGATACTACAAGGCTTTGTCCACATTGTCCTTATCTTCAATAAGAGTAAGGAAAGAATCATCAATAAAGTGGCCATTCAGTAGTTGCATATCTTCTTGAGGGTTTTCTTTATCTGGAGGTAGATAGATTCCATTACCAACGTCCCTATCTTGGGCATTGCTAAGAAGATATCCAAAACCCTTAGCTACAAGAACATATAGGGTGGGTATCAAAGGGCATCCTTGGAGAATTAATAGAAACAAACCAAATTTCTCAAAAGTGACTCCATTAATGGAGAGGATGACTGAGGCATCTAAAAAAAGCTTCTAGATGATTGGAATGAAATTGGGCTCAAAGCCCAGGGTTTTAAGCATGGCTAGGATGAACGCCTACTCAATATGGTCATAAGATTTTTCAAAGTCAATTTTATGAACATAGATTATTTCTTAGACCTTTTATCCTAGTCCATTCTTTCATAAACTACATTGATATTATCTAATATATATCTACTTCTTATGAATCCAGTTTGTTTAGGGTGAATGATCTGCGATAACATATTTCATAACCAGAGCACCAGAGATTTGTAAATGATTTTTTAGGAAACATTTAAGAGGGTGATCGGCCTACAATTACATATCAATTAAGTATCCCCTTACTTAGGTATGCATTTAATGTTTCCTTTATTTATATTCTCCCCTAGAGAATGTGTGCAAAAGGCCTCCTGATAAACATGGTGTAAGTCATCACCCACAAGAACCCATAGGATTTTATAGAATTCACAGGGGAAACCATCAATGCTTGGAGCTTTATCATTTGCCATATGAGCCACTTCCTCATGCAGATCATCCATAGTGAGGAGCCTATCACAAGCCACCCACTAAGTGGGAGTGAGTTTCCAAGGCACTATTTTGAGGCAATACTAAAGGGAAATATCATGATCTGTAGAGGATGCTTGGGCTTTGACCACTTGATGATAATGGAGGATAAAATCTTGGATAATCTATGATGTCTATGCTAATCTCCTTCTAGCATTAGAGATAGATTGGCTTTGTTGCTTTAATTTTTTGGCTTGAATCATTTGAAATAATTCTTTGGAAGCTTTGTCCCCTATCTTGAGCCAATGGATTCTGGGTTTGATTTGATCTCTTCAAGCATTATACTTATCTGATATATAGATACGATTCCACAAAGAAGAGAATCTGACCTACAAGATCTCATTTAAGGGATGTTTTTCTAATGTTAAATCCACATGGCTAAGCTCTAAGGAAGACACAGAGTAAGAGTGTCTTGGAATTTTATCAAGTTGGTGGACATAGATTCTTAAAAAGTGAGAGGTCCTTCTAATGGCATCATCCCACCAGAGAATCCAACTAGAATCTTGGGATGGATGAGAATATAGATTCTAAGAACTACGAATATGCACCAAAGTGGGACCATGCTTGAGCAAGGAAGTGTTAATAAATAATTGTGTTTTGTGGACCTTAGGTTTCATGAATTACCACGTCAAATGAAACTAAATGGGGGAGTGATTAGAAAGCCCAAAATATGGCAAACCCTATACCAGAGGAGAAAAACCATTATCAAAGGAAAAGTAAGGTTGGGTAGACATCATTGCTCTATCTAGATGCTTCAAAATTTGACTGGGGCCCTTCTTGATATTTCTCATGTGTACCTTAAATTAGGGCCATAAATCCCCATTTAGTGCACATATAATACCGCACTTGCCTTTTGCTAACTACCCAATGCATTGGTCGGTGGCCTACTTTATCTTCAAAAGATGACAACATATTAAAGTCACCACATATGACCCAATTAGCATTAGGAAGATCATCTGTAATCCATTGCCATAAATGGGTATGCTCAATGGCATCATTTGAGGCATATATATTAATAAATCTAAATGAATGGCTTTCAATACTAAAAAGGATCCAAAGTAACTAGTTGGTGGGGTCCATGCCAGATTGTACTAAGTGTGGCTACCACATTGAATAAATAAACATGATCACTCCTTCAAGTCCTATTTCATGATTATTATTTAAGATAATAATATCATCCCAAATAAAGTTATTGACCACCATCAATAAAAAATCTTTCACCTTCACTTCTTTTAGACAAAGAATGTCCATCTCGAGAAACTTCCTTCTCAAATCAAGCATAACAAACTTGCGTTTTAGTCTGTAAGACCCCAAACATTCCATGAAAATCAATTCATAGATGACAGGTGTCAAGAGACATATCCTTGGATTTTAGACTTTATAAGGCATCATAATGGTTTTGTAAAAAATTCCCATTGTTAGCATTCAAAAAATCATCAAAGTGTTTCCTCACAGCAGGATCAACTCGATACTCTCCTTTTGATTATCTGTGCCTCCTAGGAGGGTTGTGAGAGTGTTTGGGTGTATCCTAGTGAGTAGAAAGTGGAAGAGCAGTTGGTTATGAGTTTGAAAAATTGGAATAACTAGGTAAAAGAGCCCTGAGACCCTAGGATGAAACATTGACAGAAAAAAGGGTGTTGAAGATCCTAGGTTTTTGAAAGATGTTGATTTTGATAAATTTATACATCCCACAAATATGGTGCTCCAAAAGAAATAAAAAATGAAATATACATAACCAAAGGATAAAAAGGTGTTTGATTGCTAGTAATTTAGGTTTAAAAACTAATAACATATATTAACTTAGGTATTCTTTCATTTTTTTTTATATAGATAAATTTCATTGATTTCACTTAGAAATGAGAATGAATACATAAATTTATTGTATCGGAGAACAATTTAAAAAATTTATTATTACTCTCTATCAAAATAAGAATTAATGGAATCAGTTTTGAACTACTTAATTTTTATTTAATCAATTAAATTGTTTGAAATATATATTTTAATGATAATTATATTTTTTTATAAAATTTATCATATAAATAATGGTATATTCCTTAAATATTATTAGAGCATATTCATTTATATTTAATACAATATTAAATGTATCTAATTTAGTAATTAGCTAGTTTATTATCATATTTTTATATATTTAGTCTAATTTTAACAGGGATTACTAAAGTGCCATAAACTATTCTTCCGTCATAAAATATTGATGTAATAGGGAGCCATCAATACCCATTTATTATTTTCTCTCTATGTAAAGTTTTGCTACAAATTTTTATTATTTTCTTTCTCTATGTAAAGTTTCGCTACAAATTTTAATTCATACACATTTAAATGGAAGCGATTAGGAAGAAAGTCCAAGTCCATTAAAAAAATAAACTGCAGAATTAAACTAGGACTCCACTAATTTAAATCCGCATCTCAATTAAATGAGGATGTGTATATCTCAATTAGTTACCCATTGAAAAGAACATAGTTCTTTTAAAAATTATTTCTTGATTATACCTTATTAGTACCTATACTATTTTAATCCACTCGACCTATTTATTTGAATTAGAATTTGTACATCCAATCAAAAAAATGACTTTTTAGTTTTAACATTTTATTTTGAAAATTATGTCATATTAAAAAACAGTTTTTTGATGTATGATTGATTTTAGGTCTTTGATAAGACTAATTTCCTTGGGAAAATCAACATTTTTCAATTAAAAATATGAATAAAAAAATTTATAATCTTTCTATTATTTTTATAATGTATATCTTAGACCTAAGTTGTGGTATGTTTGTGTGAACGTCATAGATGTGTAGGACCTATAGCTTGAAGATAAGGGATGTTACTTTGAGGTTAAATACAAGGTGTAATTGGGGAACAAGAAGTTAAAAATTAGACCCTCATTGACTTGTTCCACTATCCCCCTTTGAATGAGGATCTCATTTTTGTAGTTGCTAAATTCTTTGAAGAGCATTTGGCCATGAGCATGGAGGATCAGTCAAGGCCTAACAAGGATGAGATTATGTTCCCTAGTGTTTAGAATACAAGAGTATGATTTTCAAATGGTATAATTTTGAAAGACCTAGTTTGGTCAACATTGAGCTTAATAAGAAGATAAAGTTTTCTTTTAAGATTCATGTGAGGGTTTGTTTGGATGGGCGATACCATGTTTTGGATGATATCATGCATTATAGCAGTGATCTGAGGCCCACTGCTAAACAATTATGGAAACCTTAGATTGGGATTTTGGAGTGGGGATTCTAAACATGCATGGGCTTCATGCCCATGAAGACTAGGGATGGGAGATGGACTATAATGTGTAGTGTGTATCCAAGTATGGGCCAAAATGGGTTAGGACAATGATGATTATTGATGGATTTAATCCTAAGTGGAATGAATAGTATACTTGGGAGGTATATGATCATTACACTGTGATTACTATTGGGGTTTTCAAAACTTGCCATTTGAATGGTAATGGGGGTGGGGATAATAAGGGCATCAAAACTTCATCAAAAGATGCCAAGATTAGGAAGGTGAGGATCAATTTATCAATGCTAGAAACTGATAGGGTATACACACATCAATACTTATTATTGGTTCTACATCCTTCTGGTGTGAAGAAGATGGGGGAGATTCAATTGGATGTGAGGTTTAATTTCTCTTATTTGGTGAACATGATGCATATTTCCACTATGACACTATTTCCCAAGATGAATTATTTGCATCCCTTAAGTGTGGGTCAGCTAGAGACCTTACAATACCAGGGGATGGATATTCTAGCCATGAGTCTGAGCAAGGCAGATCCTCTATTGAGGAAGGAGCTTTTAGAGTGCATGATCGATGTGGATTCTTACATGTGTAGCATGCATTGCGACAAGGCTAATTTATTTAGGATCATGGGGGTGTTGTCAGGGCTCATTGTAGTGATGAGGTGGTTTGGGGAGATATACTATTCAAAGAACCCAGTAACTCAACACCTAATATTTTGTATATTTTTAACATATAACATGTATCTATGAAATTAAATGTGACTATCTCTACTATGAAAGTATAATGATATACCACTTGAGGTCATCAGATTTGACAATAATAATTAAAAAATGTTATGTAGGTTGGATATGTTAAATTCATTTTTGAAGCTCGAATGATTTAGAGAATGGATTGTCTACTTATGAGAACATTTGAATGGAGTCTTCATTAAGTTACACCATTTTTATTTATAGATTACTTTCTCTGTAAGTTAACAAGGGATAGGTTAGCTTCTAGGTTCTCTGATAGCTCAATCAAATGAGCTCATTCTAGGTACATTCAAAGGTATTGGCCAATAATTATTCTTTATATAGGGTTTGCCTATGTCTAATTGAAGATAAAGGTTTCTTAGTGAATTTTTTCTTGTTTGGTTGTAGTGATGGACTTATTGGATCATCAATCATAAAAAATAGCGACTTTAGTTATAATGTGTGCAACTAAGGAAGCTTTTCCTTTTCCATCTAAAGATTTCAAGAGGGCATTGATGTGTTGGAAGTTTTATATAAAAGGTAAGTGTTAAGTGTCTTCCTAGGTTGAGGAGATGTATAATGTAATTAGATGTAACATTTTTCTATTTCGAGAAATGGTATATAGTTTTTACAATGTTACACAAGAGCAACTTGTTGACATGGTTTTGATTCAAAATAAATGGACTTGTGTGTCTTTTCATTATTCACTTCTTAGAGCTTAGTTGGGGTTTTGGATGCGACATGTTTGAGTTGTAAAAGTGAAATCACTATGGGCTCTAAACTTAGTGTTAACTCTCCCATCATGATTGGGGATCAAAGGAGAATGTTGAATGCTTTTTGTAATGTTGGGTGATGGATTCTTCATTACTATAAAAGTATTTTTTAGGGCATATGAGTTATTAATCCCAAATAATTATTTGTTTGTAATTCTGATGAGCATTATTGCATCTAGTGGGGATAGTTAGATGGGTATTCAGGATTTATCATTGTAAACCATTGGGTTTCTCACATTGGTAATCTTTTGGGTTTAATGTGAACCCATTATTGGTGTTTCATCCTTATAGTTTAAAGAATATGAGGGAGATTTAATTGGTTGTGAGGTTTAGTTTTTCTTCTCTAGTGGACATGATGAATACTTACACTATGATTTTGTTACCCAAGATGTATTATTTTCATACATTGAGTGAGTATCAGTTAGAGACCCTACGTTACCATACGATGGATATTGTGGCCATGAGTCTTAACAAGGTAGAGCCTATGATAAGGAAGAAGGTTATGGATTACATGATATATTTGTATTATAACATGTGTAGCATGCACCACAGTAAGGATAATTTCTTCAATATCATGGGAGTGTTGTTGGGGCTCATTGTGATGATCAGGGGGTTTAGGTATATCTATTGTTGGAAGAACCTAGTGACTCAACACCTAATATTTTGTATATTTTTTACATATAATATGTTTCTAGGAAATTAAATGTGTTGGTCTCTAATATGGAAGTATGATGATGTACCACTTGAGTTCATCCCATTTGGCAACAATAATGGCAAAATATTATGCAGGTTGGAGATATTAAATTCATTTTTGAAGCTTGAATGATTTAGAGAATGGAGTGTCTAGTTCTAAACACAATTGAGTGGAAGATTCACTCAATTACACCATTTTCATTTACATATTACTTTATCTACAAGGAAACATGTGATAGGCTAACTTATAGGGCTTTGATAGGTTGATCAATCAATCTCATTCTAGGCACAATCAAATGTATTGGTTGGTAATTAATCTTTATATGAGGATGCATGTGTCTCTTTGTAAAGAAAGGTTGTTTAGTTAAGTTTTTCCTATCTGATTGTAGTGATAAACTTTTTGTAGCATCGACCATAGATAATAGTAACTTCATCTATAATGTGTGGAACCAAGGAAGTTGTGCCTCTTTCAGTAGTGGATTTCAAGAGGGCATTGATGTGTTGTAGTGATATAGATAGTGTAAGTGTTAAGTGTCTTATTAGATTGGAAAGATGTATAATGTGATTACTTATAACATTTTTTTCTATTTCAGAAAAGGGTATATAGTTGTTACAATGTTATGCAAGAGCATCTTGTTGACAGGGTTTTGATTCAGAAGAAACATGCTTATGGGTGTTTTTCATTATTCACTTCCCAACACCATGTTGGGGTTTCATATGTGGCATGTTTGAGTTGTAACGATGAAACCACTATGAGATCTAAACTTAGCGTTAACCCTCACATCATGGTTGGGGCTAAAAGGAGAAGGTTTGATGATTTTTGCAATTTTGGGTGATGGATTCTTTGTTACTACAAAAGTATTTTTCAGGGCATATGAGTTATTAATCCCAAATCATTATTTATTGGTCATTTCGACGAGCATTATTTCAGATAGTGGGGATGGTTAGATGTGTATTCAGGTTAAATAAATGTAAACCATTGGAATGTTTGCCTTGGTAAGATTTTGGGTTTACTGTGAAGAAGTGAGTGTTTGGTGCAAAAAGAAAAAAAATTATTTAATGTAATATCTTTACATGCATCAATAGTTGAATTTCATTCATGTGTTACATAATTTTACTTGAACCATCCATCTAAAAAGCTTAGTTTGAACTATATAAATGTACCTATAACATGTTATAACTAGAAACAAAAACTCTGTGTGTCATTGTAAGTTGTAATTACTAACAATACTTCTCATTATCATTGTACATTGTAATTAACAATAGTTTTTATGGTTTAAATTCTTATTAATAACATCACTTCTCAATAATATTATAAGTAGTAACTAGCAATGGTGCCTCTTGAAATTAGAATAATATTTGTAAATAATATTTAAATAATGTAATATCACAATCTATTGCAGAACCTGTGTAACAGACAAAATTTAAAATTAAGTTTAAAATATTTTAATCGACAATATGGTTTTAAGTGTCATTGTAATACCAATTAATTATATATAAATAATCCATCAATGGAGACCTATTTCAAGACAATAACAAATAGAGATTCTCTTTTTTATTAGAATGCCTCTTAATTTTACTCTTATATCAAAGTAATGCCAAAACTTAGTGGCAAAAAAAATCAAATGATTAAAGATTACAATGTTGAAAATTTGGTTGTACTTTTTAATAAATCCCACTAATCCCACGTCTTAATTAATATTTGATGTATTTTTATATTGATCTTTAAAATAACATCATTATTATTTGAGGCATTTTCTTATCTTGACCAGACATGACCATATCTCAATCATTATGGAATGCATAGTGCATTATAATAACTTTTTACTTTTATTTTGTGGATGATATGGCATCCCATTAATTGAAATAGTATGAATTTAATAGATAAAAAAATTGACCCTATTTTCAAAATCCAATGGCATTTATTTCATGAATGTTTGTGGGGTGATAAAAATTTATGCTCATAGGTAGACAAGGGAAGTTCACTATAGACATCATCTCTAATAACATGATAGATTTAATGATCCTAAGATAAGACTTTATATCAATGCTAATGACACTACCAGTTCAATACCTTCTCAGTTTCCCACTTACACTATAAAAATTATAGGTATCAATCAATACCCTCTTTCATCATTTAAAATAACTTATAAGAGACTGGAATAATGTTTTTTATGACACTAAGGCATTCATGTATTCAATGGTCTTGGGAAGAAAACATGAAGCTTAGGAAGTCAAAGGAATAAAACTAAGGTGACCACTATGGGAGTTACCCCGTTGTTTGAGTCTATAAATCTTTGTCGATATATGAAAGATTATTGAAGCAATGAATAAGGATTTTCCAAATTCTACAAGGATGATGGCATGAGGGACTAAGCTCTTGGCATGAATATATTTGGAAATATAGTGATAATCAATATCCCTATTAACTTTTTGATGTCAAATGGAAAGTATGGTCCCCAAACCTCACAACCATAAAAGAGGGTAGGTGTGACCAATAAGTGAAAGTGTAACAACCCCACTTGGTTTTACTTGAATATAGTATTTTTTTTCAACTTATAGATTTTACCACCAGAAATCTAATTAAGTGATCTTTAACTAAATGCATTTTTTAGTTAACCAAAAGGTTTATAGTTAATCCACGTAGCTAATAATCGCCATGAAAATATTTAACAAATCATGCACAATGCTAAATAAGTGATAAATACTACATTATATTCATTATTGTAATAATTCAATTTCAGCCACAACTAATATAATCTTACAACCACTATTGTAGAAGTACAACGAATAAATATTATAATTTCAAGAAATAAATAATATCTCAAATAATAAAACATGATACAAAGCTCGATGGAGCTCAAGAGTCTCCCCAACTCAAGTACCAATTTATAATCTTGAGTGCAGTTACTCGTCCAACATTTTTTTGTGGAGGGAGAGCATCATCTGAGCACTTTTACACACCAACCATGGACCATAAATCCCCCACATTGTCCCCCATCGATGAATGGACCTCCCTTCTATGAATGGGTAGATAAAAATGGTGAAAGAATCCAGAGTGATAAATAGAACCCATGTGTTGTAAGATAACTAATACATGTTGTCTATCATAGATAAATTCATTCTAACATGATATCAGACAAACATGTAAACTATATAAAATACATGAATTGATAATGTTTAACTATAAACATTAATTTAGCCAATGTTTTTTTAAATATTTACTGATCTCACAGATCAGTCAATTTCGTACACACCACTTGAGCATATTACAATATCTCGATTGTATTAGTGACACTATGTAAGTAAGTGAATTCCATCTCGCTTTCTTACATAAGGGTAGTAATACGAGATAAACATAAATAGATATGAACACATATATTCAAACAAAATATTCCTATCAATAGATATAAAATATGCTAATTACAAAAATGTTAACACATACATTTAGTCCATCAAATGTAATTCAAGAATCTAATAAACATCCCATTTATTAGAGAATAATAAATAGGATCAAAAACAGCCCTCAATTTAAGCATACCAACTAGGTACAAATTATATCTAGACAACAAGTTACTAAAATCACAAGTAACTAGATATTTTATTTCATCCATAGAATAAATAACATATATCATAGCTTATTCATTTGTTCATATAAAAATAAACTAATCATTAATAAAAATCTCATGTTTAAATATTTCTCAAATAAATAAACACAAATTCAAAATTCAGCCATAATAATCAATATACACGCGTGTGTGTGTGTGTGTGTGTGTGTGTGTGTGTGTGTGTGTGTGTGTGTGTGTGTGTGTGTGTGTGTGTGTGTGTGTGTGTGTGTGTGTGTACACACACACACACACACACACACACACACACACACACACAGAGAGAGATGTGTGTGTGTGTGTGTGTGTGTGTGTGTGTGTGTGTGTGTGTATCTTCCAACAATCATAGATAAAACTTCTTATACACTCATATTAAAGTGATGTATATGTTATGCTCTAAGTAGACATACTCTGCCCATATCTTAAATTATCCCATATACTTTGGTATACATTATAGTCTATAGTTAAATTGTATCTATATACTAATATACCCATTCAAATCCTTTTTAATTGTTTTGGACTAACACACATAGAATACAAGTGGTTTATAATTCAAACATAATCAATCATTTATACTCCACTGACATTATTTTGAAATTATATAAGCCATTCAATTCATAGTGCTAAATGAATTATTTTTACATAGAAAGATAAAAAATATACACTCAAACAAGTATAATCAAATTTGAGGATTTTAATAATAACTCATATCATGACCACATAAATTCCTTCATACAAAATCATAAGCTAAACTAAATACATAATACATAGACAAAATTAAATACTCATTCCATTGTAAGCCCAACCTTACCATGTATAAATAGATTCAATTCATATCACTTAGCCTTGTTATAATTTATTTCCCAACTCAAATTTTAGAAAATACTAAGCTACCAACATATGCCTATAACTTGTATTTTATCCTCAGTCTCAAAATTTTAAATTCTTCATAAAAACATTTATACAATAGTTCATAGACATACAACCTTAGCCAAATCAATATTTGTTATAGTTATGCTTAAAATCTATATGCCCAAACATTTATTCATTTTGATCCAACTAAATATATCATGTTTCATCATTACCCAAGTTTAAGGATTCATAGTTTATGTCTTAACCAAAATTACTCCTACACCTATGTATATTTAATTAGGTATGTTACAGGATTAAAAATTGAACAAGTATAATATATAAATCCAATGCAAACACAACTCATTTGCATCCATTTCTTCAAATTTATTTATACTTATAACATTAAATGGTTATAACCTAATACATAGATTCAGGCAAATTTTAGTTATAAAAAGATCCCAAAAGTTCATTTAGGGTTATATATAATGAACTGCAGACTTAATTATACACACACACACACATGATGGTGTGTCTATATACCTGAGGGCATTCAAGACCTATAGAGTATATATACATAACCCCATATATGTATATATCCTTAATATATATACACATAATTTACATTTATTCCTTAATGAATTAAATCCCCTAATGGCTTTGATATTCACAATGGATTCAAAGACCCTAACCTAACCTAGTTATAAACACCCATCAAACAAAATAATCAAGCTTTAATTCCATAGGGTTTCAAAATTAAAAACACACAATTCCATCCATATCCATTTAGGGTTACCCTGGGTTGGATGTAGGGTTTTATGGATGGATAAGCCATCCACAGGGCCCTACATTCATCCCTATTATTGTTTTTTTTTTTAACTTTCATAAATAATAAAAACCTAGTAACACTTTTTATTATATGATTTTAAAATTCCACAAAAAAAGTCACACATGAATTTAAACACATAATCGATCTATAAGAGAGAATATAATGCCAATAAACTAGTCTTTTTCCTTAGCTCATCATTCTTTCTCTTATTTATGCCTGCTTCACCCAGGCATGTTGTCCCTGCAGACTTCCCTCTTTCTCCCTTTATTCTTCTCCATGACATCAATCCTTCCCTTTATTCTCAGTATACCAAAAATAACAAAATCCATGCATGGCGAGAGAGACTAATAGAAATCTTGTTCTTCTACAGTCTGCCAACATGCAACATACTCTAAAACAAAAACAATGATTTTGCTAAATAATGCTTAATATAATTAAACATGGTTAGAAACCCTAATCATCTTGAAGCTTTCCTTAAAACAATTTAATAATAATTTTATAATCCTTTTAAAATTTTCATGTCATAAGACTTTGTTAAAACTATTATCAACTTCCCATTAATCAATTAAATAATGATTAAAATAGCCACATGTTCAAAGACTTCAACACTATTATTTCAAGCAAAGTTGACAATCCATAGTCTTTATAACATAATGACTAAATGACAAGATATATTACTTTTGAACTTTAAATAGACCATCGACTTCCTATATCCCATGCAAAGTTGACCAAACGACTAGGACACACACTATGACATAATAGCATTAAAAGACCATCAAGGTATCAAGTCATCAACCTTATAAACATTAATCAATGATAATGTATTTTTATATAATGTCAATAACCAGTCACTTTAACTTATAAAAGTTTATCAAATGCCATAGATCAAATGTCATAGTATGAGACTAGTTAAAACTAAGTCTTTGATAATATTTAACACAAGTAGTCAATACACCATGTATTCAAATATCAATGTAACCAAACACATCCATTATATCTATCATCCAAGAATAAAACAGCATGCCGTTCATATAACCGGTAGACAATGATATTGTCAAGAACACTTTGCATAATACTATGTTTATTTTTTAAACACTACTCATAACTAAATAGTGTTGAGTTTAGTATTCCAGCTTACTAATGTCATTTCCTAATGTTTTGATAGGTAAATCACACATAGAAAAATATATTCTCTAAACATTAAACCATGGTAAGAGACATTAACATGAGCATATTCATTCATACAACATGGTAGTACATTCACAACTAATTAATATAGTAACTACTAGATCAATGAAATTATGAAATCAACCAACATGATCATATAAAAACACACAATCACATCAAACAAGCATACTATAAATCAAAGCATAACATAACTAGTAATAATCATATACATATTTTATTCTATAGTGGTGTATGTATAGGTTTTTGGTTATCCTTTTATCATCCCCTAATGTCTTGATCTACACCACCCTCTTCAATGATGGCATCCCTCCATCACACTTTGAGGGATGGATCTATCCTACATCTACCTCACACACAATGAAGGTAGTTATCTCAAATCATGATATATATCCATAAAATACTGATGTGCAAATTAGCAATATTGCATGATCATTAAGTAAAAATATGGAAATACAATTACCTTATACCTAATCAATCATGTAAATTAAGCAACATATTACTTTCCCATAATCACCAAATGACATAAAGCTTAATAAAATAATAGTTAAATCAAATAACAACCTTAATAATTCATAGATAATTAGGTAAATCAGCTTAGAGAGAAATTGGGATGTGACATACTTCCCTCCTAAAGCTGGTCATTATTCTAATGACACTTATTCAAACACAAGTTAAGAATTAAAAACATTATTCAACAGAAAAATAACATAGTATGTAGAAGTAAATCAAGTAAAAAAATATGGAAACTGCATGTAAAACTCATCATAATCCTCCCAAATGACACTATATTCAAAATATTGGTCCCACTGGACCTTGCACTATGACACTTCTCTATTACACAAACTGATTTTGAGAGTGTCAATTATTTTGATTGGTTCTATAGTGACCACCCCAAGATCCAAAACTTACAATGCTTCCAATCCAACATGTGTGAAGGATCAACAACATAGTTTTTAACATAGGACACATGAAAGACATTATTCAAAAGAACTAAATTTGGTGAAAATTCAAGCATATACACTATAGAATTGACCACTTATAAAAATTTTAAGGGTCTCACATATTTAAATGAAAGTTTTGTTGGCTTCCTAAAATTAAGCAATATTTTCTAAGGTTTAACCCATAGAAACACTTTATCACCTTAAAAAAACTACCTAGTTGTTCTCTTCATATCAGCATAACTTTTCTATCTATCATTGTCCTTGGCTAACCTATACCTAATTACCCTGACTTATTATTTAATTTCTAAAAGCATCTTAGGTCTAAAGACTACCCTGTCTTCTAACCTATCCCAACTGATTGGTGCCTTATAGCTCCTTTCATACAATGCCTAAAATTGGAGCCATCTTTGTTGTTGATTGGTATGAATTGTTGTAAGTAAACTCAACCAATGGAAGGTACTCCTCCCACTTGTATTTATGATCCATAAAATACATATGAAGGATATCTTCTAAAACTTGGTTACTTTGCTTTATCTGTCCATCTATTTTTGGGTGATAAACAATGTTGAAATTAAACTATGTACCAAGTGCTAAATTTAGAGTCACCTAAAATATAAAATTCATCATCAGATCTTGATCCAAAATGATCTCTAAAAAACCTTGAAATTGATACACCTCTTTCATGAATCTCTTTGCAAGCATAGGTGCATCATCTATCAAGTTACATGGTATGAAGTGAGCTACCATAGTTTGTCAACTACAACCAAGATCATGTCATGTTGAGTCTGTGATAATGGAAACCCTTGGAAAAATTCCATGATAATCACCTTCCACTTCCACTCCAGTATATCATGTGGATACAAAAATTTAGCTAGATACACATGTGGCTAAGTGCACAAAGTTGCGGGACAACAAGGGGCCTACCCATCGACATGATTTTCTTAAAATTTGAAAAATTGGAAATTATGTAGATAGTTTGAAATATCTACACTCCACATTTTAAAATGGTGTAAGAAAAAGAAATATAGAATTTCAAGTTTGGTTTCCAAAATACTATTTTTTTTCAAAAATGGTTAAGTATAACTAGGTCAAACATTAAAATTTGAAGAGGAACTCCTATTTTTTAAAGAAAATAGAGTAGATAGACAGCCATGTGGTGCACCATTTTTTTAGCAGTGTTTAATATTTTTTGAAACCCTTTGGGGAGAATTTAGATAAGATATTCTAGTTTGTGACCTGTATTTTTATATTTTTTCAATGAATACTTTTTTTTATGAATTCTACATGTAAATAGATCTGTAAAAGTGACAAAAATGTGGATAGTTGTCTGTGCAACGTTCCTAACTACTTCAAAAAAATGAAAATTTTGTTTTTTTTGAATGTGTGTAGAATTAGGCCAAGTCTGTGAACATATAAAAAAATTTACACTTGGATCAACTAAAAACAAATTACGTGAACATGTATAGGCATGTAGTGGCATAAAAAATGTATAGTTCAAAATTAACATAGTTTGAAACCTTAAATTAGTAGAAAAATATATAAAAATCATATTTTTGGAGAGAGGATAGACTTTTTGTCATGATGGTATTAATTTTTAAAATTTTACCATTGAAATTTGTAGTGTATTTGGCAATTCAAGTTGATTTTTATTATCAAAACTCTTAGACTTGACTTTAGATTGATAAGTCCAAGCCTTTGGCTTAGGAATCCAAGCCATTCTTGAGCCAAAAGTCATGGTTTTTGAATTCAAATTCAAATAACATGATCACATTATTAATTTTTATCACATTATTCATGTTAGTAACATGATCATGTTAGTTAATAACATGATCACATTAATAACACTATCATGTTATATATTCATAACACCCAAAAACCCAAATTTGCTCTTAGCTCAAATTTTATATATGATATTGTATGTTATTGAGCTCCCTAATAGTGATGTTATTTAATGTGATATAGGAAAGGTCCTTAACCTTGGATGGTGAATTAAGGTGTCGTGGTATCACATTAGACTTCAAAAAATTTATGGGCATTTTAATATGTTGACTTAACTACTTATAATTACTTGGTTTTAAGGTGTAACTCATTATACATTTTATGATATAACTTATTTTATCATGAGATGTCATAAAATGCATTTTTTAAACCTATGGATAAAACTTAGCCTTTTGAGTACCAATATAGTTATGCATCTGAAGTAAATTGGGGTTATTTTGAGCCCCTTCAACCTAATTGCATGAATATAAAATGTGATTTTGGGGTTGATCAACTCCAATTTCATTATCTCAATTGAAGTAAAGAAATAATATTTATTTATATGTAAGTTCTACATGTATAGAATGTGGTTTTGAGTTCAATAAACTTGAAGACATTAGATAATGAATGCAAATGTAGATTAGTTCAATTATGGAAGTAATTAGGTTCAAAATGAGACACATTAACCTATTTTAAATTGTATATTCAATGTGATTTGAAGTGAAATTAACCATAATTTCATGTCATATATAATTAACCAAAGAGTTTATTTATTTAATCGATGAGACATTTGAGGCCAATTTGAACCCCTTCAAGATCAAGATATAATTGGGGCAAAATTAAGTTTGATTATATCATGAATTGATCCAATTGGTCAATTTATGAAATTAGTGGTGTGATTTGGGCAAAATTGAGCCCCTAAACCAAATTTATGGATTAATCAATTGTATAATGTATGCAACATGTATGGCTTAATTGATCTTACTTTTATTATAAATGTTAACATGAAGGTACTTATCACAAATAGGTGAACAAGTACCTCAATGTTTCTTCAATTAACTTAGTGATTGTACCCTATATCTGATATATTAAACCCTAAACCTTTTACTATTTAACTTAAACCCTAAACCCTATACCATTTAACTCAAACCCTAAGCCATAATCCCTAAACCACATACCCTTCAAATTATAGACCCTAAACCCTAAACCAATAAATTTATCCCCAATTAACATCCTTTATGTATAGTAAGAATTAGGTTTACATGGATGAAATTGGTAAAAATCACATCACTCATTACCACAATTGACTTAATTGGCTCAATCTATGATGATGTGGGGGCTAATTGAGCCCAAAATTTCATTCTTTACTCATAGATTTAGGTTTCAAGAGATCAAATTTACCCCAATTTCCATCATGATTGTACCTAATATACTCTAAATCCTATACCCTAAGTCCTAATCCCTAAAGTTACTAATCCCTAAACTCTAAATGATAAATATAAACTATTTAAACCCTAAACCAATCATTTTTGCCCAAACTAACATCATTTAGACTAAGAAACAAGTTTAAAAGATTTAGTTTGGTCTAAATCACATGATTGATTGCCCCATTTGACTAATTCACTCAATCTACATGATGACATGGGATATAATGATAACCCAAAAACACATTCTATAGTCACAAATAGATCCAAATGATTCAAATTATCCTCAATTATCTTTGTGATTGACCCTATGTACCCTAAACCATATATGCATTAAAACCTAAGCCTTAAACCATTAACCCTAAAAAATATACCCTAAATTGTAAACCATAAATTTTCCATATTTACCAACCAATTTAGTCCCAATTAACATCATTTGTAGTAATAATTAGGTTTACATGGCATAGAGCGATTAGACATTATATACACCCTTAAACCTAAACCCTTATCCCTAATCCCTAATCCCTAAAACAAAAAATATAATCCCTATTTCTTAATCCCACTACATGCCTCAAACATACATGTATTATGATATAAATAACATATTTTATCATTAGATGTCATAAATTACATGTTATAAACCTATGGTCAAAACTTAGTCTTTGGCATACCAATCTAGTTGTGCATCTAAAGTAAATTGGGGCTATTTTGAGCCCCTTAAACTAAATTTAATGACTATAAAATGTGATTTGGGAATTGATCATCACCAATTTCATTGGCTCGATTTAAGCAAAGAAACATTATTTACTTATATGCAAGTTCTATATATATAGAATGTGGTTTTGAGATCAATAAACTTGAAGTCATCAGCTAATGAATGTACATGTCGATTAGTTATATTATGAAGGTAATTAGGGTCAAAATTATCCACATGTACCTATTTTAAATTTTATATGATGTGATTTGGATTTAAATTAAACCTAATTTAATGTCATATATAATTAACCAAAGAGTTTATTCATTTAATCAAGGAGGCATTTGAGGTTAATATAAACTCCTTCAAGAGCAAGATATGATTTGGGGCAAAATTAAAATTTCAATTCTATCATGGATTGATCCAATTAGTTAATTTTTTCAATCAAGTACATGACTTGGGCAAAATTGAGCCCCTAAACCAAATTTATGGCCCAATCAATTGTATAATGTATGCAACATGTATGGTTTAACTTACCCTATTTTTATCATAAATGTAAACATGAAGCTAATTTTCATAAATAGGTGAAAAATCATCTCAAATGTTCTTTAATTACCTTAGTTATTTTACCCTATATCTGATATCTTATACCCTAAACCCTTTACCATTTAACTTGAACCCTAAACCCTATACCATTTACCTTAAACTGTAAGCCCTAAGCCCTAAACCCTAAACTGATAAATTTATCCCCAATTAACATCATTTATATATAGTAATAATTAGGTTCACATGGATGAACTTGGTCAAAATTTCATCACTCATTAAACCATAATTAACTTAATTGGCTCAATCTATGATGATGTAGGGGATAATTGAATCCAAAATCACATTCTTTACTCATAGATCTAGGTTCAAGAAGCTTGAATTTTCCCCAACAACCTTCATGATTGTATCTTATTGTCATGTCCCCTTTTCAATTGACATGTTCTGAGTTCATGGTTAGCCTATTATGCGACCTTCGTAGGCTAATAAGATGGATAGAGGGTCATAATGGAGCTTGGCTCGACTTTGATTCACAAGATTTCTACATTTGATTTTCATTCAGGGTATTTCAGACACATTTGGCCTGAGCTCCTACTTTTTAGGGATATTTGGTATGCAGCAGAGCGCCTTTATTGTGGTATGGTTATGTGCGGAATCACTCCCTAATTCACTAGCTTCGATCGGTTCGTGGATCCGACATGTATTGAGGGAGATATTAATATTTGATTGATTTAATCAAATATTAATTATTTAGCCTATTCTTAATTAGAAACCCTAATTCTAATTTAAGAAACCCTAATTAGGGCAAGCATATCTTTTGAGGGTATAAGGGTTTCTCATGGAGGCCATTGTTCATTATGCTATTGATTATTGATATTGATTTTGGAGAATTTCTTCTGTGAAGACTGAGCCTAGGGTTCAAGGATTCCATTTGCATTGGAGAACGTTCCCTCTTCAGTGTGTGTAATTAAGAGGCTGTGGAATATCAGCTGATCTATTGCCAAAGTGAGAGATAGCTTCATCCAGAGGTTATCATAGAATTTTAGGTTTGAGAGATAACTTCACACAGAAGTTATCACAGATATTCCAGGTATTTATTGCTTTATGTTTTGATTCAATAAATTATACAGCTAGAGATCTACTATGCTAGAGACATATATCTTCAGATCAGGGGTTGAAAACAGGGAAGTTGTGCTTAATTTGCGGCCGTACAGAATCCGTACGGGTTCGTACAGATCGGTGCAGGAACCGACCTCGGCAGACAGAGGGTTTCAGTGACCGACATCGGTCGACTGAAGACCGACGTCGGCAGAAATCCGACCGGCAGAGACCGACGTCGGCGAGATATCGACCGACGACGGCGACTGTGTGTCGACACAGAAGGGCCGAGACCTTCCAGAATTCAATTTTCACTTCCAGTTTTGATAAGCCAGGGTTTTTAAGACTGTATTTCTTATTTATATGCACGAGAAAGGACTGCAATTGTAATAGTTTAAAAGGACAAGTGATAAGATTTGTAATTTGCTATTTAGAGACTATATTATTGTGATCATTCTGAATTTATTCAACAGAAGTTATATCTTGTTCAAAGTTTTTTGTGTTGCTATATTTCCTATTTGGAGGGGATATTACACTTATATACTTTAAAACATGTACCCTAAGCCCTAATCCCTAAATTTCCTAATCCCTAAACTCTAAACCATAAATATAAACTCTTTAAACCTTGAACCAATAATTTTAACCCAAATTAACATCATTTATACTAATAATTATCTTTGTGATTGACCATGTGTACCTAAACCATAAATACATTATAACCTAAGCCCTAAACCATAAATCCTAAACACTATACCCTAAATTATAAACCATAAACTTTACGTATTTACCAATCAATTTATTCCCAATTAACATCTTGTATAGTAAGAATTAGTTTCATATGGCATAAAGTGATTAAACCTTATATACACCCTTAAACTTAAACTTTAAATTCCCTAATCCCTAACCCATAAACCCTAAAACATGAATTGTAATCCCTATGCCCTAATCCCTAATCCTTAGTATATATTAAGTATAACATGATCATGTTATTCTTAATATAGACAAAACTCACTTCTCAATGTTTATGTTTAACCCCAACTAAGTATTAAAAATAATGTGATCACATTATTTAACAATATTATTTTATTATTCTTAATATTAAAAAAACTCACTTCTCAATGTCTATGTTCAAGCAAAACCTATTATTACGAATAACATTATCACGTTATTGGATAACATGATTTCAATCTTGTTAATATAGAATAATCTCAATTTTCAACATGTATTTTTTAACCCAAATCAAAAAAATTGTGCCCACAAGCATTCTATGTAAGACCTATGTACTTTTGACCCCACATTTTAAAAGTTGTCAATTATCCTTGATGGGTGACAAATCAAATTCGAGGAAGAGGAAGATGTTGAATAACAAAACATCGAAAGAATTAGAATATTTGAGAGAGAAACAAAAAATATGAATGCAAAAACTTAAATCGTGAGTCAATTAATAAAAATGAATTAAAAAATTATGAAATTAATCATAATGAATTGAATAATGATGAAATTGACCATAATGAAATGAATAATAATGAAATTGACAATAATGATTTAGATAATGTTGGAAGTTTACATTCAAAGTTCCAAGTTTTTTATTTTGTTGATGATGAGTCTATGTATGATGTTTCACCACCCCCCCCCCCCCATGAATGAATAAAATTTGATGGAAACAAATAATGATGAAATTAATAATCAAGAAAGTTTCATGGAAACATATAATGAAGAAATAAACAATGAATAAAATGTCATCCCACCTCTAAACAATGAAAGTAATAATAATTTTGAACACCCTCTCAAAAAATTCCACCCTTAACAACACCTCCAAGAATTATGCATGGAATAGACAATTAATTAATTGAAGTTAATGAAAATATTTTAGAACCAATGCATAAAAAATCTCTGATCGCTATTCAATGAGATTGGCTCACAAATTTGGGATAGTTTCTTTCATAATTTGGATTATGATAGTTAAAGATGTCAATTATTTGTTTCATTGATAAAATTGATTAAGATGATACCTATAATATACACATTAGGAATAATAATATCTAACATGGATGATGAAAGTAATGAAATTATTAAAAATCTACATGATGCATATCAACTATAGGCCCAAAATCATGCAATCAAGATTGTAATGTTACCTAGTGTATACTTATAACTTGTGCAGTAAATGACCAAACATGGAAAAAATGAATGCTTATACAAACAAGATGAACCCTTAATATAAACCCAAAAACATTAATGAAGGCAATTGCAAGATGTGAAAGACTTAATGAACCTAATACTAATGAGCTATGTTCATTCTCTGGTAGACTTCCATGAAAAGACAAGGCTATAGTTGATACTCTCAAAAAGTTACTTGCTCATTTTTTGGAAAGACAATACAAGAGTTTTGCCCAATGCAAGAGATGTAGTGAAAAGAATATTTGGTTATCATAATTGTGAACTACATCCAAAACATTTGTCAAATATGATTGAAACACAATTGTACTCTAAGTTTTTGGAAAAACATTCAAAGTTTTATTTTTCAAAGATATTTTGAGATGGCCAAACCTTTTAATGTAAAATTAAATCATACATGCACCACTTGTTTTAGGAAAAATGTTGAATTTTCAATGCACTATGATGATTTTCACCATATTCATTGTACTTTCAATACTAAAAACATTTTTTAGGATTGTGTCAATGAATTTCCACCAAAACCAGCCAAGGAATTTAATCCAACTATCTTTTGAAAAAGAATGGATGGATAATTATTTTATAACATATCATGTTTAAATGGAAATTGTAGAATTTGTGGTGGATTTCCAATAATAAAAAATGTATCCATGAGGATATTACAAGTGTAATTGGATAGTAATTATTTGTTTTAAGCAAATATAAATCAGTGACTTATCAATTAAAAACTGGAAAAAAATCTAAAAGGTGTGAGCTTGTTATAAATAAGTTACCTATTTCCAAATTTATGGTCAAATTTAGGGGGAAATTTTTTTATGAGCATGAAAGGCACACACATAGGGCTATATGGTTGGATGTGTTGAGAAGTGTTGTCATTAATGTAAAATCTAAGATTGATGTCACTAATGTCAAGGTCAAGGTTGATGTCATTGATGTAAAGGTACATTTAGTGAAGACACATGGTGAAGTGGTTTGTGACAAGGAATCTATATGATAAGAGAGAATTTGAAGTAAATCTATTATTTATCTATTGAAAGAGAATTTGAAGGCAACCTAATGATTATTATGAGTTTAATGTTATGGTTTAGGTCAGATTGATGACTGTCAATGTTTCCATAAAGAGGTTTGATGATCATGTCAAAATAAGAATGTTTTGATTACTCTGTGTCTTGAGAAGCCTATTCATAAAAATCATGTGCATAATGAGCATGAATAAGTGTGTTCATATGTATGATTATATATAAAGAGCATGAAAGGAATGTGATCAAGGTGTAGAATCATCAAGGAATGTTTTAAGGTCAATTTTCAAACTTTAAATGATTGAGAAGCCTAGTCATGACACTAGTCATTACATGAAGAGACCTTATGAGAAGGTATGAGCTTAGTGTCCTAATGATATGGATGCACAAAATCATAACAAGTAATATATGGTTATTTGAGTAATTATAGGATCCATTAGATCACTTAGGTGTCTTCCAAGATGAGCCTACAGGGGTAGGACCTATAGACTTAGCATGTAACTAGACTAGTTTTAGACCTTCCCTGACCCAATGAGGTACCATGAAGTATTTTCAAGACTTTTTAAGGATGAAAATGAGTGTTTGTGCATGTGGGAGATTTATTGAGCATTTTTAAGACCTAATGTGGTTTGCAAGTCAAGGTCTAAGCAAGAAAAGAGAGAGATGGTGGCCCAATGAGATATGAGTTTTAGATTTAAAGATAATCATGGAATAATGAGAATTTATATAGGTATTTACTGTTGTTTTAGGTGTGTTTACCAAGTTTGATGTTAAATGTTGTAATAAAATGTATGGAATGTGGTTTTGGGGTTTCTTATGTGAAAAAAATGAAGGATTTTCAACCCAAGAAGAAATTTTAAGTACTCATTGGAATGATTAACCTATGAATGAGAAATTAATAAATTAATGGTAGATGGGGAAGGGTCATGGCTAAAATTTAAAACCATTGGTTTATGTAATAAGGGGCTAATCTTTATGAACAATTGTTAACACTAGAAATAGTGTTAACCCTCTCCAAAACCCTAACATTGACTTGATGAGAATGATATTGATTAAAAAAATTAAAATAGTTTTTAATGGATATGTATGTGATTGGAGGTTGTATTCAACTCTCCCAGTAACCTCTAGGTGTGATTGGTTTGTCAAGTAAGTGAATGGACCCTATAAGAAAAGCCTTATTATTTTGAGATTTTATATAGCAAGAAGAGTTGACCAAGTCAAAATATTTAATTGGATGGAGGTTGAAGCTTGAGACTTTTATTATATGTCCATTATGGTTTATAATCAGGTTATATAGCTCATGAGTGAAAAAAAAGTCATAGAAGTTAACCTATCACTAAAAGGCCTAATGGTGCAAATAGTGAGAAAACTACGTAGAAGAGATAAGTTGGTTAGGGATGTGTTGTCATGGACTAGGGATGAATCCAAGTAGATGGATAATTTATTGAAGACCTGTAATACATGTTCATTTTGGATATATTTTTTGGTGGTTTGTGGATATGATGAGATTGTTGCTCATAAGTTGACATGTCTTGTGTAGATAAGATAGTGAAGGTGTAAGGTTGTGAGATTAGTGTGCAAGGCCAATTTTTTAACTTGAACATGGTATATTTATATGTAATAGTTACCTAATGATATTATAGGATCATCCACATGCATCAATAGTCCTTGGAAGTGGTCATACAAGTGTTGGAGGTTAAAATCACCATGATTGGACTTCAAGGCAAACTGGCAAGTTTGGGTAAGTTGTAGCGATGAGTTGCATGCTCTCTAACATTATATGAAGTATTTAATGGTCATTTTGTTGTGTTTTTATAATTAATTTACCTATAAATGATTTTTATAATCTTGGAAGTCAGTATAAGAGGTTATAACATTGATTCTAAAATGGCTTGTCTGACTGCATAAGGTTTGTGAGAGATGAGGTCAACAAATTGATCTACAAGACCAATTATTTTTATTAGTGATTATGATATTTTTAATATATTTTATTTTGAGTGTTATTTATTATAATTTTCTTACATTTTAATACCTTAAGTTTTTTTCTACAATTGTCAAAATTTCAAGGTTCTATGACTGTGTTATGAGACCAATTGGCAGTTCTAAGTGAACTACTTTTAGAGAAGGGTTTGAGCCATTTTGCCCTAAGTTATGAAGTATAATACATATGGTAATGAATATAAGATCATTTAACCTATTTATATGTATTTTTTATCCATGTGTTTTTGTAAAATTTGTGTTCATGCTTTAATTGTTCAAGACAGACTTTTTGTATGCACAAGCCTAATAAGATCAGTACTAATGATGTGCTCCAAGTACTGGTTTGAACTAAAAAAGTGTTTTTGAGAATATACAAGATTATAAAGATTATATTGGTATGAAATATTATTTTTATCTACCATTTAAAAAAATTGAATTTTCTCTAAGAAAACCAAAGGGTAATGTGTGTTAAGTAGGCCTAATAGGATTAGGTCTCCATGAGACCTAAAAGGAAAGATAAGGTTTATTTGAGAAAGTTTAGACCTAAAGTGACTCAAATAATGTTTCATACATGTATATTATATATATTAATAACCATTTCATGTCATAAATAATAGGATAAAAGTGTTTGGCTGATCGAGAAGGTAATGAACAAGAAAGTCTTGTATATATACTAGGCAATTTTAAGCCTATTGGTGTGAGGAGAGTGTAAGTGAATAATTAATTATATTTAAAAGTAGAAGGAGTTCCTGTATACCATCATAAATGTATATAGGATTGGTGATGAACATTTGATAGAGATTATATATATTATAATCAAGGTAATCAAGTCAAGAAGAAGGCTAGTTGAGTGAAGAAGGCATGAGACCAGTTTTGAGAGGGAAAGAAGTGTGTGAAGATATGAAGAATGATATCATCATATGTTGTATGATAATAAAGGTATTATTATTTTGATTAATTTTTTTATGTGGTTGAGTTAGATCTGAGTCATCTAGGGGGTTGGTTCTTCCTTTCAAGTGGGTGCTTGCTAAAGCCTTGCTGAGTTGGTGCTTAGCTAGTTAGGGTTGGTGCTCCATGTGAAGTTGGTGTTTCACTAAAAAAAATTATCTTATAGGAATTTATTACATTTTCATTATCATTTGGTTTTCATCCCCTTGATTTTTTCCCACATATATATTGTGTTAATGTGTTTCATGCTCCTATGAATGGGTGTTTATGCTTGTTAAGATGTACATGCTTGTCTAAGATTACTTAATTAAGATTTTATAAGAAAGTTTTTGAAGAATAATTAACCCCCCACCCCCCATTAGAAATTTTTATTACAACATTTGGTATTAGATCTTGGTCATTTGAAGCAAGTTTAAAATCCTAAAGGAGATACTAGAAGTAAGGATGGCTAGTCAGCAAGCTCAAGGTGGTTTATCTACCAGTAAGGCTATATTTTTAAATGGATAAAACTATGAATTTTTGAATGTTAGGATGAATATATGTTTTATTTCATAGGGACATGATATTTGGTAGTCATTTACGGATGGTTATAAGGTTCTGTTAGGAAACTTCTTATCCAACGGAAGCACAATTGATTACTTTCTTATATGCAATTAAACACGGAATTATACCAGAATGATAAAGTAACTAGAAA
This sequence comes from Torreya grandis, assembly GCA_037957365.1. Lineage (NCBI taxonomy): Eukaryota > Viridiplantae > Streptophyta > Pinopsida > Cupressales > Taxaceae > Torreya > Torreya grandis. The sequence continues at coordinate 2,077,139 of JARHVA010002838.1, read as the reverse complement.
CTTGAGACAGCAAAGAATTTGAGAGACAATACACACACTTGTATTCAATATTACTAGAAGAAAATACAAATAAGGAAGATGCCACTTCTTCCTCCACCTCAAAGGCTTGCCACACCTCAAGACCTTCTTCCCTCTCTCTCTTGCTCAACACAAACCAACTCTACAATCTGAGTTGCTATACCTCCTTGAATGCTTCAGCTGATCTCCTTGACCTTACACCTATAGATCTCCTTGACCTTGCTTGCTTCAAAGCTCTTACTTGCCTTCTTGCTTATTCTATTTGCAATACATGCCTTATGGGTCTTTAAATAGGATCCCATACTTACAAAAATAGAAATCTAACTAAAATAATTAGACACACAGCCCGTGACTTAAATTAGTCATTTGACATGCAAATAATGCATTCACTTAACTGACTATTCGTAAACAGCAATTTTGGACCGCCACAGGCGACCGACATCGGTCCCTGTCTGTCTGGTGCTGTCGACGTCAGCCGACTCTCTGCCGTCATCGGTCTCCTTCTCCACTGCATCTAACCGACATCAGTCATACTGCCGACACCGATGGCTCTGGTTCTTCAGCATCCTTCCCTTGTGTCTACAAACTGATGAAGCTTTTAGCTCCACACCCTAACAATCTCCCACTTGGAGATAAACAGCTACAACCTGTACCTGTACCTGTACACCATCTATTTTGTTCCCTTAGGCTCTGTATTCCTCTTCAACGTCACTCTTGAAGACCAACCACCATGCAAACCTGTGATGATATACCTGTCTCTTATGCCAAAAGAATTTTGTTGCTCCTAAATTCTTCATGACATACTTCTGAACCAACTCTACCCTTAGCTCAGAAAACTCCCTGTATATGAAACCCTACAACAAGTAACACAATACAGTAACAGGATAATGTAGCTAATATTATCCAACATGGTAAAGATAAAATACAATGGTCAAACCTCCATTGCTCTGCAGCTTACTCAAGACCATATACCATAGCCTTCTGTCTCATGTGTCCATCCACTCTCTTCTCTAAAACGGGAATCCATCCCTCTATCCAGTGCTTTCTTCTAGCTGACAACACTACCAACAAATACCTATTTGGTTCTCCAAGGACTCACACTCCTCATCCATGCCAAGCTCCCACTGTTTTTGGATTCTACCTGCATTGCTTCTTCCATCTTCCTAGTTCATGACTATCAGTAAGCAATATAAAGAAGGTGAACAACGAATATGAGGTTCACATACCTTTCCTGACCTCCACATGGGTGTTTGAGACTTATTAATTCACCCACTATCCATTCCGGTGACCGATCTAGGCCATCTCCCAGTCTGCTCCTGACCGATGTCAGTTCCCTGCACTAACCCTGACTGCCGACGTCATTTCCCTGGCCGATGCCCGTGTCACCCTCTGCCGACGTTGGTCCTTATGATCGACGTCGAACTTCCCCTACCCGACCTACCAACCCTGCTAGTCTGCACAAGATCGATGTCGGTTTCTGTCCGGCCGACGTCGGTGCCATGGAAGCGCCGGCGTCGGTACCTGTGTTCTTCTGCAAGTGATGAATTTTTCATCCGTGAGCTCTTCTTGGATCAAACCTCTATCCATGCTGCCCTGCTCAGATTTATTCAGCCCCTGTGACTGATCTCTGTCCTTCATCTCCTTTATAAACACCAAGACTTCATTGTTCCTGTCAAAAGCATCAAATTTCCTTTTCCTGCAATGAACTCTATCTATGCTTTTTGAATCTGAACTCATACCTTTTGAATCAAGAATGTCCATTCCCTTCTTATTCATGTGACTGAGCCTATTAAGCCACATGTTCGAATCTATAGCTGAAGTAGATAAATCAGAAGTAGAATCAGTAATACAAGTAGACAGATAAAGAGTATCTACTTTCTTACCTCTCGCTAAAATAAGTGCTCCCTTGGTAACCTTCCAAGAATCCGCTGTGAGGGTTATTGTGCATCCCTCATCTCCCAACCTTCCTATAGAAATCAGACTCTGCTTCAGAATTGGAACATGCATGACATCCTTCAACACCCACGTGTTGTCAATCTGCAATCTCAGCTGCACTTTCCCTTTGCCAACTGTCTGACAAGGCATACCATCCCCTAAATAGAGCACTCCAAAATCTCCATGTTCATACTCATAGAACAAATCTCTGTTTGGGGATGCATGAAAAGATGAACCAGAATCTAAAATCCATGATCCTACCTGACTATCCGAAGAAAGTATGAGAGCGTCCTGCATCACAATATTAGCATCCTTTGCTTCTTCAATACCTGCATGTTGATTCTCTTTATCTCTCAACCAACACTCCTTCGTATGTCCTTTCTTTCCACAAAACCAGCAGGTAATACCTTTGGACTCGGATCTCCTTCCCGACCTTGATTTCCCTTGCTCAATCTTCTCCTTTTGCCTACCCCTACTTTCTGCACTAGAGCATTTCCTGATAATTCACTTGTGCTTCTCCTACGTATTTCCTCATTCAAGATCACACTCACAACATCATCAACTTTTAAGATTTTAGAAGCAGATGTAGAATTACTTACTGCCATGACCAAACCATCCCAACTTTCAAGCAAAGAACATAAAATCAAGAGAGCCTTTACCTCATCATCAAAATCGATATTGACTGAAGCTAGTTGGTTTACCAAACCATGGAAATCACTGAGATGAGTATGTACCGATCCACCATCCTGCATTTGCAAGTTAAATAGCTGCTTCATAAGATATACCTTATTAGAAGCCGAGGGCTTTTCGTATAAATTCGCCAAGGATTTTATCAACTCTTCCGTTGTTTTGCACTGTGATAAGCTGGAAATCACAGATGATGCAAGGCTCAACCTTATGGAACCGAGAGCCTTCCGATCAAGAATGTTCCATTCTTCATCCTTCATGTGTGTGGGCTTGCATGCAACCCCACCCAACGGTAAGTACAAATCTTTCTGATACAGATAGTCCTCAATCTGCATCCTCCAGTGTTGATAATTCCTGTCGTTAAACTTCTCCATTCGTAGCTTACTTTCTTCTGCCATTGCTAAACTCCCACTCAATCAGAAACCCTGTGAATGACCTATAATCAAAAAACAATACCCTGCTTCCTACAAACCGTAGCTCTGATACCACTTGTTAGGAAACCCCTTATCCAACGGAAGCACAATTGATTACTTTCTTATATGCAATTAAACACGGAATTATACCAGAATGATAAAGTAACTAGAAACTTGAGACAGCAAATAATTTGAGAGACAATACACACACTTGTATTCAATATTACTAGAAGAAAATACAAATAAGGAAGATGCCACTTCTTCCTCCACCTCAAAGGCTTGCCACACCTCAAGACCTTCTTCCCTCTCTCTCTTGCTCAACACAAACCAACTCTACAATCTGAGTTGCTATACCTCCTTGAATGCTTCAGCTGATCTCCTTGACCTTACACCTGTAGATCTCCTTGACCTTGCTTGCTTCAAAGCTCTTACTTGCCTTCTTGCTTATTCTATTTACAATACATGCCTTATGGGTCTTTAAATAGGATCCCATACTTACAAAAATAGAAATCTAACTACAATAATTAGACACGTAGCCCATGACTTAAATTAGTCATTTGACATGCAAACAATGTGTTCACTTAACTGACTGTTCGTAAACAGCAGTTCTGGACTGCCACAGGCGACTGACGTCGGTCCCTGTCTGTCTGGTGCTGTCGACGTCGGCCGACTCTCTACCGTCGTCGGTCTCCTTCTCCACTGCATCTAATCGACGTCAGTCATACTGCCGACACCGATGGCTCTGGTTCTTCAGCATCCTTCCCTTGTGTCTGCAAACTGATGAAGCTTTTAGCTCCACACCCTAACAGGTTCTTCCTATTCCACCAATAGATGCAGTAGATAAGAAGGCTAGTGAAAAGAACTCCAAGGCAATGAATGCCATTCATTTTAGCCTATTAGAGGTAAATATTTTGAAGTTAATACATTGTGACTCAGATAAATACATATGGGACAAACTAAACACTATCTATGAAGGAGACACCAAGGTGAATATGGCCAAGTTATAGACCCACCAAAGATAGTCTCAAAGCCTGAAGATGAATGAAGATGAAATAATTGTATATTACCTATTGAGGGTTGATAAATTTTTCAATGTCATTAGAGGATTAGGAGAAGAGGTGAAATAATATAAAGTTTTACAAAAATTCTTGAGATCACTAACTCCTAAGTTTGACTCTAAGGTGTTTGTAGTAGAAGAGATGAAATATTTAGACAAGCTAGATAAGGATGGACTTCATGGCATTTTGATTGCCTATGAGATGAGAAATAATGAAGGAAGACCTCCCAAGAATGAAACATCCTTCAAATTTGATAATAATTCAAAATCCAAGAAGGTCAAGGATGAGGAATGCTTAGATGTTGATGATGATCAACTGATATCCATGTTTGCAAGGAAGTTGAGCTTTGTATCTGGTAAGTACAAAGGTAAATTTCCATTCAAATGTTTCAACTATGGCAATATTGGTCACTTTGCATCCAAGTTTCCTAAAAAGGATAAATTTGAGCACAATAAAGAACACGATGATCATCATGGAGAGGACAAGAAGACATATAAGCTTGATAATCACAAGAAGGATTTCAATAATTATGAAGGTAGAAAAATAACTTTCAAGAATAAAAGAAGATTATATACTAAAGAAGATAACTCTTCTGATGTAAGTGACTCAAGTGCATCTGATAGTGATGATGTTAATCATGAACCTAAACATGATAATAATGAAACTTTTTTTATGGCCATAGAATTAGACAATGAGGGTTGTTCAAGTGGGAAAGTCATTATGGTTGATGTGGATTCAGATGAAGAAGAACATGAAGTAGATCTTGAAGAAGTATTGATAAATCCCCTAGAGGAATTAAATTTTCAAAGGAAAAAGAATCACACACTAATATCATTAGTTAAGGACTACGAGGAGTAGATAGGATTGTTTTAGGAAAGGATGAGTAATGATTCCAAGGAGTATGATGAGATCATCAATCAAGTTGAGGCACAGATGGATGTAGTCAATGAAAGTATAAAGGCTAAAGAAGAAGAGTGTGTCAAGTATGAAAATGAAGTAAAATCTTTGAAAGATGAGCTGAATAAATCATCTAGCAATGTAGATACCTTTATGAGGTTTGAAAAGATCATTGAGGTTTTAGATGACATATTGAGTAGCTATAAGTCTACAAGTGACAAGATAGGTCTTAGTTTCAAAGAAGACCATAAAGAGAACCCTCAAGTTAAGGAGAATACTATTGAAGACAAGAAGGTAAACATGAAAATACCTATCAGATAGCCTAATGCTATAAGGTATGTTGATTCATTCAATGGTTATTATTTTGTTTGCAATCAGTTTGGTCATAGAGAAAGAGAATATAGAAGACTCTCCAAGAATGAGTACTCATGGGACTATGGAATGATTCACAACTCACACCAGTCAAGAGGTACATATAAGGTTGGTTATAATTTTAATGATGTAGGACACATTTTTAAAAAATTTCCTAATAAGGTTAGAAGGTCATCAAGTCAAATAGGAGGTTTGAAGCCTCTAGAATGCTAGAGAGAATACAAATGAATGTTTGGAAACCAAAGATAATAAATATGAGTCATGATTAGTCTACAAGATTAAGTGGACTAATTTTTATAATAGATCATGATTTAAATGTGAAATCAAGTAATAAATTCCAATCATCAGCCCACATTAATGGTCAAATGGATGATGAAGAGATCAAAACTATAATGTAAATCAAGCATAAAAGGGTATTGAAAGACATTGTGTCAGATGAGAACATAGAGATCTAGTAATATCCAGAACTTGAGTATATTAGTACCCCATGGGAAGTGGTGAATCCATTGGGATTCATGGAGAAACTATTAAATTAGTATAAGAATGGTAAATTATTGGTTTGATGGGGAACCATTCAGGTTTGTGATTGAGTTTGGCTTGTGTTAAGTGGTCTTGTATTTAGTGTTCATCTAAAGGATGTATGATTGGTATAAGGGGCATCATGTTGCTTTAATGATTCATATTCTATGTAGTGATATCCTATATCAATAAGGTATAGTTCCATATGGTATTCCATGTAGGACCCTTTGTCATTAATGTCAAAGTGGGAGAAAGTTAGAGAAAGGATATTGACTAGACTAGGGGAGATGAGAATGATCAATTTAAAGAATAATTTACCATCAATGATAAAGGGGGAGTTTATTGATTTTTTTTTTCATTTATGTCAAATCCAAGGTTATTTTTATTTATTTCAAGGTCAAGGTTGATGTCATTGATGTCAAGGTGCATATAGTAAAGATGCATGGTGAAGTGGTAAGTGACAAGGAAGCCATGTTTTAAGAGAGAATTTTAAAGAAACCTATTGTCTCTCTTTTGAGAGATAATTTTAAGGTTACCTAATGATTATTATGATTTAAAATTCATGATTCAAGACATTTTGATGATTTTTAGTGTTATCACAAAGAGGTTTGATGATCAAGTCAAGATAAGCATGTTTTGAGTGCTAGGTGTCTTGAGAAGCCTAGTCATAAAAAGCATGTGCATGATGAGCATGAATAAGTGTGTAAATATGTATGATAATAGATAATTATATTAAAATTAATGTCATAAAGGTGTATAAACATCAAGGATTATTTCAAATTTAGTTTTCAAACTTCAAATAATTGAAAAGCCTAGTCATGACACTAGTCATTACATGAATAAACCTTGTGAGAAGGCATGAGCTTAGTGGATTGATGAGATGGATGTATAGATGAATAATATGTAATATAGTGTTTTTTTAGTATGAATATTAGGCATTGGATCACTTAGGTGTGTTTTAGGATGAACCTATAGGGGTAGGACCTATAGACCTAACATTCAACTAGACTAGTTCTAGACCCTACCTGACCTAATGAAGTACCATGAAGTATTATCAAGACCAATGAAGGATGAAAATAAATGTTTATGAATGTGATAGGTTTATTTATCATGTTATTAATGTGGTGAGTGAATATAAAGAGGCTTAAAGGCTAGTTACAAGACCTAATGTGGTTTACAAGTCAAGGTCCAAGTAAGGAAAGAGAAAGATGGTGACCAAATGAGGTATGAGTTTTAAATTTAAAGATAATCATGGAAAAATGATCATTGAAAAATATATTCCATGTTGTTTCAAGTTTTTTTACCAATTATAAGTTCAAAATTTACATGAAAAGGCATGGAATGTGGTTTTGAGGTTTTACATGTGCAAAAAATGAAGGATTCTCAACCCAAAAGGAACTTTCAATAACTCATTGTCATGTGTAACCTCTGCATGAGAAAATAATCCATTATTTTTAGATATGTAAGGTTCCTATCTCAAATTTTAAATCATTTTTTTTAGTAATGAAGGTATAATATTTATGAATAATTGTTAACACCAAAAATAATGTTAACCCTCTCCAAAACACTAACACTGACCTGATGAGAAATATCTTGATCAAAATAGATCAAAATGGTTTTTAATGGATATTTAAGTGATTTTAAGTTTTATTCAACTCTCCCATGCACCATTAAATTTTATTGGTTTTTCAGGTAAGTGAATGGACCCTATAAGAAAAGCCATGTTTCTTAGATATTTATTGTAGCAGGCAGATTTAACCAAGTCAAAGTTGTTAATTTGATGGAGGTTGAATATTGAGACTTGTATTAGATATACATGGTGTTTTTTGAGTAGTTTACATACCTTAGGAGTGATAAACTAGTCATATAATTTTACCTATTGCTAAAATCCCTAATGGTGCAGATAGTGAGAAAACTAGACAAAAGTGAGAAACTAATCAGGGATGTGTTTTCATAAACTAGGGATAAATCCAAGTGAATGGAAAAGTTTTTCAAGACCTATATTAATTTTTTATGTTGGATATATGTTTTGTTTGTTTTTGTATATGATGAAATTGTTCATCATAAGTTGACTTATCTTGTGTAGATAAGACAATGAAGGTGTAAGGTTGTGAGATTGGTCTACAATACCAATGTTCTCACTTGACCATGGTATATTTATTTTTGAGATTTACCTATTTATTTCATATGATCTCAAAATTCATCAATATTCCTTGTAATTGGTCATACAAGTGTTATAGGTTAAAATCACCATGACTTGTCTTCTAGGCAAACTGACATATCTGGGTAAGCAAATCATAGTGATGGGTTAGAGGCTCTCTTCCCTTAGGTAAAGTATGTAATGGTCATGGAATTGTTTTTTTGGACTTAAATTACCTATCCATTATTTTAATAATATTTTAATTTATTATAATAGGTTGGAACATTGAATCCAAAATGGCATGTCTAAGTGAGTAAGGTTTGTGAGAGAGGAGGTTAATAGATTGGACTGCAGGACCAATAGTTGTCATTAGTGATTATGATATTTTTAATGTATGTTACTCTAAGGATTATGTAATATCATGTTCATACATTGTAATACCTTAAGTGTGTTATTAAAGGTGTCAAAATATCAAGGTTCCATGATTATGCTTTGAGACCAATTGGCAGTTCTGAGTGAGCTAATTACAAAGAAGGGTTTGAGCCCTTTTGCCCTAAGTTATGAAGTCTAATGAAAATGGTGATGAATATAAGGTTATTTATATTTTTTATGTGTATTTTTTTCCATTTTTTTTAGGTAATTTTTTTATGCTTAAATTTTTTAAGAAAAACTTTCTTGGTATGCATAGGCCTAATATCAACAATACTAGTGATGTGCTCCAAGCAGTGTTTTGAACTAAAAAGTGTTTTGGATCATATATGAGCTTAGGAGGAGTCTAATATGATGGAATATAATTTTTATCTATTGTTTCAAATTTTTTAATGTTCTCTAATAATACCAGAGGGTAATGTGTGCTAAGTAGGTCTAATGGGATTATGTCTCCATGAGACCTAAAATGAAAGATAAGGCCTATTTGAGGAAGGTCAGACCTAAATGGATTCAAATAAAATTTGATCCATGTCTATGAAATGTAAAAATAAAAATTCCATGGCTGAAATAAGATGATAAAAGTGTTTGGCTGAACAAGAAGGAAATGAACAAGAAAGGCTTGTATATATGTAAGCAATTTTAGGCCTATTGGTGTAAGAAGAGTGTAAGAGAACAATAATTATACTATAGAGTATAAATATCTATGATAGATAATTAAAATGGAATATAGGATTAGTGATGAACATTTTATAGAGGTTTTGTTTATGAGAATCAAGGTCATTTGACCTAATCAATTTAAGAAGAGGGCTAGTTGAATGAAGAAGGCTAGAGACCAGTTTTGAGAGGGAAAGAAGTGTATGAAGATATGAGGAAGGAGATCATCATATATTGTAAGAGAGACAAGGTATTCTGAAGATGATGAATTTTTTTAAGTGGTTAATTTGGTGATAAGTCATCTATGGGGTTGGTGTCTCCTTGCAAGTGGGTGTTTGCTAAAGCCTATCTGAGTTGGTGCTTAGATAGTTGGGGTTGGTGACCCATGTGAATTTGGTTCTTCATAAAATTTGGTATTTAAATTATAGGAATATATTCCATAGGCATCATCATTAGGTTTTCTTACCCTTGAGGGTTTCCCACATATATATTGTGTTCATGTGTTTCATGTTCTTATGAATTGGTGTTTATGCTTGCTAAGATATACATGCTTGTCTAAATGATCTATGATTGCTTAAGTAAGATTATATAAGAAATTTTTTGAATATTTATTCACCCCCCCCTTAGCCATTTTTATTTCAACAAGATGAACATTTTAAGATAATCAAGGATACATTCTTACATGGCTCAATTATTTTAGTAGTTGACTTTGATGAAAATTACACATTCAAACCCCAAATGGAATTTCAGTTGTAGTATTACAACTCATCAAAATTTGACATATTCATGAATGCACACGATAGTATGGAGAAACAATGGAAAATATTGAGGGAGTACCATTTCTATATCATCGATGACTGATTACATTGTTTACAGTTGTGCAAGGTTGTTTTTAAAACTTTTATGAATTGTTGAGTTTGAGGAACATCACTTTTAATCAACATTACATTTTTTCATACAATTGCACATCATAATTTAAAAATGCATGGGGTTTTTATTGGTTAAATAGGATGCATGTTACCACTAGTGTATAACATATTTGGAGTTTCATAGAGGATAACCATGGAAAATGGGAGCATGATGGTGTTAGAACATGTGGAAAAAGATCTATTATAAGGGAGGAGTTGAAATTTGAAGAGGGTGTTCATTTGAAAAATTTAAAAACCATGGTCGAATAGTGTAATGAGAACATGTGACATGGTGCTCAACTAAATTCTACTTTTAGTAAACACTTATGGTTAATGGAGGAAGAAAACTTACCAAAGTATGAGGATTGTATAACTCTAATGGGTTTAAGTGACATCCACTCATTTCATAACTCAAATTCAATTTCTTGGTCTATTCATACAAGACACTTGACATGTTTCTATTCTACATGTGTGGACTTTGTTTAGAATGAGTGTGAGTAATAAGAGTGGGTGGATGATTGGAGTTCCAAAAATCTAATTCCAATCAACACATATCAGGTTCCAACAACATTTCAACTCACAAATTTGACATCATCATATGACTTTGACCATGTATCTAATCTAGTGCAGCCAAGTAGAATATTTCTCATTATGTAAAATTTATTCTCATTATATATCTTCATATTGTCACTAAAAATAGTTTTTTTCATAAATGGCATGTTTTTGAGTTATTTTAGATGAGGATAATGAAGAGGGCACTGATTACTACTTGTGTCAGTGTGTAGAGAGAAAGAAAAATTGACTTCCATAGTTATAGATGGAGAAAACATTGACTATCCCACTAGATTAGTTGTATTCACTAGAACTTGGTTTTGATGATATCCTATAAAAAATTTAGATCAATGGTTGTTTGAAGAGTTTGAAACACATAGGAAGATATTGCACTATTCAAATTTGATTCTTACAATGATTATTCAATTACAAAAATATCACGAGAGGCCATTAAATACGAAACTATGGAAAGTTTGGGAGTCAAGTCATGAAGGTATTATTGATACTATCAAGGTTAGAGTAGACCTTAGTGGCTTTTTGGATTGAAATATGAATGTATGTTGACTTTTTAAATGTAGATTTAATCAATTTTACCAAATGTTTTTTATTTTCTAGTTAGTAATTATGAATTTCATTGGTAATTACTTACTAACATTTTTTTTTAAGTTAGTGTGTTAGAAAGTTGTCATTATGATGTCATGGTGATGCCATGGAGGTGTCTTGGTGAGTGGATAAATTGCATTTATAGTCTATGTGACAATGACAAAGTTTGTAATGTGTTTGTTCTTGTATGCTTGAAGTATGATTGGTTGATCTTCAGCTTTGGCATGGTAAAAGATGTTCAAGGATGAGTATGGAGTATTGAGCATGTGCAAGGGGTCCTATAAGGGGTTTTATATGCTTTGATTTATTGTGTACATGATTGGATTTCATTTGGCTGATCATAGTTTTCATCTAGATACTTTGGGTCTAGTGGTAGAAAGTTTGAGTAGGTAGTTCGATGATGTCACCATTGCTACATGAGAATGAGTCAAGGGGGGTTGGTCATATGTTTGTAATCACATTATTCCCTATTTGGTATGCACCAGATCTCAAGTCATGCATCAAATCACAATCAAATATATGAGGGTGAAAAGTTGGCTTCTCAGTCAAAATTTATTATTTTCCCATAGCCAAATTTGCATATGGCTAGAAAGATCTGAGTAAGCAGTTTGATGATGGAATATTGTACATGTTTGGACATTTCAAAATAAGGTGATCATATGGGTTTGTTTGATTTTTATCCTTCCATATCATGTGAAAATATAAGCATATGCAAAGTTGGGTTCCCAAGCAGTTTGACTGTGTTCTCCCATACTTAGCCAATTTTCCAAAATGGAAAGAAGAGCTAAGTCAGCATTTTGATGGTGTTATATCTTGCATGTGTGAAGGTGTCAAGAGAAAATGATCATATGGGTTTATTAAATTTTGATAATAGTTTATTTACACTAAATTTTAGATCATGCAATGAAGCATAACAATAGTTATGTAGGAGAAAAGATGGTATCTCAAACAAATTATGAGCATAGTTGGTCCTGTGACAGAAGATTTTGAGAAGTCATTTTTAATAGCATTATATTTCACATGCAAGAGGGTTCTTGGAGATATTTTTTATATGATTGGATTTTAATATGTGAGGATATCATCTGGTCCAAATTTAAGATCATACATCTAAGCATAGAATAAGTTATTAAGGTTCAAAAATGGCTACTTAGGCAGATAAGCAAGGTTCCCATAGTCATTTTTGAAAGAGATAAAGCTCGATCATGATCGATGGTGTGCATTATTCCAAGAATTCAAGAAGTAGTGAGATGAGGATAGGTGTGTGATGCTTAATGACTAATAAAATTTATAGGATAAGGACCCAACATCGAGTAGGTGTTTGTACAAATTGATCAAATGGTGAGCGTTGATCTCTAAAGACTTGAATAATCCACAAAGATCGATGGAGCATGTTGAATCAACATTTCAAGATTACATGAGATGAGGTCAAAGTGATAGAGGATTAATGATTAAGCATTAGTGCCTATATTTTAAATGTCAAATAAGATTGATAGTGTGTATTTGATCTGAGCTAAGAGGACACGAGATGTGAGCATTATGTTCAAAGTTTAACTATGGTTGTTTGAATTCAAATATTTAAATTTAACATAGGGAAAACCCAGATCTCTATATTTTTCCATATATTTCAATAGAATTTTAATTTACTAGTATTGTAAAAATAAAATATGAAGAGGACTCCATGATGCATCTAATGAACCTAATTTGAAGATCTAAAAGTGACTACAGTCAAAGATATTGAGCCTAAAAGTTGACTTTAGGTTCATGCTTGTTCAACAAGTAACCCAAGAAGGATGTTTGAGCTTATTTAGATGTTTTTTAGATTTTTTATGGTGAATTATCTATTTGGGAGTGTTGTAGAATCCATGAGAATTATCTATGTGAATTTTGGAGGTGTAATCAATCTATCTTGAGTATGAACAATGCTTAAGAAGTTGATTGTGTGTTTGGTAATGGTGTTCATATGTATAAGGTCTTTATTTGAGTTGTTTGATTATACACAGGAGTGAGCTAAGATGATTATGATCATTTGAGTATGTTTAAGAGGACATAAGTAGTGGAACCATGTATTTATAAGTGGTCCTATGTTCTTATTTTTTTCAATGATGTGCTAAATGGGTGATTAGGTCTCCATGAGACCTATAAGAGCTACAAGGGACTTATTAAAAGGTGTAGCTACTTAAGGGTGACCCATAGATTTTATGGATGACCTATGAATATTATATTGAGTCATGTCTTTATGTGAGAGATGCCTTAATAGTTAAGGCATGCCTAATGGCCGACCAAGGTAGTGATTATCATGATTGCTATATAAATAGTAGAACTAAATGTGTTGGTTTCTATAATTGTAAGACTTGGATGAGAGAGTGAAAATGTGGAGTCAAGTGAAGGTAAGAACCTTTGAAAGAGAAGGTATAGGTTAGTGAAGACTAGTAGAGAGCATAGAGTATCATACATGTTTATATGATTAAGGTAGTGTAGGAGGACATATAGGTCATTAGACCTTATTAGCGTAGAGGAGACAAAATGAGCAAGTTGCTCAAGAGGTTGTTTTAGAGACTTCATGAGAATGTCTTGGGATATATTTGAGAGAGGATTATGTGTGTGTATTGGGGAGTGAAGGAGTGTTATAGTTCCTTATGGATGATTTGATGAGTAGATTAGTTTGAAGACTATTTGTATGACCTGTTGGTCATAATTCTGTTGGCAGAATAGTGTTCTTGTTGTTTGAATGCAAGTGAAGGCTGGGTGAAAACTATGGGAGCTTGGTTATTGATTTGAAAGATATATTAGAGTGTGGATAGTGTGTATGACCATCTGGTCATGTTTTTAATATGGTGATAGAGTTATTGTTGTGAACATGAAGTGTAATAAGCAGAGTTCCATCATCAAGTATTGTAGACATCAATTCAAAGGTGGATTTATTCATAGGTGTTGTTGTGGGTGCTCAACATCTAAAGGGGTTGTTTCATCCTTGTAAAGTGAAACTTGATAAAAGTCTATTTATTGTATGTGCTTATCTATATATGTGTAGTATCTCCTTATGGGATTGTAGTCTCACTAAAATTAGGAATGGCAGTTCCTTGATCAATAGCTTACTAGTTTAAATTGGTTCTTGTTATCATAGGATAGTAATCCAATTGTAGGTTCAAGTGGGATTTAATCCCCAAGAGGGTTTCTCATGTATGTCATGTGTTATGTGATTGATCTTGCATTTTCTCTCTTTCTCATTGCTATGAATGATATGTATGGTTCATGAATGCTTGTGGTAACTGATTAAATGTTTGTAAAGATTAGAATTGAAGTTGGATTATTTGGGCTCACTGATTCACCCCCCCCACTTAATGATTGTACCTCTAATAATTGGTATCAGAGTGGGTCCTTTGGAGGAATCTTAACATCTTGAAGGTGATCCTATGTAGGTACAAAGATGGCTAAACAGTTGAATAAATAAAATCAATAGTGGAAAGTTATGATTAAGACACTTGAAGAACATATATGTACTTTGAATGTTATCAATGATCTCAAGGTTCAGATAGTAGATGCCAAGACAAGTTTGTGTTAAAAAAAAGGAGATCATATGTGATGAAGAATTTTGTCATGATAGAGAAGAATAAGTTGATCTAGAAGTTGAGCTCATGGGTTCTCTTGGTGAACTGAAGGAGTAAAAGAAGAAGAATAATAAGATGAGAAATATGATAAAAAGTGTTGAAGCACAAGTTAGTTCTCTTGAAAAAAGTTTATTAGAGAGATCATGTAGAATAAAATATGACATGGATAAAGAAGCTAAGAGTGATAAAGAGACTATCCAAATTATTAGAGGTCAATTTATGGCTACCATTTCAAGTATAAGAGCTAAATAAGATGAGTGCATTCAGTTGGAAACTAAGCTAGATTCATTAAAAGATGAGCATGAGAAGTTTATTATCAAGATAATCAAGCTTGAAGAGGATCAAAAGAAGTCAAATAAGGTCAATAGTAATGAAAGAAGGTTTGTTAGATAGCCAAATGATTCAAGGTATGCTAGATTATTTCATGGTCATTGTTATACATGTAATAAGTATGGTAATAGAGCTAAGGGTTGTATAATTAAGTCAGTCAAGTATGGACATTCATAGAGATATGATAGGACTTTTGGCCAAATATTGATCATAGTTCAAATCTATCAAAAGGTATGAAAAATGTTATTTGTTTCAGTTGTCATAAGAGTGGACATATTGCTATATTTTGTCCAAATAGTATTAAGATATATTTAAGGTATGTCAAAGGATATAGAGCTCCTATAAGGTTAGAGAAAGAACAAAATCAGGTATGGAAACCAAATATTATCAATGTTAATCACAATAGTCCAGTGGTTAATAATAAAGTTGCTCTAGAAGGCTATGTTGTAAATCATGATAGGCTCAAGGATTAAGCAAGTAAGATGGCTACAAAAGACAAGAAGGGCCAAACTATGGTATGGATACCTAAGGAAATAAATACTAAGAAGACTAACCCTGTTGAGTCAAAGAGTCTTGATGGATTGTTTTCTAAGGTAGAAAAAGGATAAAAAATAAAGGAGAGTCAAGAGTTTCTATTGACAACATTTATTAACAAATCTAAATAAAAGCATGAAGTCAAGTAGGACTACAAGTCAGATAAAGATATGGAGATATGGGAGTATCCTAAGTTTTAATACTTTTAGTGTCTCTATGTCAAATGGGTGTCTCTATCTAGGATTCAAGGAGACACTTGTTAGTTAGAGGAAGTTTGGTGGCTATCATATACTGTTTGATGAGATGGTATGAAAATGAGGTATGTTTGTGCATTCTTTATATATATATTTTGTTGAAGAAAAGAAGCTTTTGAAGAATCTCATTGGACCTATCTTGAGAAGGACTTAGCTTGTTGATCATGGTTTGGATGCTCTGGTATAAAGGTGAGTTTCAAATATCTATTTGCATATCAATTTTTGGTAGATGTCAAGTGAGCCTATAGGTTGAAGGCCTCTCTTTAAGGTTTATGTTCTAGATCTTTCTAAGACTGTTAAATGATTTTTGAATAGTTATTTATACCATGAAATTTCATAGTGTTCTGAAGATTAGGTATCTCTATATGAGTATTGACTATGATTAAATAGTATTTGAAGACTTGTTGAAGATGTCATGTTCTTGATGAAGCATGAAGTTAGGGGGAGCTTTGTAATTGATCAGGTCCTAGGATCAGAGGACTAAGTAGTTAAATATGAGTAAAAAGGTGTGGAGAAGCAAGTTTATGTGCTCAAGATGATAATGTCAATCAGAGAAGCTCTTTGGTTAAGGAGGTGAAAAATTTTCATGTGTTTACTCTAGAGGTCTATGAAGGAGCTATAATATAGGGTCAGAATGGGTGGTTCTAGGTGGATTAATGATATTGATGGATTGTCAAGAATGTTTTGGTGTTTAAAAAGGTCTATGCACTTATTTTTGATATGCTCTAGGTGTTTTTTGGTCTAATGGTATGTTAAATCCAAATTCAAATTTTTGATTACTCTCTATTTTTTGCTTAAGAGAAAGTAGGCCTCAAATGGGTTATAGGAAGTCATGTCTCTCATAGGTGTGAAGGCTCAAATATTGGTACAAAATTGTGTGATGGGTGTCTCCATGTGTGAAAGAAGTTTTAGAGGTGTGCATTGACCAAAAGGAGGTTTGTTGACTTTGTTTTTTTTAAGTTTTAGGGTTTTGGGATATGTTAGAAAAGTTGTCTTCCTTGTGAATTGAGGTATGTGGATTATTAATTTATTGAATGGGCCAAATGGGTTGTCAAATCAAGCTTCATATATATTTTAAGGTTTGTAGTTCTCCAGTTATTCATGTTGTTGTCAATATAGAGGGATAATTGGCTAGTAGGTTTGTGAAAGAAGTATGTTATAGAGGATGAGCTTGTTGATGAAAATTGGTTTTATTTATAGGGAATATGAGATTGATCAATATATTAAGTTTTAGGTACTCAATGTGTGTCTACTAAAAATTGTGGGCTCTGTAAGTTCAAGGTAGGGCTACAAGGAGACTAGACCGGCCTAGTTTGAAGAAGAATGATTTATTTATCAGTATCTCCAAAAGAGAAAGGCATATGTGTTTCAAGGTGAGTTATCAATTTGGTTGATAAAATGTTTCTTGTTTTTTGAGTGGCATGAATTTTTTTATGGTCCTTGTGGTAGCTTGAGATAGAAGGCTAGTTAGCATATATGGTGATTTTTCATGGTGTGTGGAGATATGCAGATGATTAGAAGGTGAAATTGCTTAGAGTTATTAGGGGGAGACCCTATCAAATATTTCTTGATGTGTTCCATCAATATTTCTATGGTTTTGTGTTCTTTTTTCATTGGTTATAGTGTTTGGTTGAAGAGAGTGTTGGCATGGAGCAAAAGGAAGTTTGTCAAGGCAAGAAAACGTAGGATCAAGTTAAGGGGGAATTTGTATCATATTTATAAGATGGTCCTTTCTTATTTGATAGTATTTTTAGGTATTCAAGATTATTTGGTGCCCACTTTGTCATTGTGTCAAAGGGGGATAAATTTCCTATGTGGGAGTACTTTGAAGAGAGAGAAGGTGAGTTGTATGTTGCTATATATGATGCTTGTTGACATCAATGACAAAGGGGGAGATTTATGGAGAGTTATCATGATATTGTCATGATGATGTCATGGATGTGTCCTATTGAGTGAATGAAGTGCCTTGATAGTCTATGTGATAATGATAAAGTATGTAATGTGTGTGTTCTTATATGCTTGAAGTATGATTGGTTGATCTTTAGCTTTGGTATGGTTAAACATGTTTAGGGATGGATATGGAGTATTGAGCATGTGAAAGGGGTCTTATAAGAGTTTTTATATTATTTGAGTGCTTATGTGCATAAATATATTTCATCTGGTTGATCATAATTTTCATTTAGACACTTTGGGTCCAATGGTAGAAAGTTTGAGTACGCATTTTGATGATGTGACCATATGGGTTTGTTTAGTTTTGAGCCTAGTTAATTTGTGCTAATTTTTAGATCATGTGAAAGAGTGCATCAAAATATATGCATATGTAAAGTTGGGCTCTCAGGTAGTTTGACTATGTTTTCCCATAGCCAATTTTGTAAATTGGCAAGAAGATGTGAGTGATAATTTTGATGGTGTTATATATTGCACGTGTGAAGGTGTCAAGAGAAATTGATTATATGGGTTTGTTTAGTTTTGATCATAGTTGATTTTTTCTAAATTTTATATCGTGCACTATATCTTTGAAAAAGTTATGAAGGAGCAAAGTTGGTCTCCAAAACAAATTATAAGCATAGTTGGCTCTATGGTAGAATATTTTAAGAAGGAATTTTTAATATAATTATATCTCACATGCATGAGGGTTCCAAGATATATTTTTTATATGGTTAGATATTCTTATGTGAGGAGATCATTTGATCCAAATTTGAGATCATGTGTCTAAGCACAAAAGAAGTTATTAAGGTTTAAAAATGGCTACTCAGGTAGATAAGAAAGGTTCCCATAGTCATTTTTGAAAGAACTAAAGATTGATCAAGATTGATGGTGCATGTTACTCTAAGAAGTGAGGAAGTAGTGAGATGAGGATAGGTGCATGATGTTTAATGATTGAGCAAAGGAATAGGATAAGGATCTAATGATGAGCGGATGTTCATATAGATTGAGTATGGTGAGCATTGATTGCTAAAGACCTAATTGATATATAGATATTGACGTAGCACATTAAGTCAACATTTAAAGATTGCACGAGATGAGGTCAAAGTGATAGAGGTTTAATGATTGAGATTTGGTTCCTATGTGTTAAAGATAGAAAAATATTGATGGTGTGTATTCTATTTGAGATGAGAGGATACAATATGAAATAATTTTGTTCGAAGGTTAACTATGATCGTTTGAATTCAAATATTTGAATTTAACATAGGGAAAAACCATAACTATATACTTTATCCATATCTTTTGATAGAAGTCAAATTTAGTAGTACTATAAAAAGAAAAGATGAAGAGGACTCCATGGTGCATCTAATGAACCTAATTTTAATATTTAAAAGTGAGTAAAATCAAATATATTGAGCTTATAAGTTGACAATATGTTCATGCTTGTTCTGTAAGTAACTTAAAAAGGATGTTTGAACATATGTAGATGTTTTTTCAATGTTTCATGTTAAATTGGCTATTGAAAAGAGTTTTAGACTCTATAAGGATGATTTTTTTGAATTTTGGAGGTGTGATAAATCTATCTTGAGTATGAACAATGCTTAATAAGTTGATTGTGTGTTCAGTTATGGTGTTCTTATGTGGAGTTAAGTGAAGGTGAGAACCTTTGAAAGAGAAGCTACACGTCAGTGAAAACTAGTAGAGAGTGAAGAGGATTAGACATGATTATCTGATTAAGTTAGTGTAGGAGGACATACAAGTCATTAGACCTTATGATCCTAGAGGAGACAAAATGAACAAGTTGCTCAAGAGGCTATTTTAGAGACTTTGTGAGAATGTCTTGGGAGATATTTGAGAGAGGCTTATGTGTATGAATTGGGGAGTGAAGGAGGGTCATATTTCCCTATGGATGATTTTATGAGCATATTTGTTTGAAGACTATTTGTATGACATGTTGGTCATAATTCTACTGTCAGAATAGTGCTCTTGTTATTTGAATGCGAGTGAAGGCCAACTGAAAACTATGTGAGCTTGGTTTTTGATCTAAAAGCTAGATTAGAGTGTGGATAGTGTGTATGACCATCTGGCCATGTTTTTAATGTGGTGACACATTTGTTGCTATGAAGGTGAAGTGTAATAATCATAGGTCTATCATTAGGTGTTATAGATATCAATTCAAAGGTGGAGTTGTTCATAGGTGTTGTTGTCAGTGCTCAACATCTAAGGGGGTTGTTTCCTCTTTGAATGGTGAAACTTGCTAAAAGTCTAGTTGTTATGGGTGCTCAGTTAGATAGGTGTAGTAGCTCCTTATGGGATTACACCCTCACTAAAATTAGGAATGGTAGTTCCTGATGAGTAGTTTATTGGTCTAAATTGGTTCTTGTTATTATAGTACAGTATTCCAATTGTAGGTTCTATTGGGTTTTATTCCCCAAGAGGGTTTCCCACATGTCATGTGTTATGGGATTGATCTTGCATTATCTCTCCAACTCATTGTTATGAATGATATGTATGCTTCATAAATGCTTGTGGTAGTTGATTAAATGTTTGTAAAGATTAGAATTGAAGTTGGATTATTTGGGCTCATTGATTCACCCTTCGCCTCTGTGATTGTACCTCTAACATAGTAGTGTCAGATAAGCTTCCACCTTCACATGGCTGACACTATCAATAGAGAATTATATATTATTCAATCTAAGAAAAGCTCCTGAATGGTAGTGAAAATGCACTTTTGGGTGGATTTGAACATAGTGCTAGTGTGATAGCATGCAATTTTACTATCTAGACATGATTGAATTGATATATTCTTAAGTAGATGTCCTTGAGGTAAAAATGGTAGTTGGAGCTCAATAAGTTGCCTATTTAATGCCAAAAATTTACATTTCTAAACCTGTCACTATAACTTGTCCAACAGATTTATCTATAAGGTTACACTTGAGTGATCTAGGATGTTATTAGTGGGATCAAAGAGGCAAGGGAGGGATCTGATGGTTCAAAAAAATGACTTATAAGTTTAATTTTATGCATGTTTGAATTTAGGCTAAAAATTTGCATTTTTATTTTATTGTGAAGGACATTCTTTTGGCTAGAGTGGGTGGTGGGTTTGTTGATTAGGATTGATGACAGGCCAATAACCTAGTCTTAGACATTATCTTCCCCCACTAAACATGTTGGTAGTGTCATTTTTTGGTTTTGAAGCATCAGAACTAGAGTTCTCTAAGCACAACTTAAACTTTGACAACATTTATTGTTAGTGTTTCTACACTCCTAAACGGTAGTGAAAATGCACTTTTAGGTGGATTTAAATGTCTTGGTGGTGTGATAACATGTAATTTTTTCATCTAAACATTATCAAAGAGATATATTCTCAGGTGGAGGTTTCAGAGGTAGAAATGATAATTGGATCTCAAGAAGTTGCTTGTTCAATGCTAAAAAGTGGTACTTTTAGACCTACCACTGCAACTTATCTAACAGATTACTCTTTAAGGTTACACCTGAGTTATCCAAGGTGTAATTAGAGGACTTAAATAGGTAGGGGAGAATCTAAAAATTCATGAAATTAAATTATAGATTTTTTATGCATGATTGAACTTTGGCTAGAAAATTAAATTTTTCTTATATTGGGAAGGGCATTCTTAAGGCCAAAATGGGTTTATCGATCGAGACTGATGGGAGGAAAATAACATGGTCCTATAAGTTATCCACCCCCCTTGGATGTGTTTCTAGTGTCATTTTTTTATCACAAAGCATCAAAACTAGAATTCTGTAACCACAACTTAAACTTTGACAATATTTATTGGTAGTGTTTTTGTGCTCTTGAACGGTAGTGAAAATACACATTTAGGTGGACTTGAACATTATGGTAGTGTGATAATATTTAATTTTCCTATATATAAATTATTTAATCAATATAATCTCAGGTGGAAGTCCTAGAGGTAGAAATGGTAGTTAGAGCTCAAGAAGTTGTTTATTCAATGCCAAAAAGTTGCATTTTTGGACCTATCTCTACAACTTGTGTAATAAATTACTTTCAAAGGTTCCACCTGAGTGATTTACGGTGAGATTAAATTGAATAAATATACAAGGTATGGATTTTAAATTTCATGGAAATGACTTATGGTTTTCATTTTATGCATGTTCAATCTTAGGATAAAAATTACATTTTTCTTGCATTTTTCTTGAGGCCATAATGGGTGGTGGGTTTATTGATCAGGACTGATGGGAGGAAAATAACTTGGTCTTATATGTTATCTACACCCATGTAAATGGTGTAAATTTTATTTTCTTGTCATGAAGCATCAGAACTAGAGTTTTGCAACTATGATTTAAATTTTGACAACATTTGTTGTCATTATTTTCACGCTCCTGAATGGTAGTGAAAATGCACTTCTAGATGGATTTGAATGCCATGATAGTATGATAGCATGTAATTTTAATATATATATGTGATCAAAGTGATATATTCTTATGTGGATGTCGTAGAGGTAGAAATGGTAGTTAGAGATCAAGAAGTTGTTTATTCAATGCCAAAAAGTTGCATTTTTGGACTTGTCACTTCAACTTGTCCAACATATTATTCTCAAAGGTTCCACTTGTGTGATCCAAGGTATGATTAGAGGGACTAAATAGGTAGTTTATGGATATGATGGTTCATGAAATTACTTATAGGTTTCATTTTCCACATGTTTGAACTTAGGCTAAAAATTGCATTTTTCTTGTATTGGGAATGGTGTTCTTGAGGGTAGAATAGATGGTGGGTTTGTCGATCGAGACTGATGGGAGGCTAAGAACCTGATCCTAGATGTTATCCACACCCATTTTACATGTTTAAAATTTTAATTTTTGTTTATGAATCATCAAAACAAAATTTCTAAAACCACAACATAAACTTTGACAACATTTATTATTAGTGTTTCCGCACTTCTGAATGGTAGTGAAAATGCACTTCTAGGTGTATATGAACATTGTAGAGGTGTGATAATGTGTAATTTTCCTATCTAGACTTGATAAAATGATACATTATTGGGTGGAGTTCCCATAGGTATAAATGGTAGTTAGAGATCAAGAAGTTGCTTGCTCAATGCCAAAATGTTACATTTTTGGACTTATCACTGCAACTTATCCAATGGATTAACCTAGAAGGTACCACTTAAGGTCTCTAGGGTGTGATTATAAGGATTAAAGAGGTAAGGGATGTATCTGATAATTAATATAAATGGCTTATGGATTTCATTTTATGTGTTTGAACTTAGTCTAAAACATTGCATTTTTCTTGTATTGGGAAGGGTGTACTTGAGGCTGTAACGGGTGGTGGGTTTGTCAATTGGGCCTAAGGGGAGGACAAAAACCTAGTTGTATATGTTATATTCCCCATCAAACATGTTGGTAGTTTCATTTTTCATCTAGTAATCATTAGAACCATAGCTCTACAAACACAACTTAAACTTTGATAATGTTTGTTATCAGTGTTTCTACGCTCTTGAACGGTAGTGAAAATGCACTTCTGAGTGGATTTGAACATTTTGGTAGTGTGATAATGTGTAATTTGACTATATATATGTGATATAAGAAACATATTATTGGGTGGAACTCCCAGAGGTAGAAATGGTAGTTGGAGCTCAATAAGTTGCTTGTTCAATGCCAAAAAGTTGCATTTTTAGACCCGTCACTTCAACTTGTCTAATGGATTACTCTATAAGGTTACACCTAAGTGATATAGGGTGTGATTAGATGTATTTAATAGTAAAGGTATGATATTAAGGTTCACTTAAATTAATTATAAGTTTCATTTCACACGTGTTTGAACTTAGGCTAAAAAATTCAATTTTTCTTGTGTGGAGAAGGGTATTTTTGAGTCTAGAATGGGTGGTGGGTTTGTCGATCATGTATGATGGGAGGAAAATAACATAATATTAGACATTATATGATCCCTAAACATGTTTTTAGTGTCATTTTTTGGTTAGGAAGCATCAAAACCATAGTTTTGCAACCACAACTTAAACTTTGACAACATTTGTTGTCAATGTTTCTACGCTCTTGAATAGTAGTGAAAATGCACTTTGAGGTGGATTTGAACATCATGGAGGTCTTATAACA
This sequence comes from Torreya grandis, assembly GCA_037957365.1. Taxonomy (NCBI): domain Eukaryota; kingdom Viridiplantae; phylum Streptophyta; class Pinopsida; order Cupressales; family Taxaceae; genus Torreya; species Torreya grandis. Next base: position 2,053,206 of record JARHVA010002838.1, on the reverse strand, counting down.
TGTAATTTTCCTATATATATATGATCTAAGTAATATATTCTCACATGGAGGTCCTGGACATAAAATGATAGTTGGAGCTTAAGAAGTTGCCTATTCAATGCCAAAAAGTTACATTTTTGGACCCATCATTGTAAATTAGCCAATAGATTGCTCTTGAAGGTTCCAACTGAGTGCTTTGGGATATGATTATAAGACTTAAATATTCAAGGGATGGATCTGATGGTTCACAAAAATGACTGACATGTTTTTTTATGTGTGTTTGAACTTTAGATAAAAAATTGCATTTTTCTTATATTAGGAAGGGCATTCTTGAGGCTAGAATAGGTGGTGGGTTTGTCGATCGGGCCTAATGGGAGGCCAATAACCTAGTCCTAGACATTATCCAGCCCATAAAACATGTTTTCAATGTCATTTTTTGGTTAGGAAGCATCATAACCATAGTTCTACAACCACAACTTAAACTTTGACAACATTTGTTGTCAATGTTTTTATGATCCTCTCTCCCTTTTCTCACCCACTTTTGCATGAAAGTGTAGTTTAAGTGTTCAAGGTGATTTGGATGCTACAATAGGTTTGTGATATTTTCAAATATCAATTTTCAAATATTAGTTGTAGGATTATAATACCCTTAAGGGACATGCCTAGAAAGTAATATAATGTTAGGAGTGAGGTGTTGAAGGTGTTGAATGAGTGGGGTGTTGAAGGGTTAGAAACCAATATCAAAAACCCAATACATGTAGAATATATGTTGAAAATAGTATTAGCTAAGCTCTTAGCTTGCATAATTTTGAGTAAATCTAAAGTAAGGGTTTCATGAGTAAAACACCTCTAAAATTCAAACAATTAAGTAATAAGGTCTGAAACATTATGAGCAACTAAGGAATGGATCTCATAATTTAGTCCAAGTATCATTAGGGTTAAAAGAGATTTTTAAATTTTAGGTACAGAGGACTATTTTTATGTACACCTGTAGAAGACCATTTTTGAGAAAGTTGTGCATAAGGTAAGATGAGTTTTTGGTTGATTTGGGTTATATAAACTTGGGTAAGGCTTAGAACATGTTACATTTTATAAAATACTACTACAAATATATTTTTAAAGAGATACAAACTCTTTTTTGATAAATTGACCTATTTGAGCAACAACTAGGTCTAGAGACCTAGAAACTTAAAAAGATAGAATTTTAGAATGAGATCTCAATCTCTTAGAGACCTATAGTCGGTTGATTTATTGTAAGTTTTGATACCTTCATAAATCCTTGAGTTTTCATCAAACCTATCCAAAGTGTCTTAAATAATATTTTTCAAAAGAAGGAGAGAAGATCTAAGAGATTGGTTACTAGTTAAGAGCAAACCTAATGAGTAATTATCTAGTTTGAAAGAAGATTATTTGAGAGTGTATTTTGAATTGAGTTGAAAATGAGAGTGGATATGTGAGGTTGGAATTATTCATGATCTTAGATCATATTAATAACACTTTCATAGCCTTCTTGAACATAGAAGAGCAAACTGGGCATTAGGTGGTATTAGCAGATGATAAAGGGTTTTGGACAAACATGGATCATTGTCTCATGAGTGAATATTATTTTTCAATTCAATAAGGTTTCCTTTTATATGGCTAAAGACATTATATTCAAGGTTAGGTGAAAGTTCATCTTGTAATTTTAACAAATATAAAGTTGCAAAGATGAATAAGTAGACCATGTACATGGTCACCAAAAGGAGTTGAGTGCAGAAGAGGTATTGATAGAGATTACTTGAGATGTGAGGGAAAATATAAAGGAACAATAATCATAGAAGGCATATAAAGAGCATGCCTAGTTTCAAGAAAATCTAGTCAAAAAGGTAATAGAACCAAGTAAAGGTGAAAGATCAGGTAACTTACAGGTATAAGTATTCAAGTGAGAAATTTTTAGGGATTTATGAATGATTTATATCTTTGAATTATACAAGTGTTATGTCCCCTTTGCAATAAATTTTATGTTGTTGGAAAATTGGCCATTCCAATATAACGCCAACACTATTCATAGGGACACTATTCACTAAATCACTATTTAGAAGCACTATTCACATGTACTATTCATTATGACATGGTAAGTGATGTAGGTGATGATGCAGTAGTGAGGTGGCTTGGGGATGAGGTGGAATGGCCCACATGGGTCCTCACATGGGGTCAAGAGCACGTGCTTGGGGTGGGACGTACCACTCTACTTGGGAGATAAATTAGATTTTCTTTATTTGTCCACATGGTGTGATCTTTAGAGTAAAATGACATAAATAAATAGGTTGGTGCATTTTCCTTAATATCTTCATGATAAAGAGTGGGGGACAAATCAAAAATGTGTTGGGACCTCTTTAGGACTCTTTTTTAAACTTAGGAAGTGGAGGACAAGATTTACTATGCTCATGTGGATTACATGTGAAGGTAGAAGATCCATTATAAAATCATGATAAGTGGAGGTGACTTTATCAAAATTTATAGATTTGATTTTGACCTTATTAAATGATGCCAAGCATACTCAATAGTTCCCATTTTGGCACACATGATAATGTGGTGCCATATTTTCTCTTTCCTCATCATTCACCACATATTCTTTCTTCATTTCCAATTCTATAAGTATGGAGTTCTTTCCTTTGTTATTCATATTTGAAAATGATTAAAACCTATCATTTTTTTAATTTAAATTGTGTTCAACTCTTTCCCTTTCCTTTGGATGAAAACCCAAAATAAGTATGAGATTAGGATGATGAAACCCTTCCTAGTTTCCTTTGTGAATCTAAGGATGAAAACCCTCTTATTCAAGTAAGGTACTTCCATCCAAGAGTTACAATTATGATTCAATTGTAGTTATAGAGTGTCAGTGTGTAAGTATTAGTTAGGAGGATCTTCAAAGGATTTGTTTTCAAGTTTTTCAGTGTTATGAAATTCATCCATTTGTGTGAGGATTGTAGATTTCCATTGTAGAGTGTATGTGTGGGTTGAGGCTATCCCATATTTGTAAGTGTGATGTATTGAGGAAATATTATTTGGTTTTAATTACATATTTTAATCTTAGTAGTCTTTTGGTAATGTATGTTGTAATACTTGTACACCTATAATACAAGCTTGTGATGTGGAGTTGTTTGTATGTTATTTAAAATAATAATTAGTATGTTGTTCATGGGTGTTTCCCATATTTTAGTTAAGATTATTTTCATATTTGAGTTTATCTGTATAGTTTGGATTTATGTAAGTGTGAGTGAGGATTTTTGAGTTTTTTATGTAAGTGAGGAGTGAGGTTTGAGCATGGATTTTATAAATTTTATGTGTTTTAGCAAATACCCTCTAAAAAAGATATTATAGTGGTATCAGAGCCAAGATCTTGCTAGCCTATGAAGTTTATTTTGTATATTTTCAATTACATGAAGCATGGAAGCAAGGAGGATTGATGAGATGGATAAAAATTTAAAAAAATGTTGATATGTTTGGCCAGATGCTTTAGCTAATGCAAAATAAGCCAGTAACTTACAATAATAAGGGATGAGCTAGCACCTCCAAAACAAATGATATGGGATTCATCAATAGACCAATAAAGCCCAAATTCATTTAGAGGGAAGATGTGTTTCCAAAATAAGTTTATGAGGAGTATAACACACTTCTATCTAAAATTCATGAGATCATGTTAATATCCAGATACATTTATTTGAAGAAAGATAAAGAAGCAAAAAGGTAGCATGCCAAAATTTAGCAAAAATTAAATGATTTGAAGCATACTTTGGGTAAGACAACTTTCCCTATTTTTAATGGATCTGATAAATATAAAAATGTGATAGTTGAACTATAACTTCAAAAGTTTATGGAGGAAGAAGATATTCTTTTTCAAGGAGCACCTATGCCACATGAGGAGATTTTGCAGATAAGTGCTAAGAGTAGCCCAGTAGAAGAGCAAGTCACCATGGTGGAAGTGTTGGACATGGATATGGTGCATGAAATTGCACAAAATGAGATTAAAAACATGAGTGTTTTGGTGTTGTTGGATGATGGGCAAATTCATCTTGTATATTTTGCTCAAGTACCAGAAGAGCTTCAAAATAAATATGATTCAAAGACCATGGAAATCAAGTAGATAATTGAAAAAATTAAGGAAGAGATAATGGTATATGATAATGACTTACAAAATAGCCATATTAGTGAGAATGATGATACTAATAATACTAAAAATCCTATAGAGACTTTCAAATCAACTGATAGAGGTAAAAATTTTGATTTCTTCGATGATTGCAAGTTGAGAAATAAGGAGTTTGGTAGGATCAAGGATTTGTTACATATGATGTCATTCCAAAATTTATGTCATAAAGAGAATTATTATAACTATATTGAAAGGAGGAAGGCTACAAATTGGAATTGATATCCTTTCCCTCAACATCAAGATGACTCATACTTAAAGATGTGGGATCTAGGTGCTTTAGCTAAATCCAACATGCAGGTTAAAGGTAAACCTTCTTTGGAAATAAAAGATGTTTTTTTGGCTCCTAATTTTTATATATGTCAATAAAAGGGTGATTTTGTCAAAGAGGAATGATATTTACATAATAGATGTAAAGGATTCAATATGGAGGAATTTTCACAACCACCAAACTTTCTATGGGTGAGAAAATGGTTGGTTATCAGAATAGCAAGTTTGATGAGCTCAGTATTGGCAACCCAAGGCATGAAAATAATGATCATATTTTAGGTTAAATTTTTAATTTTATGCCACTACAAATTTTTCTTCATCATGGAAAGGAGCATCAAAGAGTGGATAAATAGAGTTGGAATCCAAGAAAGAACATTTTTCAGTCACTTACTGGAGGAATTTCCAACTCAAAGAAGAGAAGATAAAAACTTATGATTTAATTTATGTGGATGAAATGTTTAATCATAAAAAGATTTGGTTGTTTGAAAATACAAATCATATTTTTACCACTTTATGCAAATACTTTTATATCATGCATCTTGGTATAAATCTACATCATGCTTGAGAACTTCAAACGAATATGGTAAAGCACACAATGTATGGGCTACAAGTTAGAATGATTGTTGCTTACAATTTTTATGATGATATCAAGGCATCTCATAGTAGTTTGAAGTTATATGTGAGTAATCTCCAAGATCATGAGGTATGTGATGATTCATTTGTTGTGGGATTGGGAGAAACTAACATAATTTCTAGTATATAATGACAACACTTCAATGGTTATTTATCAAACAATTCCATAGAGATCAAGTTTAAATTTGAAGGAAAATATGTGATGTTTACAATGGTTTCTCATGGATGACCCCAAATTGTTAAAATAATGTAAAGGTATTCTCTCAAGGGACATGTTTTTTGTGAAACAATTGGTTTGTTGATACTTTGTAAGGAATGTACTTATCACATTGGTAAATTTCATAACAAGCATAATGTGGTGTTTAGCAAATTGCCTCTAGGTTTACCATCAGATAGAAGAATCATCATGATAGTGGGATTAGGATCTACTTCTATCATGATCACTCCATACCCCCATCTCAGTAGGTGCATAAAGGAGTTTATTGGAAAGCTACATATGCAGTGTTTAAAGAGGGATTAGAGATCTAGATATCATCGGTCATTGATGAGAATAGAATATATTCATGAGAATATTTTTTAGGTTTAATGGAGATAATTTGAGCTTTTGGTTACATCACTGAGACTCATCAATGCAAAACCATAATCCAATCCAATCTGTATAAGGTGTTTGGTAAGCACTCTCATAATTTCATATCAAGATATGGGAATGATAACACCAATATATTTTAGTTTTGTCATCATCTAAGGATGGTAAAGAGTGAATTTAGATCATTGAGTTCAATATTATCAATGCATAATGATGTGCTTTCTAAATGGTATGTGGATGCCTCTATGTGTATCATAGGTGCTCTCAGTGGTTAAATAAAACTTCCCATTTTATAACTTAACGAGTTCAAATCATGAGTTACAGGTTGTGTTATTTAGAATATCCTTGGTGAAATAGAGGCAAAGTATGTATACTATTCCAAAACATTTATATTAATTAGTGGTTAGGAGCCACCTTGGTCCTTAATGATATTTGAAAAGTATGAATCATTTATGCTAATACTGGTGAATTATGATCAAACTCTAATCTAAGACTATTCTAGAATGGGTATTTACAATGATACTTAAACTAGAGTGATTTGTTTAAAAAATAATCAAAAGGAAGTGTAGTGAAAAAATAAAGTATGTGATTGTTGGTTCTTTCCTCAGACATCATGACAAGGTTTAAATTCCAACTGAACATGCATTTAACCAATGTAGAGTGTAAAATAGCAAATCCTCACATCCCACTACACACTAGGTGAGTATCTAAAGAAAATATGAAGGAATATAAGTATGAACTGACTTTTGTTTAAATATTTACTACTACATTTCAAATAACATTTGTATATTTAATGTAGAGAAAGTAAAATGAAGCAAATTCAAGATCATTCAACTAATCAAGCATTAGCACAAATTATCAAACCTATATCAAAGATGCACATTCAAAATTCCTAAAATCCATTCAAATATAGATCATAGAACAAACAATTGAGAGAGAAGACATGATATAATTCATACCAATAGTTGATATAAACTTTACACTATTCCTTGCTTGTATTAAATTGATTAAAAATTTACAAGATAGTTTTTATCTCTTTGAAATATCTCCCCTTATAAAATGGTAATACTACCTTTTATAGGAGGCTAAGATAGTATATAAATCATTCATGTTAGTTAAAAACATACAAAAGTAGGGACAACTATCCATTTTTACAAATTTTCTAGAATATATTTCCCTTTTCCCAAGTGGACTAACCTTAAGGAAAATGTGTTAACAAATTTGTACATGCCTTTACAAAAAGAATATTCCATTTTTAGATATTACAAAGTTTCTAAAAAAATAGAATATTATTATCTATCTAGTGGGCCCTATGTTGAAGAACTCTCCTATTTCTACTAAATAATCCTCATGGACTTTTGGTGATGTTCATCGACTAGATTTAAATTGACAGTTGGCTCTAGGAGGAACTCATCTTCCTAGTCAACCAAGTCCTTAAAATCCTTATCATTCCTTTTCATATCTTCTTTGATGCTCCTTACCTCAATAATATTCTCTTCTATATTCAGGATCATATTCATGATTTTGATGTTGTTAGTCCCAAACTTGCCTTGACTCTTTCTTATATTCATCATCTGTAATGATGCCTAGGGAGCTGAGTTTCATAGGATTAGTAATCATGGTTCTAAGGAGTTACTTGATTATACCCATCAGCTATTCATAATCTCTTAGGATCCTCTCCAAGTTCCTTAATCATATACCCAAACCTTGGATTTTGTCAATAATTATTCCCATGATTGTGTTCAAATGGGCTAGACTAATGGTTCTAAAACTAGGAATTTAATCCTCAACCAGTATGTTGATTAGCTCCTTTAGTTTATCCTTTGAATTATGTCATTGGAATATTAAACCCTTAGATAATACATCTTGTTGGGAAAGTGGACTCTACCTTTCCTTCATTATCTTCAAGGAGTCAATCATATCATAAAAAGATGCTTCAAACATCTTGATCATTTCCTCAAGGATTGACAGAATAACATGTGTCTCAACATTTTCCTTTTGTTTATGCAATTTCTCTCTTTTTTATATATGGCTTTGATGCCTAATTTTAGTTGAGATAAATGAGCATCATCTTATCCAAATATATCCTCTTCATGGATTATGTCTTTATCAGGTCCCTTACCTCCCATTGGATTCAAGCCAACAAATGGTTCAACTCGATGAAAAGTGAGCTCTTTTTCTTTGTTGCCACTCTTTTCAGTCCTGTAGTCTCTGGGTTGAATTACACATTGACTAATGATTCTATCACCTTTGGAAGTTTTGTGATATCCATTTGTGTGCTACTTGAGGTCCCAAGATTGTCCACCTAAATTCCATTTGACTCCCAAGGGCTATCATCTTTCTTTCTCTTCCTTCATTAGAGAAACTATCCATGGATTGAGCTCGTCATGGACAATGATGTTGCATGCACTTTTCATATCCCATGAATGGTGTAGGGATGGAATATTTTGCATTTTTTAATATATAAACCATATGGGGATGATTTTCCCATGAATAGGATTCTCATCATTGAATAGGTTAACTTTACTCAAATGATGAGTGAAGCTTAGCTTTGGTTTCTTCTTTTCAACTGGGACCAATGCTAACTCAACCTTCTTATTTTTTAGGGGTGCAATTAGAACTAGATCCAAAGCAATTTCCTTTCCCTCTTCCTTTTTTTATTCCTCATCTTTGGCTTGAGGTTCTTCTACTTATTCCTCTTCCTCATCTGATCCATAGGCATCAACAAGTACTTTGAGTGTGTCATCTACTTTCTCCTCAGGAGCTAGTGAAATCATGTCAATATACTCAATTAAGGACTCTAGTTTATTAGGTTGGGTTGAAAAACATGTCCCTTCACCAAGTCTCTCTTTTGATTTCTCCTACTTAGAACCTTATGCAACTTGTGCTTGAGGTTATTTTAGAGGGGGCATAAAAGAGGTTCTATAGAATAAATGGTATTGTATGGGTCCCATTTTCCATATTTCACCAAGTGGTTTTTCATCCCCATCCAACCTAGCCTCAAGCTTGATATTATACTTCTTTACCCTGGCCAATAATTCTACGAAATTATAGGCTCTGATATACATTACATCATGGACACCAAGTTGGTGTTCATATGTCTTGTTTATTGTTTTTGCTTTCAAGTGCTTCATAACCCTATCATAAGGGCCCCAATGCCTTAACTCATCCAACTATAAATTGAAGGAGTCTCTATTTCTGGAGACAGTGTCTACCTACTCCTCATTCTATAATATAGTCCTACTAATGGCCAAAGGAAAAGGGTGGAAGATTTCCTTCCTTTTTCCATTGCATACTTCATCTATACCATGAAACAACTAGTATGTTATTTCCTACTCTACCAATTTAGTAGGCACATGGACTGGTAATTTGAGTGTTTGAGTCAGGTTCCCTTATATTATAATTATAGTGTATTCTAGATATAACCAAATATCCCCAATTACCTCCACATACTTCTTGATTATAGCGCTGACCCTACCCATAGGGATCCTTGTAATGGCTTTTACTAAATCTAGATATACATAATCACAAATGAATTTTATGTCATGTCTATAATTAAATATATGTAACTTGGAATAGTGGTGGGAAATAGTTGGTTTGTCCTTAGGTGACCAATTCTTCATGTCAAGGATTTTTGTGGTGGCTTGTAGGGCATCTAGAAGATAGGACATCATAAAGAAGTGATTGTTGGTTTTCTTCTTTATGTCTTAGAATTGTTGGTTCAAGAAAATGTTGATCATTTCACCTATTGGGGGAGTGAGTCCCTTTTCTACCATGAAATTTACATAAGTCACCCATATTTTGTTGACATAAGTGGTGGAAAGGGCCCTAGACAATCTATTCAGTAGTGTCATTATTATCTAAATTCCCTCCCTAAACTAGACAATTGGGATTTTACCAGTGGGGTCTATGACTACGTGGGTTCCTCAGTACAACCATGGGGTAAGGATGGCTTTCATGTCATTTTTTCTCGACTATTCTCTAATTATGGACAAGTCTACTTGAGGATTGCATAGTTTGTAGTAACTTTCAAATGTAAGAGGGGAGATATATGCTACTTTTTTGAAACTATGTTAATTTACTATCATGTCTTGATCAATCTTAAAATCATTGAAAATAGGAGCAATGACATCGATATAGTGTAATACCTCAGGTTTTGCTACAATGAAGTTGAGATGAGTCATTTGAATAGAGACCAGGTCATTGTATCTCTAGTTGATTGTGGCATTCTTCTAATCTTCCTTTGTGATAACATGCATCTCTTTAATAATCTAGAAAATTTGGGACCAATTGTTCCTCTTGGTGTTTAATGATGTGATATCAAGTTCTATGTCCTTGAAGACAATTCCTTCCATGTCTGAGGTTAAGTACAATTATGTGTCCTCCCTTTACTATTATCTTAGAGCTACCATGACTATGATATTTGAAAAATTTCTCACTAATGGCCTACAAATTATCTCTAGATTAGTTCACACTTTTCTAGATTTGATAGGACTCTCTCTAGCTCAATTGTGATCAATTTGGGCTCAAATGAGGGCTTTTCATGAAGGCTAGGGATTTTTGTGAAGGCTTGGGATTCTCTATAGATTTAATGGTGATGGTTGATTTGAATTAAGTGAATTCATGATCTATATTTGATTTAGATCCTGAACTTTATACCTTTGCCTTTTTGTTTCCTCAAAATCCTTGATTTTATCATTTTGTGCTTGCATGGTGTCTATGTGGTAGCCATCTAGCAATTTTCATGGCATTTTCATTAATGCTTTCAAAGCATTATCCATTACCTTTTAAAAAAATTGTTGTATCTCATGCCATTGGATCTTCATGCATGAATCAATGCAGGTCATGGATTATGATCTTGGGACTTGCATGTTATTGGTCCTTATTTGGGTTGGGCTCTATAGATATGCCACTTGGCATCCTTACAGGCCTCTTGCACTCTACACCCTTTCAGTCATGTAGGGAACATTCATTTGAAGTACATTAAACCCATAAGCCTTTGGAGTTTTCACTAAATATTCTATGTTGATTACACTCCATTCGATCAGCTTGTTCTGATTAACCACAAGCTATCGATCCTGTAAAGGTGCACAAGATTTAATTAGCATCAAGATATAAAAGGGACCATAGGATAAATTTTATTTCATGTTAATAAACATGATATAAAATTTAGAATAAAGTTATAATCTAAGTCCTGAAACATAATATAAAGGGACCTTCCCCTAAATGACTAGTAGACCTAATGCAAGATTTTAACCTAGGGTTTTATCATGTTAGTAAACCTGATAAAACTTTGGGTTAAAGTTTTTTTAGCTAAGATTTATAGAAATAGGACATCTCATTGAATTAAAACATAATATAAGTCTTTGTCTATGAATATTAGACCACAAGATCATTTTACCATTGAGATTCAAAGATACTAAGTGTTTTTATATTTTCCAAATGGGGTCCCATTGATTTTCAACATAATTAACAAGCTTTAGTAATGTTTTTAAAACAATTCAATTGTATAAGGTAGTTGATGACCTTAAATTTGACAGACTCATGAGCATCAATGATGGCCTCATGGACATCACCTCATGTTCACACGAATGTCAAAATTAATATCTAATAACGTTTCATATGGGGTTAAAATTTGATAGCCTCACACACATCAATGACGGCCTCGTATATGTCAAATGATAGGTGCAAGAGTGTCAAATTTAAGTCTTAGATGCATGTGGTCCTATAGAAGCCTAGGTTTAATATGTTCTATCAGATCATCCCCTATAAGTAAGCACATACCATAGATCATGATCCAAGAAGATGCATGCCATAGGTCCCTAAAATCATGAAGAAGATCAAGTTAACTTAGGGCCATATATGAAATTTAGACTAAGTTATAAGCCTAAGTCTTTAAATCATAATAAAATATGACCCTTTGAACATTATAGTGATAATCTAAAGTTTTAGCCTAAGGCTTCATTGTATTAAAAAATACAATAAACCTTAGGGTAAAAACTTAGGTTATATATGTCTTGATGCATGAGGCACTTTTAACTTTCAACTCAAATGTGGGAGTACTACATAGTGATTCCTTAGGGCTCTTGAGCTTTGACCCTACTAACCCTAAGAAGGACCCACAGACCTTCGATTGAGATCTGAGTTCCTGAGATGGTGACACTTGTCACCCTCATGGGACTTTCGTGGGTGTTTGACATTATAATGTTGTTTTCACTTCATTGGATCTATTTTATGTGAGCAGCTATAGATCATCGATCTTGTTCTAATTACTTGCATATGATTGGTTCCTATGATCAAAAATAGATTAAGTGAGGATGAGACTATATAAAAAATAGGATCGAATTATTGTATGATTCCTAAGCCTCTAAATAAAGGGGCCTTATAAATGATTAAAGACCTAACATAAGTTTTATCTTAAGGTTTCATTGTATTAATAAATATAATTGAGACCTTAGGGTAAAACCTAGGTCAAGTTTTATGTTTAATAAAAGGGATCCATTTTAAGCTTTGATCTTAGTGTCACATTATTAGATCTTTGACCTCCACTTAAGTTTTGACCATAGATCATGATCTGGGTGATCACATGAGATTGGTCTGATGGATCAAGGCCTTAGATTTGTTGGGACTCCTTTTCTCCATCTGATCAACCTATCCTGACAAAGTGAAAGCCATTGATTCTACAAAGAGGTAAGATATTTAAATTAGGGCTAGTTGATGTGGGGACTTAGGTTAAGGTCTTAGTATTAAGGTCTAGTTCATTTCAATAGACATGAATGGGGCCTTGATACTAAGACCTTATTCCAATTTCTTAATAAAGAGGACTAATGACATACAGTGAGACCATGTTAACAAAATAAAAGGTATTTATAAACATAAAAGTTAGACCCTATTTATAATAAAAGGGGAGCCAAAGGGACTTAGAATATAAAAGACCAAACCTATAATTTTAGACCAAGGTTTGGTTGTGTTGAAAAACATAACCAAGCCTTACATAAAATTTAGGCTTAAGTCCAAAGTGCATTTAAAACATTTCTACCAAATTTTCTCCCACCAAATTGGATTTGAACCAAGGGTCTAAGATAGGGTTTTTTGAAGGAGGGCTTCAAAACATGAATTCAAATTTGATTTCTCATATACCAAAGGCTAGTATAATCCTAAATAGGATTAAACCTGAATAGGATTAGTGATTCTATAAGGACAAAGATCCATTAGTGCTATAAGGAGGGCCTCTTTGTAAATTTTTAAGATCTTCATTAATTTTGGTGCATTTTGATCAAAGAATGGTGTTATCTTTGCATATTTACATAGTTATTTGATCAAAAGTATAAAGATCATCGATATTCATGGTCTTTGTCCCATCTTTGTGCTTCCTTTAGACAAAGATCAAATTTATTTGAAGATAGATGCTTAATTCTGGTAAATATATTTTAAGATCTGAGAATCTGAAGTATTTGAGGTTAGAATAGCTTGTTTTGGTCAAAGATTGATAGATATTTTACAAATCTAAGTTTATTTAATCTTAGAAGTGTAAATATTGATCATATTTACGTAGTTGGACACATATTTGAGCTAACTTAGTTAAAATTTGGCATCTTTTATTGCTCATTTTATAAATCTTTACAAAATTTACTTAATGTGTAAGTCTAATCCTTGTTCTTCATAAATGTTGATTTGACACATAGTCTTTCAAACAAGATCCAAATTTATCAAGCTAGAATTTCCAAGAATCAGAATGAGATCACATTTAGAGACAAGAGAGCCTTTTCAAGAACTAGAGATCCATAAGAAAGGTAGGCATAAACATTCAAAATATTTGTCAAATTTGCCACTCCAAGGTACTCCTACATTCAACATTTTTTGAGGTATGGTATGGTTAGGTGATTCTTCCATCAATGTATCAAGTGTAGTGCATGATCTCCCCCATAATCCTAAAAATGATTTGCCAACATTTAGCCCAAATGGTGTTGTAACTATTGAAGAGCACATTAAATCATTCAAAGTTGCATTAAGATTATTAAATGTCTTCCATGAAGACGTAGCATGTAGTTTGTTTCCTTTTACATTTAGGGATACTAAATATGAATGGTTTCTTAATTTTCCTAAAAATTACATTACTAATTGGGATGGCTTTAACAATGTCTTCATTGACCAATTTGGCAAGGGTATCAGTTCTTGCATCCTATATCAACAATTTACCTCCATAAAAAGATATGCTAGTGAGTCCATAATGGAATTTAATGTTGGGTTTCAGAAGATGCACAACCAAACCATAAATACCTACAAACTTGATGAGGTTTTGGCTTTAGAAATCTATAAAGATACATTAAATCCATGACTTTTCTGTTTTTGAAGAGGTCTCTCGCAATCATAACCACCTTAGCCCATGTGTATTCTAAAGAGTGATCATTAATGATTGAATAAAACCTCAAGGAAAAATGGCCTACTCTATCCCAAATGTTAATCTTCATATGCCTACCTTGAATATAGTTCCCAACAATAATCAGAATAGGCCAGTCCTAAATCATATCCTAATGCTAAATCATTTACCCTTAAACCATGATGCCCCTAATCAGAACACAGGATTCTTGGGTCATGTTGTAACTAAATTTAGTCCAAATTATCAAAAGGCATTAGTACCAAACTCTAGTGCTAACCAAGTTCATAACATTGAAACCCCCAAAAAATAAAATGACTATGTTTTTAAAATGGTCTAAAAGCTTAGCACAGACTTTCTTCAATTACAAAAATAGGTAAGTCATACTGGTGAAATCTTAATAAGGAACTTCTCTTTTTAGAGGTTTAATAAACCCAAAAATAGGTTTTAGAATGATAGTTTCCATAACAATAATAATAATGAATCATCCACTGACAAGAAGAACATGGACATTAATATTATTAATGTTGCATTAATAGATTACTGTAGAGTTCATTGTACTACTAAGCATGGATAAATTGATTACATTGAATTCTGTAAATCTTTTGAAACCTTTTAGGAAGAGTTGGACACTTTTGAGGGAGTACCTAACAATGATAATGGTGTAGGTACTTTAGGATCCAAGCCTGCTGACCAGACCTTCATGGTGGAAACATTTGATTTCCCCTTCCAATAAGATAATGAACTTGATGATGTTCTCGAATAGGTTCATGCCTTCTAGTAGTTCTTGGAAAATACCTACCCTCAAAGGAATAGAGGATAGAGGTAGCCTTTGACTACTTCTACTCCTTTGAACAACTTTGACACTTTTTCAAATACCACTTCAGACAAATCCTCCAAAGGGAAACACATCTAAGAAAATTAATGATACATATATTCCTTTACAAATTAAGTATAATATAGTAGAGGACATGAATAAAATTAAATTTAACATTAATTTGCATGAATTAACATAGATAACGAAGTGAAGAGATCTATTTCTATAATCCTTGTCCAAGAAATCTAGCAAGATGTCCAAGAATGATAATACAAAAGTAGATATGTATAGAGCTAATATAGAGTCCCCACCCTTATTTCTTATAGTCATAATGTTTGGTAAGAAATTTCATAACTATTTGTTGGATTTTGGTGCCTCTAAAAATATTATGCCTACAGGTATTTGTAAGCAACTTGGTTTGACTCCCATTAAGTCTGATATGGTTATCACCCAATTAAATAAGTCCAAGGTCAAGGTGGTTAGATAATTATTAAATGTCCATATACAACTAAATTTTGAGCCAAGATTCCAAGAATATAGATATCCAAGTGGCGGACATAACTGATGCCTACAAACTACTTTTAAATAGAGAGCAAACAAAATATTTAAATGGATATATGTCTATAGACTATTCACATCTGTGGCTACCTTGGAAATGTGTTACAAATTAAATCAGAGTGGAAAGAGAACCAAGGATTAAACATATGATCAAGGAATACAATGTTTTCAATGATAAAGTGAACATAGTTGACTATGATTTGGGAGGTATCGCTCTCAAAATTGCTAAAGTAAGTAACTCTAAGCCTACACATACTGTTCTTGGATTATGGAAGCTAAATTTTGATAGAGCTAGGTGTAAATTTGGATCTAGGGTAGGAATTATTATAATTGACCCTATTGGTAAGAAATATCATGCTTATTATAGGCTCCATTTCCCATGTACTAATAACCTTATAGAATATGAGGCTCTCATTTTAGGTCTGTAGTTTGCCATCAAGAACAAAGTCAAGGAACTAATAGTTTATGGTGATTTAGAACATGTAGTCAATTAGGTAAGGAGAAAATATCAATGCAAATTTTCATACCTTAATAGGTATAAATTTAGGTTCTATGATTTAGTTGAGTCTTTTGATGCCTTGAATATTGTTTCTATCCCTAGGGAGGAAAATAAAGTTGCTAATGAACTAGCCTCTACTATATCTAACCTCATGCTTGACCAAGACTCACCCAAATTTAGCATTGAGTTAATACCCTTTCCTTCTATCCTAGACAATGTAAATCATCTTTAAGTCTTTAGTGATGACTAACAAATCTTAAATTTCATGGCTAATACAGGAGCATTTGAGGCCCAGATCATAGATGAGGCTGATAAAACCACCCTTGAGAACAAATTTGATGGCAAATCCATTCATCTAAATGACAATGATATCCCTAAGGGAATGATTGCCTTAGAAAGGTTGTTTGATCAAGATAAGCTAGTTGAAGCCTCTAAGGTTCCCAAAGTGAGTGGGAAAGATTACAATCCAGTCAATCTTGGACCTCAAGATCAACCTCAGCTGATCAACATTGGGAAGCCATGTATTAGTGTTGAAAACAAAAGGTCCAAAGAAATGTTGACAAAGTACAAAGATGTAATAGCTTGGTCATATGATGATTTGAAGATTTTTGATCCAAGGGTCATCACTCATACCATACCTCTCAGACAGAATTATAAAACTTTCAAGCAAAAGCAGAGGCTTGTAAATCCTATTTTAGAACACATTATTTTCAAGGAAGTGAAGAGATTATTGGATGCTATATTTGTATTTCCCATCAAACACTCTACATGGGTTGCCAATTTGGTACCAATTAGGAAAAAAATGGTGAAATCAGATTAGACATTAATTTTAGAAATCTGAATAAGGCATCTTAAAATGATAATTATCCTCTTCCATCTCTTGACCAAGTAATACAAATTGTTTTTGGTTCAGCCATGATATCTTTTCTTTATGGTTTTTCAAGGTACAATCAAGTGTTGGTAGACAAGGAAGATACATTTACAACCAAGTGGGGCACCTTTGCCTATAAGAGAATGGCTTTTGGATTGATCAATGCAAGAGCTACTTTCTAGAGAGCCATCAACCATGCCTTCCAAGGATTAATTGGTAAAAGCATTATAATTTACATGGATGATCTGACCATTTTATTTAAGAATAGGGAGGACCATTTCATGCACTTATAATAAGTATTCAAAAGGTGAAGAAGGTATGGAATTTCCCTCAACCCTATGAAAATCATTTTTTGTGTCACTAAGCGTAAATTGTTAGGCTATATTATCATTAAAGATGTAATCTTCATATATCCTAAAAGAGTGCAAGCCATATAAAAGATAGAGCCTCCCAATAGTAGAAAAGAATTAAAATCATTTTTTGGAAAAATAAAATTTGTGAGGAAATTAATTTTTGGCTTTGCAAAATTTGTCAAGCCATTAAATGATATGTTGAAAATGGATTCTAAAGTCTCATGGAATGAGGAGTCAAAGAGGGCCTTTGGATATATCAAAGAGGCAATCAACCAAGCTCCAGTCTTGACAAGTCTAGACTTTTCAAAGGATTTATTATCTCTACTCTTTTTCCTCTAATCACACTATTGCTACTATTATATCTCAAAAGATTGATGGGTGTGACCATTCAATTTTTTTTATGATCATTATCTTTAAAAATATTGAGTTAAATTATCCTTTAATTGTTAAACAATATTTTACATTAGTCAAGGTTGTCAAGCAATTTAGACACTACATTCTTAAGAATAAAATGCATGTCATTCTTCTAAATTTGGCCACTAAGTTAATGCTAAGTCAAAATGAGCTAGGAAAATGAAGGGGTAAGTGGATGTCTATTCTTTAGGAATATGACATAGAGATGAAGACTACAAAATTGGTAAGGTGTTGAGGCCTAATCGAAATGATTGCCAACACTAACATCAAACTAAGCATTATGCAAGTTAATCATTAGAATTTTCAACCTAATGAGTGGTATGATCCCATCATTCACTTAATGATCAATGGAAATTATCCTACAGGACTAACCAGAGAGTAGAAAAGAGCCTTGAGGCTCAAGACAACTAATTATTTGATCAAGGATGGAATCCTAGACCAAAATATCTTCAAAGGTGTGTACTTATGGTGTGTATCCAAGGAAGAAGCCACTGAGATAATGAACACATTCCATAAAAATTTAGGAAGTGGAAATCCATCTAGAAGAACCATAACTCAAAAGATCCTTAGGTATGACTACTATTGGCCTACCATTTTTAAAGATGCTCATAAACATGTAAAAGAGTGTCATTCATGCCAAATCTTCAGCATAAAAGAACCAAAGGTAGCAATGCCATTAAAAATAATAATGGTTGATAAACCCTTTACATAATGGGGATATATTTCATTAGAATAATCAATCCTAACTCATCAAAAGGTCACAAATTTTTATGATAAAAACTAACTATTGCACTAGATGGACTGAGGTAATAACCACCAAACAATGTAGAATAGAAGAAGTGATCAAATTTTTAGAGGAGAACATATGCACTAGATTTGGGACTCCACTATCTTTGGTATGTAACAATGGGTCTACATTAGTATCCATATAAATGATAGAATGGGCATATGATAATGGTTTTATCCTCAAATTCTCATCTAACCATTACCCTCAAGGTAATGGAGTGTCTGAATCAACAAACAAGAAATTGATGAAGGTAATGAAGAAATTTGTTGAAAACAAACTCATAACATAGCATAAGATCCTTAGATATGCCCTTTGGGTAGATAGAATAAGAGTCAAGTAGGCCCTTAAAGGATCTCCTTTATTGCTAGTATATGGCCAAGAACCCATATTCCCCATCACACTTAAGACACCAACTTACAAGTTTATGTAAGAATATATGGAGGGAAACCAAGAACTTGAAAATTCAAGTCTATTGGACATTATTCAGATGCAATATGCATAAGAAGAAGCTTTTGCTAACTTTAGCAGCACCAGACCACAATGAAGAGGTGTTTTGACAAGTGATCAAAGATAAAGGTATTCAGACAAGGAGACTTAGTTCTTTTTTGGAACAAAACATCTGAGCCCAAAGGCAAATGTGACAAGTTCACACCTTTGTGGATTGGCCCCTATAACAATTGTAGATACACTCATAGATAACACCTTCAAACTAAAATACCTACAAGGAGTACAATTCATACTACCCACCAATGGGTAGTATCTCAAGCATTACTTATCTGCTACTCCCCCTATGACCTTCATGGAGTAAATCTATAAGAATGGTTAGAATTAGAGTAGGTAGGCTAGTTAGTTTACTTTAGTTCTTTGATTTATGTTCCTTGTTTGTACATAAATTTGTATATATTTACTTACTTTTCCTTTGCCTTATGTTGTGTGTTTAATTTTTGTTGTTGTGTTCCTTGCTTCTAATAAGTCCTTTTGGGATAGCCTTCAGCTTAAAGTTCATTTAGTTTGCTTAAACTCCAAAAATTCATAAATATAGGTATGAACCTTATACATATGTTGACCATGGATTTGAGATATGAGATTGATGTTATAATCTAAAGAAACCAGTAAGGACTGATGGATAAGCTAACTATTTTGTACGACCTCAAACATTGTCTTGACCTAAACTTGGTTTTAAGAAGAATTATACATGTAGAATGCAAACTTAATATATTAATGCATAGTCACTCTTGCACTTGATAAACATCCTTACCTAGGATAAAGGTTACAACCATAGCTGATTATATAAAGATCAGACACGTGACCAAATCCTTAAAACTGGCTACCCTAGTTCTCAACCTTTGTTGGAAATCTTAAAATACATAAAAATTAAAACTTATTGCAAAATAAAAATATTTTCAAGAAAAGGTGATTTTGGTAACCTTCATTGGGGCTATGGATGCCTAGATGGCAGTGGAACAAGGCTGTGAGTGGATCCAAAGGCATTGTTGTTAGGACTATGGATGCCTAGCTGGAAGCAGAGCAATACCCAAGCCTTCCCTAAACTAGAATCATGGTTATTAATGAATATATAAACATGCTTCAAGTTAGTATTAATGATTAAAGTCATGAAACCTAGAATTTATCCCCTGAATCCTATGGCAAATAGTAAGTGGAATCAAATCACACACACAACATGGCTATGTCTTCATTTTTAATACTAATTTTGCACATGCAAGTTTTATTTCAACCATGAACTAATCTTGATAATGGTGTTGATCAAGTGGAATAAATGACCTAGTTATTTATATAAACTAGAGTCTCTAAGTTCTAACATATTACTATGTTTCCCCTAGAAGTCACCATTTATTGAGGTCAACATACCCCCATTTCTAAAAAATAGGGACCCTTGTGCAAATCTGAACCTTAACACTAAAAACTTGACATGTTTTGCATATTATTTGAATTTGAAGATCTTCTATGCCTGATAAGGTTGGACTTTTGTTCATGGTTCCACTTTAACCTTGCCTAATATTGCTAACAATAGATATTCATGTTTTAATTATAGGTTTCATGGGACCCTCATATGATAGACTACACTTAGATTTTGCAGATGAAACCTATTTAGTCTTTTACTATTCTTTGGTCTATGAGAACTCAAAGTTGAATTCACATTTTGAAGCCCTCCTTCAGAAAACCCTAGCTTATACCCTTAGTTCAAATCCAATTTGGTGGGAGCAAATTTGGTGGAAATGTTTTAAACATGATTTGGACTTAATCATAAATTTTATGTTAGGCTTGGTCATGTTTTTCAACATGACCAAACTTTGGACTAAAATTATAGGTTTGGTCTTTTTATATTTTGAGCCCCTTTGGCTCCCCTTTTATTGTAAATAGGTCTAACTATTATGTTTTTAGGGACCTTTTATTTTCTTAACATGGTCTCATTGTATGTCATTGGTCCTCTTTGTTATGAACTTGGACTATGGTCTTAGTTTCAAGGCCCCATTCATGTATATTGATATAAAGTAGACCTTAATACTAATAACTTAGCCTAAGTCCCTGCATTAACTAGACCTAATTTAAATATATTTTTTCTTTATAGAATCAATGGCTTTCTCTTCATCAATATAGGTTGATCAGATGAAATGAAAGAGGCTCGACAAATCTAAGGCCTTGATCCATTGGAATAATCCCACGTGATCACCCAGATCATAATCTATGGTCCATACTTAAGAAAATGTCAAATATCTAATGACATGGAACTAGGATCAAAGCTTAAAAAGGATCCCTTTTATGAAACACAAAACTTATCCTAAGTTTTACCTTAAGGTCTCAGTTATATTTATTAATATAGTGAAACCTTAGGATAAAACTTATGTTAGGTCTTTAATCATTCGAAAGGCCCATTTATTCAAAGGCTTAGGACTCATACAATAATTTTATCCCATTTTTTATATAGTCTCAGCCTCACTTAATCTATTTCTAATCATAAGAACTAATCATATGCAAGTAATTGGATCAAGATCGATGATCCATAGCTTCTCACAAAAAATAGATCCGATGGATCAAACACAATGTTATAATGTCAAAGACCCATGGAAGTACCATGAGGATGATAAGTGTTACCATCTCGATAACTTGAATCTTTATTGATGGTTTGTGGGTCCTTCCTAGGGTCAAAGCTCAGGAGCCTAGAATAATTGATACATGGCACTCCCACATTCAAGATTAACATTAAAATGTCCCCATGCATCAAGATGTAGACTTAACCTAAGTTTTTAACCTAAGGTTTATTATCTTTTTTAATACAATGAAACCTTACGCTAAAACCTTAGATTATCACTATAATGTTTGAAAGGTCCTATTTTATTATGCTTTAAATACTTAGGCTTATAACTTAGTCTAAATTTCATATTTGGCCCTGAGCTAACTCGATCCTCTTCATGATTGTAAGAACTAATAGTGTGCATCCACTCAAATCATGATCTATGGTCTATGCTTACTCACAGGGGATGATCCGACAAAAAATATTAAACCCAAGATTTTATAGGACCAAATACATTTGGTACTTAAATTTGACACTCTCGTGCCCATCATTTGACATTCATGAGGTCATAATTAACATTTGCAAGGACATCAAATTTTATCCTAGTATGAAATTTTATTGTAGATTAATTTTGGCATTCATGCGAACATTAGGTAATGTTCGTGAGGCCATCATTGACATCCATGAGGTCATCAAATCTAAGCTCATCAACTACCTTGCTTAGACAAATGATTTTTTTTTAAATATTGAAAAAGCTTGTTAATTATGTTAAAACTCAATGGGACCCACTTTGGAAAATATTAAAATGCTTAGGGTCTTTGAACCTCAATGGTAAAATGATCTTGTGGTCTAATTTTTGTATACAAAGACTTATGTTATGTTTTAATTCAATGAGAGGTCCCATTGTCGTACAGCTTAGCTAAAAAACCTTTAAGCCAAAGTTTTATTGGGTTTATTAACATGATAAAACCCTAGGTAAAATCTTGCATTAGGTCTACTAGTCATTCAGGGGAAGGCCCATTTATATTATGTTCTAGGACTTAGCTTATAAATATAGCCTAAAGTTTATATCATGTTTTTAACATGAAATAAAATTTAACCTAAGGTCTTTGGCTTATGTTCCATTTTATATCCTAATGCTAATTAAAGCTCATGTACCTTTGCAAGATCAATGTCTCATGGTTAATTGGAGTAAGTTGATCGGACATAGTATAATCAACATGAACTATTCAATGAAACCTTAAAATGCCCATAGGTTTGACACCTAGTAAAAATGCATTACCTATATGGGAAGAAGGATCAACTTATAAGATACAGAATCAAACCAATAGATAATGTTCTTTAAGATAAGAAAAAAAATATGGAATAAATAACATGGTCATATAGGTCGAATGTGTACTAAAAAGGGAAAAACTAAACATAATAAAAAGATACATAGTCATATAGGGAGAATGTGTATTAAATGTAACCAAAACTAATAGTCTGTAAGATACTATGTCAACATGGATAACTATGTTCTAAAAATGGGGAATTTTTTTCCAAAATAATAGCTAAGAAAATATAATGAAACACATAGGTGATTAGATCAATGTGTTTGATATGATTGTAGCATACAACACAAACCTTATGCTAACATTGGATAGTATAGTTTTTTCAATACAAAATTTAATGATCAAAGAGAAAGTAATAGAGCTTGAATGGAAATTCTAAGCTAAGTGGGCATTCCTAAATGTTGTTAAGTTATAATAATTTTTAAAATTAATGTGATAGGGAGTTGGCTGTAAGAAGGAAATAGAAAGCAATCTATGGATAGTTTTAGATAGTTTAAGCCAAAAGAGATATGTATTAGTAATGGTAATGGCATGGAATTGGGGCCTACCCCATCACTTCACAATATCATAGAAATAAAGGTGTCAGGTGATTTTACAATATATATACCATAAACCACATGTTTATACTTGACCAAAAAACCAAGTTGGCTTCCCCTTTGGTGATGAAATCCAAGTAAGTAGACTTGGGAAGAAAATGGTTAATTTTTTTTAGTGTTAAGTGATTTGTAAGTGTGTGAAAAGAGAAAAATAGTGTGATTAAATTGATAAATTAAAACCCGCCTAATTAGTATGTGTTTTCTACTCTAAGTATGCAAAAACATAAAATGAGAAGTGAATTAATTACTAAAAAAATAGGTTAATTATTTTGTTTGTGAAGAGTATAGAGTCAGTTTAAGTGACATTATATGCAAAGAATAAATAATAGATTTGATAGGTTTGCTATTATCTTTGGAATCAATATCTAAAATAACATAGTAGAATAGGTCTATTGAGTCTTCTAGAGAGAAAACAGGCTACATAACTGTGTTTGAGCTAGTCGACCTAGTTCGTTGTAGGGTTACAGTTTTATAGACTACAAACTATAAAAAATAAGAGTGTAAATGAAAAAAATAATAATATAGAAGGAAATAATAAACCTTGATAATTTTTAAGATGTTTCATTTGGAAAATTTTATGTTGTGTTGTTCAAATGTTGGTTTTTATATTCTAAAAAAAGAGTCGACTGGGTGGACAAAATCTAAAAAACATGTGTGATGAAAATAATATGAGAACAAATTCAACTGGTTTGACTAAGTCTACAAACCTATAGTTGAAGAAGAATACTATGTCGAGATAATCGATCTAGTCACCTATATTTGAAAAAGACCTACATAGAGGGAAAAAGTCTATTTGGAGTAGTTATGTGTTAGACCTATGTACATAATGTTAGATTGTATCTATAGGTTTGATACAATACTATAAAAATAAAAATATGTAATATGATAATAAATTGATTGTGTGAAATAATACCTACAAGGGTTAGTTCAGATTAGGATCACCAAAATGTTTACAAAGGAAAATGCAGCTGAACTTTAAATCAACCCTAGTTCAAAGAAGATAAATCACACCTACACATCTACTTGTTAATACATTTAGAAAATTAGGGTCATGATGAATATGGATCTCTTAGACCTAACCAAGGGGTCTCTTATTAGATTAATATCACTAGAGAGGATTTCAAGGCCTCTAGTCAAGTAACACCATGTGATAACCCTATCTATGTCCTATGTTTTATGTATTTACAAAGTAAATTTAAAGTAAATTAAATTTTAACCTAGTGCTCAATAAAAAATATATCATAAAATAAAAGTAACAAACATAAAATTAAACATGCAGATAAGATATATACTTAAGTTAATGTATGTGAAATCCTAATGCATGAGAGATAAGCATATAAGATTAAAAAAAAATTGTCTAATTTAACAAGGGAGGAATAAATTTAGGAATACTTATCGTCTAATAAAAACCCATTATTCCTCAATATCTCCCTTATACAAGGTGATTCACAAGAGGTTATTTTGGTTTGTAAGGATAAAAATGATAAGTCATCTCTAGGCTACACAACTTATCTATGCATCTAAAAGACTTATCCATAAGACAAGATTCATATCTCCATGTGTAGTATTGAAACCCTAAGAAATATTCCTCAAGTAGAATGGTGGATAAGTAGATTCACAATATATTAATTTCTTCATCTCTATCTATACATGGTGGAAATAAGGTCTATATATAGTTGAATTTAACGTTACACATTTTCACAATTTTAATAGATAGTGTTGGCCCAATTTGACCCTATACTGTTAATTAATAAAATTAAATTAGGCCCCAATCTAGGTCATCTAAGGCCAATAGATACCCATAATGCGCTAATATAATTTTAAGTATAGGGTCGACCTAGGTTGAAATTATTCTATAAATGTTAATAATATTTTTTGGCTTAGATAGGGGATGTGTAAGGAAGGAAGAAAAGCTTAGGAAAATGTATAGGATATGGTTGTGTTGAATTCAAGTGGTGGTTTAGGGGAAAAATATATTATGAAGCACCAATGGCCTTCCCACCCCTTTCTCAATACACCCTTTAAGGCATCCACTCATAGATATTGAGACTTGACAGGTTCCTACATGAGAGAAAGCATTAGTAATTAATAAAGTTTGAAAATATTATTTGTATACAAAACATGAACTCCAAATAATATTAAACAATGTTGATCTGATAAATCTAGTTTTCTACAAAAGATAAATACCTACATATAGAATTGAACTAAGTTGATTGGATCGACTGAGTATTTAGACCTATGCACAAAATATTATATTGAATCAACATAGTTGATCCATTAGTCTAAAAATGAAACTTAAAAACCTACAAGGGTCATATTCATGTCAGTTTCACTAAAATGTATACATGCAAAAGTGAAGTTGATTTACAAATCAATCTTAACTTATGGAAGATAAATCAACTAATTCTACTACTAGCAATACTTAGATAACCAGGGTCATGACCAATATGGATCTAGTAAACCTACCTAAGGGATATCTTATCATGTAGTATGGATAGAGAGGGTTCCAAAGCCTCTAGTCAAGAAAATACCACATAATAACCCTAGTTAGGTCTTGATAATTGAATGCAATAACAAATTAAATTAAATCTAATCTAGTGCTCACTAAATTTTGTGGCACAAATGGGGGATAAACATAAATAATAAACCTACAAATTAAAACTCTAATTAATTATTTATATAGGTAATCCTAATTATGGAGAGAATACATTCATTCACCATTATACATGTGAATCTATCTACTAATAATAGAAAAGTAATAGTTAGGAACACTTACCTTGAATATAAACCCATTGAGCCTTAACCTTTACCCTTGCCAATGGTTTTTTACAAGAGGTTTTTGTGTATTTTTTAAGATACTAAGGATTGACAATGGAAAATAGTTTAGACAAGGACCTCATAGTGAATCTCAATCCTTCATTAGACAAAGGTTCTCTTCTAAGAAGCATGAAACCCTAAGCAATGACTCCTCAAGTAGAATGATAGATAAGTAGATAAACAAGAATAAATGAGTGATTTTATCTATGGAAAATGGGGTGAAGGATGTTTATATATTGTCTGGTTTAACCCTAAGCTCTTCTAGAATTTTAACCAACGCAGTCAGCCTAGTCAACCTATTTAGTTAGGAAATAGAGTAGTTAGGTCTCAGAATAAGTTGACTAGGCTGAATTAGTCTTATAATGTGATCAATTCCTAGAACTAAGCTAACCCAATCGACTATATTTGATAAGGTGGTGAAAATGGGTTTTATCTTAGGTAGGGGTTCTTTTAGGTGATAAATTATTTGGATAAGAGTAAAATGGAGGTGTCAAATCTTATGAAAACATATAGGGGGGTTTGTATTGGTTTTAGGTCGAGGTATAGGGAACCACAATATTAAAAAGCACCAAAGGCCTACTAACCTATTTCTTAGTGCTCCTTTTAAGGCATACACTCAGAGAGGATGAGACTCGATGGTTTTATGCAAAAGAGAAAGCATCAATTATAGATAAAGTTTAAAAATATTGTGTGTATACACCTTTTGCATGGAATATGGACCTCATACATGTCTAAAGATATTTTCTTTGTATAATAATAGTACCAAAGTATATAATCATAGTATCAATATATGAAATTATAGTACAAATGTGTATAATGATACCAAAAATGTCTATTTGAATCATATATCTATGAAATATGGTAAATTCACAAAATTCGTGTAATTGTGGAGGACATGTTTCTATACATACCCCTGCTAAATTCGGTAAATCTAAGAACTTATGTAAATGCGGATAACATGTCACAACTTATATCTCCCCACCCCCCTTAGTTGAGGTAAGGGGATGTAAATTGGTAGTTACCTTAACTAAAAATTATAATATGACCATATAACTTGGTTTTGTATTATGTAGCATATAGTACAAGTATGTTGAAATCGATAACGTATTGAAGAACGAAATGTGATTACATTAAATCCTAAGTTGTGTGATGTAGATCATGGTAACATCTAGATATTAAGAGTATAATATCAACATATAATTAAGCACACACACAATAGCACTCCAATGTAATGCAAAGAATAGAATGATCTAAGGAGACCTCATACAAGGTGCATATTCAAATTACACACAATAAAAGAGGCATGATTTATTCAAATGTACAAATAGCATAGAGATGACATATTTAAATTCCCATATACAACATAGAGTGACATGTTCAAATGTATATATAGGCAAACAAAGGCAGGGGCACACAAGTAATGGAGCATATTCAAATTATCAATAAGAAAATACAATGAAAAATAATATAAAGTGATAGAAACACACTAGTGATAAAATATAAATTAAGACAAATAATAAGTAACTAACATGGACCTAGCATACTAGTCCCTACAAACATGTGTTGGTAAAAAACATTAGATAGATAACATATCAAGTACACTGGGAAGATAAGATCATGGATATAGACATGTGTTAACATTATAAGCTCAAACATGATAATGTAATGTGATCAAATATTAGATAAAACTTAGGTTAATAATCATGATCAAAGAAGCAAATGCCCCCAACATCTTTATGACATACCCCTACTGAATTTGGTAAATCTAAGAACTGATGTAAATGTGGATAACATGTCACCACTGATATCTCCCCCCCCCCCCACTTAGTTGAGGTAAGGGGATGTAAATTGGTAGTTACCTTAACTAAAAATTATAATATGACCATATAATATGGGTTTGTATTATGTAGCATATAATACAAGTATGTTGAAATAGATAAAGCATTGAAGAAGGAAATGTGATTACATTAAATCCTAAGATGTGTGATGTAGATCATAGTAACGTCTAGATATTAAGAGTATAATATCAACATATAATTAAGCACACACACAATAGCACTCCAATGTAATGTAAAGAATAGAATGATCTAAGGAGACCTCATACAAGGTGCATATTCAAATGCCACACAATAAAAGGGGCATGACTTATTCAAATGTCCAAATAGCATAGAGATGACATATTTAAATTCCCATATACAACATAGAGTGACATGTTCAAATTTATATATAGGCAAACAAAGGCAGGGGCACACAAGTAATGGAGCATATTCAAATTATCAATAAGAAAATACAATGAAAAATAATATAAAGTGATAGAAACACACTTAAGGAAGTGATAAAATATAAATTAAGACAAATAATAAGTAACTAACATGGACCTGGCATAGTAGTCCCTACAAACATGTGTTGGTAAAAAACATTAGATAGATAACATATTAAGTACACTGGGAAGATAAGATCATGGATTTAGACATGTTTTAACATTATAAGCTCAAACATGATAATGTAATGTGATCAAATATTAGATAAAACTTAGGTTAATAATCATGATCAAAGAAGCAAATGCCCCCAACATCTTTATGACATACCCCTGCTGAATTTGGTAAATCTAAGAACTTATGTAAATGTGGATAACATGTCACCACTGATATCTCTCCCCCCCCCCCCTTAGTTGAGGTAAGGGGATGTAAATTGGTAGTTACCTTAACTAAAAATTATAATATGACCATATAATTTGGGTTTGTATTATGTAGCATATAATACAAGTATGTTGAAATAGATAAAGCATTGAAGAATGAAATGTGATTACATTAAATCCTAAGATGTGTGATGTAGATCATGGTAACGTCTAGATATTAAGAGTATAATATCAACATATAATTAAGCACACACAAAATAGCACTCCAATGTAATGCAAAGAATAGAATGATCTAAGGAGACCTCATACAAGGTGCATATTCAAATGCCACACAATAAAAGGGGCATGACTTATTCAAATGTCCAAATAGCATAGAGATGACATATTTAAACTCCCATATACAACATAGAGTGACATGTTCAAATGTATATATAGGAAAACAAAGGCAGGAGGCACACAAGTAATGGAGCATATTCAAATTATCAATAAGAAAATACAATGAAAAATAATATAAAGTGATAGAAACACACTTAAGGAAGTGATAAAATATAAATTAAGACAAATAAGAAGTAACTAACATGGACCTAGCATACTAGTCCCTACAAACATGTGTTGGTAAAAAACATTAGATAGATAACATATCAAGTACACTGGGAAGATAAGATCATGGATATAGACATGTGTTAACATTATAAGCTCAAACATGATAATGTAATGTGATCAAATATTAGATAAAACTTAGGTTAATAATCATGATCAAAGAAGCAAATGCCCCCAACATCTTTATGACATGAGAAGAGGAAAAATCCAACATATGAATATGTATATATACTATGTTTGGTGTATGCCTATATCAAACTCAAAAATAAATGTGAGACATGGGTATATAAAAAAAAGTTATATTATCTACTAACATGGATCAAAAACGTAAGTATAGTAAATAGTACAACTAAAAACATGCATATTATTTTTGTTATTTTTTTGGCTATTTAATTTTTTGGTATTTTTGGAATATTTTAAGTTCATCCAACCTTATGTTGGATCTATTACATTTTTTTTATCATGATTGGATAGGTTTAAATGGTTCACAAAATGTTATTCATCATGATGTACATGTGAAGTATAAAAACAAGTTCCATTATGCATGATATGGCTCAATTTAATATCATGTGTAAAGGATATAACCAAAGAGTACCCAATGTAAACGCATATTATGATGTATGTGGCATAAACCAAACCCTTGTTTGAATTACTTTAGGACCACAATAAATTGGTATAATGATGTTTCCCAAGGAGTCCTTCCAACCTCCTTTATTTTGTAAGTCTATGAGATAAAATCCAAGATGATGGAAACATATTACATTGCATGTACTTTTTATTTCATTTGGATCAACATGTTTATGCCAAAAATAATCACTACCCATGAATGATGTGACTATTAAATATTTTTGGTTTCTTTAGCTTGAGGAGTTTTCTCCTTCTTGAAAATATTGGTATCATGGTTGTTTGTAGTTGGAGAAGTATGTGGTTTTTTATTTGAACATGATTATCATTAAACATCCCATTTTAATAAATTGAAAGAAGAAAAAGGATTATATAATGCTCTTTCTCTAAGTGGGGAAATAATATCCCTACCAAATATAAATTATACTTCCAAATCCTACATCACAGTTCAAGGAATATAAAACATACATGAATAAAATAACATAGTCTTGAATAGGTTCATCCTTATTTTGAGTCAAGGCTTGTAAATGATCCAACAGTAGCTTAGGAAACTTGTTTTTATGAAAATGTGATAAAATACATTCTCAATTTATTTAATGTTATTTAGAGACCCATTGAGGAGGATATAAGACCAATCAAGAGATTCTTTAGTGAAGATCCTATGGAAAGATTTTAATAAAAAAAACACCCATATTTTGCCCAATTTCCAAAGGAGTGTATATATTATTTCAAATTATTTACATGATCTCATTTGACATCAAATATAGAAAATAAAGGCATGATAAAATCAAAAGGATACAATTATTCAAAAAAATATGAGTAAGGGGTTGGTCCTCCAAGTTATTTTCATTGAAGGTAGCCTCATGGGAGGAAACTTGTAACTTAATATTATTCACTCATTGTTGAAGATCTCCCATGGTAGTCATGATAGATAACATATCACTATTAGAGGTTAGTAAAGAGGTTGAATATTTTCTTAGAGGTTTTAAAATACCATCCATATGAAACATAGGAATATTAGGCTCTTTACCACCCTCTACCATAGGATCATCACATGGTTTTGAAATATTAAGTAAATGAGCACTCATGGATAAGGAGACAAGTATATCATTTTGAATCACATGAAGGTTGATATCATTATCATTCCAAGGTGCTATATTACTTGAAATTTTTTGACATACAATAGGAGTAGGAGAAGTATTTTAAATTTATTTATCTAGAATATAACCATGTTACTTTTAGTATAAAATGTAAAGGAGGGAGAAACGAGAACATTTTATACTTGACTTACAACTTTTAATGAAGGAGAAATGAATTTTAAACTTTTACTTTTACATTCAAAAGGAGGGAGATAAAATGTAATTCTAGCTTCCATTTTGGGTAAGTCATTATCATTTGATACAACATTATCATTCTTATTATGAAATGGAGTTTTGATCTTATTTGATTTATATTTATTTCTTTTTGAAATAGAAGAAACAAGTGTTGTTTGTGATCGAATTATATCTCCACATAATGGATATTCAATGAGATATGTATTAGGATTGGCACATTCATTTTCATTTTTCCACTCAAGTAAGATAGAGGAAGAAGTAGAACATTCATTTTGATTTTGACAATCTAGAGAAAGAGAACTTTAATTATTCACAACATTTTCAACATTGTCATGCATTTGAGAAGGAATTAAAGATTCATAATTTTACAAATGTTTATCATGAGAGAGAGAAGGGATGCATTCAATAAGTGATTCATCTTGAGATTTTTGTATGAATGATAAAGTACTACTTACAAGATCATGAATGATAACTTTTTTCATGTCTATTATACTAGTGTTATCTACTTCATGATAAAAAGACATTGATTTTAGTTTTTTAAGCATTTCATCATGGGATGGAGAAGACATAGGAGGAGATTTTGCATATTCATAACAAAAATTTGAAAAATCACATTAATAAGGATGTTGGAACATAAATATCTACTAAGCTGGGGGTTGAATTAGTAGATCAACTAAAATTAGTCTTGTAATACCTTTTATAACAAATTAAAAGATATATGTAGATAAAAACAAATATGCAAAGATCACACACATACAAATTCACATAACACCATATTTATACATAGAAAAACAATAGTGATAATAGCTTCTAGAATATATTATTCTAATCCAACCTCATAGTTCAAAGCCTTGCTAACAAACCTCGCTTGTTACACTTTTAAGGGCACTGACCCTAAGGAGACACCAATCCCATAACTAAGCACCAACTTAGCTGAACCTTACTAGTTACAATATTTAAAGGTACCAACCCTAAGGAGATACAAATCCTATAACTGAGCACCAACACAGCTTGTCTGATGGCACCAACCAATTAGATGTCTATGGTATTACAATTCTAAATTATAATGTTGATTCATAAAAAAATCCAATATCTAATTTCTATTACAGGTTTGGTCTATAACTACTCATGCTCTACACATTATCTCTTTATTCATTTTTTATATCTACCCCTCTATCTTTATTTCTAGATATGTTTCTATTTGACACACTTCATCTCTCTCTCACTCTACTCCTCTATGTCTCTATATTTTTAGTTTGACACAATTTATCAACAATAGCTCATATTTTTTGCATGTCTATCTTTGTGTCTTTATATAATTCTATAAAACACACTACTATCAACTTGTGATTATATCTTAGATGGCATATATATAACCATTTGATCTAGGTTAAGCTCCTTCTTTGTGTTCACACTTGATCTTAACACATCACGCTCATTTTTTGACTTAGTTCATATTTATTAAACTGCAAGTTTTTTACATCTTAAACTCATGGTACACTACCATGATTCTCTATCTTTTAATATATATAGTAAATCTCAGGCTCTAGTTTTTATGCACATGCATATTTACATAAATTATATTGATTAATACAATCTAACTCATTATTTGTGTCATGATTTACAGCTTAACTACAAGTTCCTACATGTTCTAATGTTTGATCATTAACATGATCATATCTTTAAATGTTCATTCTTGATCTTAAGTTTCTCACCATGATCTGATGATCCATATTCAATTTTCTCATATTGAAATGCATCCATTCAATCAATATTTGATAGGCTCACACACTCCATTCGATCTTTGTACACTTCTAGATTTTAGCTTTATCAACTTTAAAATGCATTCATTAGATCATTTGATCCGAGCTCTTGCATGTTGTTAGATCTCCAAAACATCATGATATTTACTTCTATCTTGATGTTAAACATCATGCTCTTTATCCCATTTTGCTACTTCTTGAGTCTCTAGAATGCTTACAATCTATCAATCTTCTCAAACTTTCTTGATCTTTAACTTGTCACTATGTTGATAAACCTTGAGCACTTAATCTCATCTAAGTCCACTCACTCCATTGGTTCTCCTTTGCTTGATCACCGACTCACCATCAAATCTTCTAACAAGATCAATCATTGTCTTTGCTTAGCTCTCGAGAATGTGATAATTGGCATAAGTGCATGCCTTCTGCACATTGTTGTTAGTTCTTACTATAGAGATACTTGGCATCCTCACATTGATAATTGACCATTTGAATTTAAACCACTTTGTATATTTATTATGGAGACTATGTGATTGTGATACTTATCACTAACATGCTTACTTAGAGGTACCTTTGACAAATTGACTTTGATATGCTTTGTTGGATCTTTTGTGTATTATTAAGTGTTAATCATTGATTAAGTTGGGACAAATACTAAGTCAAGGACTTAGGAAATATTAAAAACTTTGATCATTATTCAATTTGGTAATTTATAGGTTGAAGGGGCCAGTTTCACAATGATGACAAGGACATAAGGTTCAACTTAAGTTTCCAGGTCCTAACTATATCCAATCAACACAAAAATAGATCATGTTTATTAATGCCATGACTAAATCTCATAAGGTTTTACTAATAAACCTTGGTAATGACATGAGCCAAAATAAATCATTTCTGAGATCATTCCTTCACATTTGAACCTATGGACCACTTATCTAATATCTTCATGAAAAACCCACAATGGATACTCTATCTATTTCCCTTCAAACAACCATAAATGGTATCTATAAAAGCACGACAACTTTGTATTAATGCAACTATAAAACATGATATTTTATCCATCACTCTTTCTTGATCATTTGAAATCAATGTCATGCTTATAATGTCCCTTTTGGCATCAATGACAATCATATTGCCAAAAATATCCCCTTTTGGCATTGATGGAAAACTAAATGCTATGATGAAAACTGAATGTTATGATCTTTTGATACGATGTTCCTTCTCTGGCATTGTTTGCATTGGCTTATGATGAACATAAGCTAAATATATCCATAGAAAAATTTCTCCCCCTTAGGGAATGGAAATTTTTCCTAAGCTCAACTTGGACACTTTCTCTACTTCTTTCTTTTATAGAGAGCATTTGCACACTTTCTCCCCCTTTGACATCAATGGCAAAGGGACTCCAAGTTTCCCACTATTTGTCCAAAATTTTCTCTGAATTATTATATATAAAGGAGTTTGTCCAAGAATATACAACCACCAACTGATTACAAATTTGAAAAATATGCATATTTAATTATCCTTTTCTCTCTTCTTCCAGGGATTAATAATACTTCTTTGATTTTCCCCTTGGACTCATGCCCTATCACTAGGATCTAGTGATGTGGTGTAGGAGCCATGACTCCCAACTTCTATATTAGATATTCAAATTATTCCTTGGGAAGAGGTTTGGTGAATATGTCTACAATCTTATCCTTATTTGGCACATATTCCATTGTGACCTATTGATCTGCAACCTTATCTCTCAAAAAGTGATACT
This sequence comes from Torreya grandis, assembly GCA_037957365.1. NCBI lineage: Eukaryota > Viridiplantae > Streptophyta > Pinopsida > Cupressales > Taxaceae > Torreya > Torreya grandis. Next base: position 2,018,386 of record JARHVA010002838.1, on the reverse strand, counting down.
TGATTGATATGTGCTTAGTTATGGAATGCATCACTGGATCCTTTGATATGTCAATAGCACTTGAATTATCACAAATAATAGAGATAGGTGATTTATACTCTAACTTGATGTTTTTGAGTGTTTGCTTCATCCAAAAGACTTGATTTTAACATGTCACTGCTGTAACATACTCTATTTTTACTATAGAAAGTGTAACTAACTATTTCTTTTTGCTCAACTATAAAACAAGTCTATTTCCAAGGAAGAATTCACCACCACTAATGTTTCTTCTATCATCTATACATCTTGCCTAATTAGCATTTGTATATGTTGTCAAAGTGAAATATTCATCTTTGGGATACCACAATCCATAGTCAATTGTGCTCTTGATATATCTAAAGATATTTTTCATTGTATTGACATGTGATTCTTTAAGAGAAGCTCAAAATATTAAAACCATGCATACTACTTGGATGATATCAAGTCTTGATGTAGTTAGGTATATAATAACCTACCTATCATTGATATGTACATAATCTGATTTGCATCAAAGGACTCATCCTATTTACTCAACTTACATCCAAATATCATGGGAGTACCGACTTTCTTGATATCTTTCATTCTAAACTTATTGAGCATTTCCTTAGCATACTTGGTTTGGGATATGAATATCCCTTCATTATATTGTGCTATTTGTATACCAAGGAAGAAATAAAGTTCTCCAAGTATAGACATCTCAAACTCATTTTGAATTTAAGTAGAAAATTCTTTGCACATATTGTTGTTTCTACCACCAAAAATGATGTCATCTACATATAAAATAATAATTAACATATGCTCACCTTTAGATTTAAAGTATAGATTATTATCTCACAACCTTTATTGAATCCTTGTTATTTCAAGTATTGGTCTAATCTTGAGTAACATGCTCTAGGTGCCTATTTCAAACCATACAGATCTTTCTTTAATCTATAAATACAATCTTATTCTTCTGATAGTTGAAAACCTTTTGTTTTTTCAATACAAACTTCCTCCTCTAGGTTCCCATTCAAGAGAGCATACTTGACATCTATTTGATAGACTTTGAACTTATTATAAATAGAGAATGCTAGAAACATTCTTATGTCTTCCAATCTAGAAACTAGAGCAAATGTTTCCTCAAAATTGATGCCCTCAACTTGTGCATATCCTTTACACACCAATCTTGCCTTGTTCCTTATAATAACTCCATCTTCATTGAGCTTATTTCTAAAGACCCACTTTGTACCTGTTATATTCTAGTTATAAGGTTTTAGAACAAATTCCCAAGTTTTGTTATTTTCTATCTAGCTCAGATCTTCATCCATGGCTTTTAGCCATTTCTCATCCTTGCTAGCCTCAACATAGCTTTTAGGCTCAATTTCAGACATTAGAGTAAAATTTACTTGTTCCATGTTTTGTGAAACTCTTCTCCTTGTCTGAACTCCTTCATTCTTATTGCCAATGATCTAATCTATGGGATGATCCTTTTGAACAAATCTTACAGGAGCCTTTTTATTCATTTCCTCAACCTCTTCATTATCTGCTTCTTCTTCAAGATATGATTATTGAATATAGATTTCCTTGTCAAGTTCAACATGTTTCAAGATTTATTCAACCTTGACATTGATTCTTTCTAAAATATTGTGTAGCCTTTTATTTTAACATATATAGGATTTTCTTTGAGGGGAATAACCAAGAAATATTCTTTCATCACATCTAGATTCAAAGCTTTCCAATTTGTCCTCCTGATGTAGCATTTGCTACCAACTACTTTAAAATAATTCATAGAGGCAGGTTTTCCATACCATAATTCATAGGGAGTTTTGTCATTATTTACCCTTAATTGTGTTGGGTGAATATTTTGTCAACTAGCTAACTGGTGAGAAAAATAGGTCTCTTCAACCACATCATAGGGAGATTGGTCGGCCAGATGTGCAGGTTTACTACATCAACAAGGGAAAAATATCTCCTCTCATCAAGGGGAGGTTCCCTATAAATATGAGGAGTTATATTCTATATATATAAGCAAAAAATAACACTCAGGGGTAGGATAAACCATCCATCTCTCTTTTTTCAGAGATGATGTTAATAAATAAAGGAGAAAATCTTGATGAAAACACTGAAGGCACTTCTTTTAGAAGTGTTCTTGTAGGAAACAGTAGTTCTTTCAGGTAGTGACAAGTAACTGGTAACCAAGGGTGTAGTAACTAGCAGACTGAGATGTAGCACAAAGTCTCCACCTTGACTGCCCAAGAGTGAGATACGAAGGACAATGAGGGCACAAAGTCGTCCCAAGGTCCTTTACACAGAAACATAATACGAAGGATAATGATGGCACAAAGTCATCCTAAGATCCTTTACATAGGAATAAAAAATAGAAAAACACACTAAAGGCAATTATGGGGGCACAAAGTCTCTCCACAATTGGCTTCAAGACACCTTCCTGATTACTTCCACTAGTTCTGCTTGTTAGATCAAATAAACAAGAATGCTCCTAGGAAATAGACATAAGAACAATTTCCTAAAATAGCACAAGCTATAATAGCACAAAGTCTGCAAATAACTTGCTTTCTCATTTAGATAAAATAATATGAACAACAATCTGAGCTCAAAGTCTCAGTATTCACCTTTCAATTTGGGCAGAGTTTTGCTTCTATATTGGGAAGATCTACCTAAAACAATCAAAGAGATTACAATAATAGAGGTCAAGAGAGGCTTGGCACTTTGTTTCATGGAATGGCCCATGCTGTGCATTCAATGCCTTAAATGCATTTTTAGTTTTTTCAAGGGGGCATGATAGAACAGGGTGGTTGCCTTAACTATGGCGTGTCATTTTATCTCAACTATCCTCTTCTGGGTCTGGATCATCTTGTTAGTTCCCTTTGATGTCTGCATAGTTGTTCATTTTGCCTTTACTCTCAGGGAGACAAACATGTCATGTCTTCAATGTTTAAGGGCTCAAGAAATATACCTTACAGATTGTCTACTTACCAAAATTAACTACTGCACAGATATTTCTGATCTTTCCCCCTTTTCTACTACAATTTGAGTCCCTAGGCTATCTTTTCCCCTTTTTGGCTCTTTCTGCTCCTTCAATGAGTCACTGAGTTTGTTTTTAGGTTATTTGCCACTTTTGAAAATCAACAGATATTCCATTGTCTTAAATTTGACATCCACAGGGACGTCATTGGTTCACTGTTTCAATAGTTCGGGTGGCCTTCAGGTTCTAATTCCTTGGTGTCTTTCCCACTTACTTTGGCCATTTTCTGCTAATCTTAATAATTAACACATGGCACATTCCATTGTGAAATAGGCCAAGACACTTGGCAGTATCTGTTAGACTCTAAGATGATTTAAAACTTATAAGAAACTTGAAACATGGATGTAGACACTTGTCGCACTCCGCTGAGTTATAACGAGACACGTGGTAGCATCCACTACTTTTAGAAGCTTTAGAAGCATTTCTGAGGGTCCTGCAGAAGATGACACGTGGCGGTCTCCATAGAGCTTTAGTTTCCTTTTGAAACACTCAATACTCATTTTAGATTCATGGGGAAGATGACACATGGTAGCTTCCATTGAGTTTTAACAAGGGACACATGGCATCTTCTATTGATTTTAAGAGAAACATATTGAAACCTTCCACCATTGCCACTTGGCACTTTCCACATGCACTGAGAGAAGCTTAGGAGAAACTACGGATATAGACACATGTCATTATTTGCTTGCTTTAGCAACAAAACATGAGGTCCACCATAGTCCTTACTTAATAGTTGTGGATGTCGACACTTGGTAGTTTCCATCAAGCTTCACCAGGGACATGTGGTATGTTTCAGATGTCTTTTGAGAATCATGCAGAAGATGACACATGGCAGCTTCCACTGAGCTTGAGAAAAATTATAGAGATCAACGAGACTCATTCAAATTCTCTTAGATGATGACACTTGGTAGCTTCCACTGACTTTAGCAACTCACCCAAGACCCACCACAGTCCTTATGAAACAAAAGGAAGAAACTGTGAATGTTGACACTTGTCAGCTTCTGCTGAGTCATAATGGAACATGTGGCACATTCTGTAGATTTTAAACTTAATAGAAATTGTGTCTTGATAGATGACACTTGGCAGCATCCATTGGGTTCTGAGAGAAGCTTGGGAGAAACCTAAATTTGACATCTGTAGGGACGTCACTGGTTGTTTGGTGCTTAAACCAGCCTCAAAAAGTGTCTAAGTGTTTGGAACTTATTCCTTGGTTGAACCTGTCAAACTTGTTAGTCCCTTAGCTGAAAAAGCTTGAATAATGAAGAATTTGAATGCTCAAAATAATTTTTTGATAAGGAAAGAGATAATTTTAGCCCTGTGGGACCAAAATAGCTCATATGTTGTTCTAAAAATGAGTGACATTTGTAGGAAACAATCTCTGGCTCTAGTTGGGGAACTTCCTTCAGTTGAGAGCTTGGAACATCTGAGGGGAGTAGAAACCCGAATCTCTCTAGTGCCTTGAAGTACGCCATTGGGTTATGGAGTCATGTTACCGAAAAAGAAAGGCTCCAAAAAAATGAAAATGAACAACACAAAGTAGAAACAAAAACTATAAAAATATGCATATGTACAGGTGAACTTATTTGGTACTTCAAGAATTGAAGTACTTTAAATACTGTCCCTTGAGAGGTAGTGGAAATGGCACTCTATCCTGATAAACCAGCAAGAAGCCATTTTCTCCCCAGAATCGGTGATGGGTGAATGGAACTCTCCACCAGGAAACCAATTTTTTGTGTCTTCCCTTTAGTTTTCTCCTCTTGCCCCATAGCAAGAATTGACTTTTAATCCAAAAACCATGAATATTTGCTCTCTTGGTAAAGAGTTCCTTTTCTTGATTTTGATGTGCAACAGCATGGTCCATTACCATAATTGGTTGCTCTTCTAGTTCAGTCCAACACATGATTTGATTATTCCCATTCAACACCTGCCAATGATTGGCACTATCAGGCATACTTGGTGTTGTTCCATCTAAACCAATTCCTAGATTTCCACCTACATGATTTTCATCTACTGAAACATGAATGTCTTCAGTAGAGAAAAAATAATTACCCCTGCCTGAAGACTCAAATAGAATTTGATCTTCAGGCCTTGATGTCTGAGTGAAAACATATTTTGCGTCCTTCTCAGGAAGCAACCTCTGCATTACACCTTTAATAGGGATTCTTTCCTGAGACAATTCCATGCTTAATTCCCCTCCAACATCCTTGCATAACTTTCACCCAAGAAGGATGCCATATGATGCTGGGACATCTGCCACTAGGACAGTCATCTTGATTCTCTTATCTGGGAATGCTGCAAATGCAAATTGGGAATCTTTGATTTGTCCCAGTAGTGGTACTTTTTTTCTCCATGGAGAAGCATCTACCAAATGTCTTGGTCAATGTGAGACCAAGAGATTCTACCACTTTGGCAGGCATGACATTGTTTGAAGCATCGAAATCAATGATGTAGTTACTCAGCTTGTGATCATTATCAACAGGGAAACATAGAAAGGATCTACTTTCCTAGGGACAACAGGAGGAGTAATGACAAGATTGTTTGGGATGGGCATGTTCCTTGGGGGATCATGAGTTACATTTATAATCTCTTGTCCTGCAGGGATGGCTTTATTATTCACACACTCCACCAACATGTCCAACTACTCAGGGTTGGCTTGTAGGAATTCAAACTCAGTCATTTGAATTTTAGTTTTCTTGACATGGTCAATTATGTCAAATGACTGAAATAGACCAGGAAGAGAGGATGGGAGTTCATCCTTTTGATTTTTGGGAGGGGGAAGACTGATCTGTGAAGTTGAAGTTGAAGGTGCAGAAATGTTTGGGGTACTTACTTTTTTATCAGTCACTGGGTCCTTTGATTGGAAAGGTAGAGTGGTTCCCCGCTTAGAAATCAAAATTGTAGGTTGAGGTTACTCCTCTATCTTCTCTTTATCAGCTTGCTAGGCTGACTAATGTTTGGACCAGGTGAATACAACATAATTTCCTTTAACTATTCCACCTTCACTTATGGGTTCATCCTGGTAATTCAAGAAACCAATATGAGAGTCACCAGCTAATTCTTCTTCTTCCTCCATGAAGTGATCAGCATTATTTTCTTGATTAAACTCAGGTTGGAAAGAGAAATCATGTTCTATTTCCAGATATCCAACTACTGAGTTGACTGGGGGTGCTTCAAGGGCAAGGTTCCTCTGTGGGGGAGGAAGACGATTTGGCTGCACTTGATTCGTGGCAGCATTGACTTGGTATGCCTAATTAGGGAATGTCCTCCTTGGTACATCTTTGTATGAAGGAGTAGAAGACATACCTTGGGCCATTTTTCTTTTCAAGGCTAGCATTTCATTTGCTATCTTTTGCACCATTTGATCCATGGTGCCTATAGATGAATTATTAGAGGATGAAGAAGACTTGCCTCTGTTTGAATCTCTCCTTATCTTTCCAGCCAAGATAAGGTCATCTTTTACCTCAGTAGCCAAGTCCTAAGCTTTAGCAAGGTCTATTTAGCCAACATGTCTCAGTAGAAAACTCACTTCAGGCAGCTGTGAGTTGATGAAGAAGAATTTGAGGTTTTCAGGTGTTGGCTGAGCAATTGTAGGAATTCTATTCCTCATCTTGTCAAAATTTGCTATGAAATCCCCCATAGGCTCATGAGGTTCCTTCTTCATCTATGTGAGCTAGGCTAGCAAGGCATGTGCATCTTTTGCAAGCTTGAACCTTGCTTCGAACTTGGTCTTAAGATTATCCCAGTCAGTCACAGTCCTAGCCTGCAAATGGTAGAACCAGTCTGTAGCAGCACCTTGTAGTGTCTCTATGAAAATTTTGTCTGATATGTCTTCAAATTCCACTCCTATCACACCACAGGCTATGTTAAAAGTTGTGATGTATTCATCAGGATGAACTCTTCCATCACCAAAAAATTTGGGGAAATTCTTCCTTGAGCTGCATGGAAGTTCATGTAGAGGTGGAGTCAAATTGAGTGGGCCATATGAGTTACCCCAGGGGCCATGAACTGCCATGATATGATTATGAAAAAGAGGGATAACAAATCTGGGTGGCATTGCCAGATTGTAGGACAAAAATGGAAAAGAACTGGCCCTGATTCAGCTTAAAGCTTGAGGCTTCAAACTATGCATTCTTTCCCAGCAGCTCTATTTTTGCAGACCAGATAATATAATGGAGATGGAAGAAGATGGTAAGGATATAATGATAACATGTAAGACATAGAATGGAGTTGCTAGAGTCTATAATGGATAACGGTAGGGACTGCTTCAATTTGAAACTTGAAGATTCAGACTGCACATTCATCCCCAGTAGAGTCATCAAAAACTGTTGGGTGAATATTTTGTCAACCAACTAACTCGTGAGCAAAATAGGTCTCCTCAACCATAGCATAGGGAGATTGGTCGGCTATATGTGTAGGTTTACTACATCAATAGGGGAAAAATCTCTCCTCTCATCAAGGGGAGGTTCCCTATAAATACAAGGAGCTATATACTATATATATAAGTATAAAATAACACTCGGGGGTAGGATAAACCATCCATCTCTCTTTTTTCAGAGATGATGTTAAAAAATAGAGGAGAAAATACTAGTGAAAACACTGAAGGCACTTCTCTTTTTTTAGAAGTGTTCTTGCAAGAAATAGCAGGATTTATTTCATGTAGTGACAAGTAACTGGTAACCAAGGGCGTGGTAACCAGTAGACTGAGATGTAGCACAAAGTCTCCAACTCAACTACCCAAGAGTGAGATACGAAGGACAATGAGGGCACAAAATTGTCCCAAGGTCCTTTACATAGAAACAGAATATGAAAGATAATGAGGGCACAAATTCATCCCAAGATCCTTTACATAGGAATATAAAATAGACAAACACACTAAAGGTAATTGTGGGGGCACAAAGTCTCTCCATAATTGGATTCAGGACACCTTCTTGATTACTTCCACTAGTTATACTTATTAGATCAAATAAACAAGAATGTTCCTAGGAAACAGACATAAGAATAATTTCTTAAAATATCACAAGCTATAACAACACAAAGTCTGCAAATAAATTGCTTTCTCATTCAGATAAAATAATATGAACAACAATCTGAGCTCAAAGTCTTAGTATTCACCTTTCAATTTGGGTAGAGTTTTGCTTCTGTATTGGGAAGTTCTCCCTAAAATAATCAAAGAGATTACAATATATAGAGGTCAAGAGAGGCTTGGCACTTTGTTCCATGGAATGGCCCATGCTGTGCATTCAATGCCTTAAATGAATTTTCAATTTTTTCAGGGGGCATGATGGAATAGAGAAATTGCCTTAACTATGGCGTGTCATTTTATCTCAACTGTCCTCTTCTGGGTCTGGATCATCTTGTCAGTTTCCTCTGATGTCTACGTAGTTGTTCATTTTGCCTTTACTCCTAGGGAGACAAATAGGTCATGTCTTCAATGTTTAAGGGCTCAAGAAATCTACCTTGCAGACTGTCTCCCTATCAAAATTAAGTACTGCACAAATATTTTTGATCTTTCCCCCTTTTTTGCTACAATTTGAGCCCCCAGGCTATCTTTTCCCCTTTCTGGCTCTTTCTACTCCTTCTTCAGTGGGTCACTGAGTTTGTTTTCAGGTTCTTCACCACTTTTGAAAATCAACAAATATTTCATTTTCTTAAATTTGACATCCACAGGGAGGTCATTGGTTCACTGTTTCAACAATTTGGGTGGCCTTCGGGTTATAACTCCTTAGTGTTTTTCCCGCTTACTTTGGCTATTTTCTACTAATATTAATAATTGAAATGTGGCACGTTCTGCTATGAAATAGGCTAAGACACTTGGTAGTATCTACTGGACTCTGAGACGCTTTGAAACTTATAAGAAACTTGAAAGTGGATGCAAACACTTGTCGAGCTTCGTTGAGTTATAACGGGACACATGGCAGCATCCACTACTTTTAGAAGCTTTAGAAGCATTTTTGAGGGTCTTATAAAAGATGACATATGGTAGTCTCCACAGAGATTTAGTTACCTTTTGAAACACTCAAGACTCATTTTAGATTAATGTGTAAGATGACACATGGTGGCTTCCACTGAGTTTTAACAAGGGACACATGGTGTCTTTCACTGCTTTTTAGAGAAACATATTGAAATTTTCTACCATTACCACTTGGCACCTTCCATGTACACTGAGAGAAGCTTAAGAGAAACTATGAATATAGACATGTGTCATTCTCTGCTTGCTTTAGCAACAAAACCTAAGGCCCACCATAGTCCTTACTCAATAGATGCGGATGTTGACACTTGGCAGCTTCTGCCAAGCTTCACCAGGGACACATGGTACATTCTGGATGTCTTTTGAGAATCATGTAGAATATGACATGTGGTAGCTTCCACTAAGGTTGAGAAACACTATAGATATCAATGGTGTTAAGTTATGGAGCTAAAAGCTTCACCAGGATGCTAATTAGGAAGTTGTTGAGTTCAATCAGTAACCGGCATCGGCAGTATTGCTGACGTCGGTCAGGCAGGGATCAGGGATCGGCTGACATCGGTAAAGAGCAGACCGATAGCAATTGACGTTGATCACCTATGTGTGTGCATGCATTTGCATGCATTTCCAGAATTAGACTCGTCTAATTTTAAGAGGTCCGAGAGTGTTTGCATGTTGAAGACTAATCTAAGTCTTGAGTCTGTGTTTCTAATTATTGTAATTAGAAGTCTAATTATTGTATGTTTGGGATCCTATTTAAGAGACCCATGAGGCATGTATTATATAAAAGGCAAGTAAAGCATTGAAGCAAGAAAGTAAGGTCAAAGGAGATCAGTAAAGTGCAAGGTCAAGGAGATCAGCTGAAGCTGTCAAGGAGGGGATAACAACTCAGGTTGTTGAGTTAGTTGTGGTTGAGAAAGAGAGAGAGAACTCTTGAGTGAAATAATGTACACCCAAGAGGTGTGAGGAAGAGAGGAAGATTTCTTTATTGTATTCAAGAAGAGTGTTAATACAGATAGTATTATTTCTCATATTCTTTGTTGTTTCAAGTTTCTAGTTACTTAATCATTCTGGTTCAATTTCATGTTTAATTGCTTATAGAAAAGTAATCCATTGTGATCCTAATCCTGACAAGTGGTATCAGAGCAAGGTTGCAGGGAGTAGGTTATTGTTTGATTATAGGTCATTCTTAGGGGTTTCTGATTGAGTGGGAGTACAACAATGGTAGAAGAAAGTAAGCTATGAATGGAGAAGTTTAACGGTAAGAATTATCAACATTGGAGGATGCAGATAGAAGATTATTTGTATCAGAAATATTTGTACATACCATTAGGTGGGGTTGCATGCAAGCCCATAGACATGAAGGATGAAGAATGGAATGTTCTTGATCAGAAGGCTCTGGGATCTATAAGGTTGAGCCTTGCATCGTCTGTGATTTCCAACTTATCACAGTGTAAGACAACGGAAGAGTTGATAGGATCTTTGACAAATTTATATGAAAAGCCCTCAGCTTCAAATAAGGTATTTCTTATGAAGCAGTTATTTACTTTGTAAATGTAGGAAGGTGGATCTATATATAGTCATCTTAGTGATTTCCATGGTTTGGTAAACCAGTTAGCTTCAGTCAATATTGTTTTTGATGATGAAATAAAATCTCTCTTAATCTTATGCTCTTTACTTGAAAGTTGGGATAGTTTGGTAATGGCAGTAAGTAATGCTGTGTCTGCTTCTAAAATCTTAAAAGTTGATGATGTGGTTAGTGTAATCTTGAATGAAGAAATTTGCAGAAAAAGCATAGGTGAATCATCAGGGAATGCTCTAAGTGCTGAAAGCAGGGGAAGGCAAAGAGATAAGGTCGAGCAAGGGAAATCAAGGTTAAAGATGGGAAGGAGATCCAAATCCAGAAATGGAGGTATCACCTATTGGTTTTGTGGAAAGAGAGGACACACAAAGAAAGATTATTGGTTGAAGGATAAAGAAAATCAACATGAAGGTAATGAAGAAGCAAAAGATGCAGGTATTGTGGCATAGGACGCTCTCATACTTTCTTTGGATAGTCAACTAGAATCATGGGTTTTAGATTTTGGTGCTTCTTTTCATGCAACCCCAAATAGAGATTTGCTCCATGAGTATGTCTAGGGATACTTTAGAGAGATTTATTTAGGGGATGGTACACCTTGTTGAATGGTTGGCAAAGGGAAAGTGCAACTGGAATTGCAGACGGGCAACACATGGGTGTTGAAGGAAGTTATGCATGTCCCAGTCCTGAAGCAGAGTTTGGTTTCTGTAGGAAAGTTGGGTGATGAGGGATGCACAGTAACCCTCATAGTGGATTCTTGGAAGGTTTCCAAGGGTGCACTTGTTTTAGCAAGAGGTAAGAAAGTAGGTACTCTTTATGTATCTACTTGTATTACTGATTCTACTTCTGGTTTATCTACTTCAGCTATAGATTCAAAGATGTGGCTTAGTAGGCTTGGTCACATGAATAAGAAGGGAATGGACGTTCTTGAGTCAAAGGGTATGAGTTCAGATTCGGAGGGCATAGATCGAGTTCATTGTAGGAAAAGGAAATTTGATGTTTTTGACAAGAACAGGGAAGCCTTGGTGTTTATGGAGGAGATGATGTACAGAGATCAGTCACAGGGGCTAAATAATTCTAAGCAGGGCAGTATGGATAGGGTTTTGATCAAACATGAGCTCACAAGTAAAGAAGTCATCACTTCTAGGAAAACACAGTTACCGATGTCAATCACATGGAACCGACGTCGATCAGGCAGGTATCGACGTCGGTCATGTGCAGACAAGTAGAGTCGATAGTGTCAGGTAGGTAGAACCGACATCAGTCAGGTAGGAACTGATGTCGGCAGACAAGTCAATCGCATGGAACTGATGTCAGTCAGGTGCAGACTAAGAGATGGCTGAGATCGGTCACTGGAACGGATGTTGGACAGACAACAAGCTATCAAGGAGTCTTAAATTCCCATATGGAGGACTGAAAGGGTAAGTGAACCTCATATTCATTATTCACCTTCTTTATATTACTTGTTGCTTACTGATGGTCAAGAACCAGGAAGATGTGAAGAGGTAATGCAGGTAGAATCTAGGAAATAGTGGGAGCATGGCATGAATTCTTCAAAAGAGAACCAAGCGGGAGATTTGGTAGAGTTGCCAGCCAGGATTAAAAAACTGACAAATGAATGGATTCCCAAGTTAGAGAAGAGAGTGGATGGACACGTGAGATGAAAGGCCAAGGTATATGGTCTTGAGCAGGCTGTAGGGCAATGGAGGTTTGACAGGGATATGACTAAGCATGGCTTTAGTCAAGGTCAATGTGACCATTGCATTTTCTTTTACCAGGTTAGATAATATTAGCTACATTATCCAGTTACTGTAGCGTGTGTGTTTGTTGTAGGGTCACACATGTAGAGAGTTTCTGAGCTAAAGGTAAAGTTAGTTCAGATGGGTGTCATGAAGAATTTGGGAGAAACAAGATTCTTTGGCATGAGTATGTCTAGAGACAGGGAAGATCACAGGTTGATGTTGTCTCAGGATGATTGTGTGAATAAGGTAGTGGTGAATTTCAAGATGTAGGATGCAAAATAGGTTAGCACACCTATGGATGGACAGTTCACAGAATAGTGTCCCAATTCACATGATGAGGTTAAGTACATGAGTACTAGACTTGAGTTTTCCCAAGCAGTGGGAGTTGTCAGAAATTTTAGTGGATTCTCAAGTATCTGAGAGGGACCAGTAGCAGATATTTATGTTATGCAGGGTCAAGCACTTCTCTACATGGGTATGTAGGTTCAGATGTGGCAGGGGACTTGGATGACAGGCGTAACATCACAGGATGTGTGGTGGTTAGTCTTCAAATTTGAGCTTGAAGATGGAGGTGCCTGAGATGGTTAGTGGAGGTTGTTGTACAGGTTCATTTGTTTATCGCCAAGTGGGAGATTGTTAAGTTGTGGAGCTAAAAGCTTCACCAGGATGCTAATCAGGAAGTTGCTAAGTTCAATCAGTAATTGGCATCAGTAGTATTGCTGAAATTAGTTAGGTAGGGACCAGGGATCGGTTGACGTCGGTCAGGAGCAGACTGACAGCAACTGACATCGGTCACCTGTGCGTGTGCATGCATTTCCAAAACACATTTCCAGAATTAGACTCGTCTAATTTTAAGAGGTCTGAGAGTGTTTGCATGTTGAAGACTAATTTAAGTCTTGAGTCTTTGTTTCTAATTATTGTAATTATAAGTCTAATTATTGTATGCTTGGGATCATATTTAATAGACCCATGAGGCATGTATTGTATAAAAGGCAAGTAAAGCATTGAAGCAAGAAAGCAAGGTCAAAGGAGATCTGCAAGGTGCAAGGTCAAGGAGATCAACTAAAGCTATCAAGGAGGGGATAACAACTCAGGTTGTTGAGTTAGTTGTGGTTGAGAAAGAGAGAGAGAACTCTTGAGTGAAATACTGTACACCCAAGAGGTGTGAGGAGGAGACGAAGATTTCTTTATTGTATTCAAGAAGAGTGTTAATACAGATAGTATTGTTTCTCATATTCTTTGTTGTTTCATGTTTCTAGTTACTTAATCATTCTAGTTCAATTCCATGTTTAATTTCTTATAGAAAATTAATCAATTGTGCTCCTAATCCTGACAAACAGAACTCATTCAGATTCTCTCAAATGATGACACTTGGCATCTTCCACTAACTTTAGCAACTCACCCAAGACCCACCACAGTCCTTATGAAACAAAAGGAAGAAATTGTGAATGTTGACACTTGTCAGCTTCTACTGAGTCATAACAAAACATGTGGCACATTCCATAGCTTTGAAACTTATTAGAAACTGTGTCCTGATGGATGACACTTGGCAGCATCCATTGGGTTCTAAGAGAAGTTTGGGAGAAACCTGAATTTGACGTCCGCGGGGATGTCACTAGTTGTTTGGTGCTTAAACTAGCCTTGAAAAGTGTCTAAGTGTTTAGAACTTTGATCCAAAACTTGAAAAGCTTTGGCTGAATATAATTCAAAGAAATAAGAACAACACAATTCAAATAATGCTATCTCTGAAAAGAGATATTTTATTTATCAAAATTGCAGACCCAAACATATGCTTATCTCTGAGAAGAGATGTATGTCTTCCATTTTGGGTTACATCTTAATTTATACATGTTTTGAAGGTGTGGGGAGGATATGGAAGTTCACCAATCTCAAGGGAGATGAATTTGTTTGACTTCCACGATTTACAACAATACAGAATTCAAGGAATTACTATTTTTAGAAACTTACTATTTTTAGATTGGACTACTAAAATTGAAATTTGGGACACTTCCATTGGATTTTAGGGGTTCAAACTTCATCAAGGAGATCTCCATGCCATCTCAAGACGTTTCACTCATTATTATCTTTCCAACGATTCAAACGGCGAGTCAATTGGAGCTACGATGCAAAAGTTATGGCTCCCAGAAGTTCCGCCATCAAATGGGGTGGACCCATCACCCGAATTGTTATTTGAATTGTTGTCTGGATCATTCCTCCCTCCTTGAGAAGCAATGGTCCCCATTGCAACAAGATTTTTCATCAAGTGTGGTAGTTTTACTTTGATTTTATTTCTATTGCATACCTGATTCTTCACCATTTCTGTCTGATCATCAGTCTGTGGATGGAAGGTTGTGAACTTCTTCTGCTTGATATCTATTTGATTCTATTGTTGTGTTGTTTGTGTAGTCAGGGCTGTAACATCAGCCCTTTTACATTTTTGTGGTTGGACCACCATGAGAAAAAATTTCTTGGCACTAATCAGAGAGATAGATGTAGAAGGTGGTACTTCTGTTACCCTGTAGCACCGTCTTCCAAGAGTGAGAGTGATCCTTCTAGTTCTTGATTCATATATACCATGTCGATCATACATGAATGGCTGACAAAAGAGTACATCACATAATACCTCATCTTGGAAAGGTTGTATTGCATATGAGAGAAGACATTGGTGGGTAACATAGAGGTTTCTCCTTAGACTCAACCATCCAATACTATATGGTTTTGGGTGAGGCTTCATAGACAAATTCAGGCTTTTCACAACATTATCAGAGAGTAAATTCTTTTGACTTCCACTATCAAGAATGAAATGTAGAGGCTTACCTTTCACCCATAACTTAGATTGAAACAACCTTTCCTTGTCATCTATCATCTTGTCATGTGTCTGTGATGAAGCAGCAATGGCTTCAGGATCAGCATCTATAATTTCTTCTTCAACCTCTTCGACTGCAGGGTCTATATGAGGTAGAGCAGAGGATTGTGACTCAGAAAGCAGTGATTTGATAGCTCGACAATCTTCTTTGGAGTGAGTTCCAGATTTGTGATAATCACACCACTTCCTAGTCTTTCCTTCCTTTTGCTTCTAATTTTGGCCTTCTTTGTCACTTTTCCATTTTGAAGACTAATTCTTTATATTCATTCTTCCATGCTTCTGCTCAATCTTCACTGCGAACTTGTATGCCTCACCGATGGTTTCCAAATTGAAGAGTTCCATTTCTCCCCATATGTACCATTGTAGTCCACCACTATATTTCAGAACCTTGTGTCTCTCACTTTCTTGGATGCCTAATCTCGCAGATAGAGAATGAAAAATGTCAGTATAATCTTGAACAGATTGTTCCTTACCTTGGCGAAGTTGTTGCCATTGTATGTAGAGATCATCATATGCTCCGATGTGATATTACTCTTCTTTCACCGCTTCCACAAAATTATCCCAGGTAGGTTCCACCTCAAGGCCAATGTCATCTATGTTGAACCTCTTTTTGTACACTTCCCACCAATTTTTCACAGGCAATGTTGATTTCAAAAGAGCAAAAGTAATATTTTCTCCATCGGTGAAATTATTTACAAAGAAGTAGGAAGATAATTGATCCAACCAATTTTCTACTACATTGGCATTAATTTTGCCTTTAAATGTAGGAATATCAAAATTTACCTGCACCTTGAAGGGTGTTGGGGCACTAAAAGGACGTTCCCTGGTTGAGGAGCCAGGAAGTGGAGCCACAGAGCCAGGATTTCCCATCGAAAGTGTTTGAAGAATTTGGGCAAACTATTGTAGCATCTATGCCTGTTGCCATTGGAGGGCTTCATTCACCATTTCCTTGAAAGGATCATATGTCTCGGTGTTGTCCGCCATTTGAATCCATTTGGAGAGAACATGTGGAAAATTTGGAAGCTCTGTTGTTTCCCACCCAAGCTTCTTGTAGCCTGACCTCGTCCTTGGGATCATACACTCTCAAGACAAACCGCTATGATACCATTGATCCAAAACTCAAAAATATTTGGCTGAAATATAATTCAAAGAAACAAGAACAACACAATTAAAATAATGCTATCTCTAAAAAGAGATGTTTTATTTATAAAAATTGCAGACCCAAACATATGCTTATCTCTGAGAAGAGATGTCTGTCTTCCATTTCGGGTTACATCTTAATTTATACATGTTTTGAAGGTGTGGGGAGGGTGTGGAAGGTCACCAATCTCAAGGGATATGAATTGGTTCGACTTCCTCGATTTACAACAATACAGAATTTGAGGAATTACTATTTTTAGAAACTTACTATTTTTAGACTAGACTACTAAAATTGAAATTTGGGATAATTCTGTTGGGTTTTATGGGGTCAAACTTCATTGATAAGATCTCAATGCCATCTCACAATGTTCCCCTCATTATTATCTTTCCATTGGTTCAAACGGCGAGTCAATTGGAGCTACAGTGCAAAAGTTATGGCTCCCAGATGTTCTGCCACCAAATGGGGTGGACCCATCACCCGAATTGTTATCTGAATTGTTGTCTAGATCATTCCTCCCTCCTTGAGAAGCAATTTTCCCCATTACAACAAGATTTTTCATCAAGTGTGGTAGTTTTACTTTGATTTGATTTATGTTGCATACCTGATTTTTCACCATTTCTGTCTGACCATCAGTTTGTGGATGGAAGGTTGTGAACTTCTTCTGCTTGATATCTATTTGATTCTGTTATTGTGTTGTTTGTGTAGTCAGGGCTATAACATTGGCCCTTTTAGATTTTTGTGGCTGGACCACCATGAGAACAAATTTCTTTGCACTAATGAGAGAGATAGATGTAGAAGGTGGTACTTCTGGTACCCTGTAGCGCCGTCTTCCAAGAGTGAGAGTGATCCTTCTAGTTCTTGATTCATATATACCATGTCGATCATACATGAATGTCTGACCAAAGAGTACATCACAAACATCTAGATTGACCACATCACATAAGACCTCATCTTGGAAAGGTTGTATTGCATATGAGAGAAGACATTGGTGGGTAACACGGAGGTTTCTCCCTGGACTCAACCATCCAATACTATATGGTTTTGGGTGAGGCTTCATAGACAAATTTAGGCTTTTCACAACATTAGAAGAGAGTAAATTCTTTTGACTTCCACTATCAAGAAAGAAATGTAGAGGCTTACCTTTCAACCATAACTTAGAGTGAAACAACCTTTCCTTGTCATCTAGCATCTTGTCATGTGTCTGTGATGAAGCAACAATGGCTTCAGGATCAACATCTATAATTTCTTCTTCAACCTCTTCGACTGCAGGGTCTGTATGAGGTAGAGCAGAGGATTGTGACTCAGAAAGCAGTGATTTGATAGCTCGACATTCTTCTTTGGAGTGAGTTCCAGATTTGTGATAATCACACCACTTCCCAGTCTTTCCTTCCTTTTGCTTCCAATTTTGGCCTTCTTTATCACTTTTCCATTTTGAAGACTGATTCTTTATATTCATTCTTCCATGCTTCTGCTCAATCTTCACTGTGAACTTGTATGCCTCATCGATGGTTTCCAAATTGAAGAGTTCCATTTCTCCCCGTATGTACCATTGTAGTCCACCACGATATTTGAGAACCTTGTGTCTCTCACTTTCTTGGATGCCTAATCTCGCAGTAGAGAATGAAAAATGTCAGTATAATCTTGAACATATTGTTCCTTACCTTGGCAAAGTTGTTGCCATTATATGTAGAGATCATCATATGCTCCGATGGGATAGTATTCTTCTTTCACCGCTTCCACAAAATTATCCCAGGTAGGTTCCACCTCAAGGCCAATGTCATCTATGTTGAACCTCTTTTTGTACACTTTCCACCAGTTTTTCACAGGCAATGTTGATTTCAAAAGAGCAAAAGTAATCTTTTCTCCATTGGTGAAATTATTTACAGAGAAGTAGGAAGATAATTGATCCAACCAATTTTCTACTGCATCAGCATTAATTTTGCCTTCAAATTTAGGAATATCAAAATTTACCTGGACCTTGAAGGGTGTTGGGGCATTGAAAGGACGTTCCCTGGTTCAAGAGCCAGGAGGTGGAGCCGCAGAGCCAGGATTTCCCATCGGAAGTGTTTGAAGAATTTGGGCAAATTGTTGTAGCGTTTGTGCTTGTTGCCATTGGAGGGCTTCATTCACCATTTCCTTAAAAGGATCGGATGTCTCGGTGTTGACTGCCATTTGAAGCCGTTTGGAGCGAACAGGTGGAAAATTTAGAAGCTTTGTTGTTTCCCACCCAAGCTTCTTGTAGCCTCACCTCATCCTTGGGATCATACACTCTCAAGACAAACCACTATGATACCACTGATCCAAAACTCGAAAAGCTTTGGGTGAAATATAATTCAAATAAATAAGAACAACACAATTCAAATAATGTTATCTCTGAAAAGAGATGTTTTATTTAACAAAATTGCAAACCCGAAATATGCTTATCTCTGAGAACAGATGTTTGTCTTCCGTTTTGGGTTACATCTTAATTTATACATGTTTTGAAGGTGTGCGGAGGATGTGGAAGGTATCCAATCTCGAGGGAGATGAATTGGTTTGACTTCCACGATTTACAATAATACAGAATTCGAGGAATTACTATTTTTAGAAACTTACTATTTTTAGACTGGACTACTAAAATTGAAATTTGGGACACTTCCGTCGGGTTTTATGGGGTCAAACTTCATCAAGGAGAGCTCAATGCCATCTCACGATGTTCCCCTCATTATTATCTTTCCAACGGTTCAAACGGCGAGTCAATTGGAGCTACGGTGCAAAAGTTATGGCTCCCGGAAGTTTCGCCATCAAATGGGGTGGACCCATCACCCGAATTGTTATCTGAATTGTTGTCCGGATCATTCCTCCCTCCTTGAGAAGCAATGGTCCCCATTGAAACAAGATTTTTCATCAAGTGTGGTAGTTTTACTTTGATTTGATTTTTTTTGCATACCTAATTGTTCACCATTTCTGTCTGACCATTAGTCTGTGGATGGAAGGTTATGAGCTTCTTCTGCTTGATATCTATTTGATTCTGTTGTTGTGTTGTTTGTGTAGTCAGGGCTGTAACATCAGCCCTTTTAGATTCCTATGGCTGGACCACCATGAGAACAAATTTCTTTGCACTAATCAGAGAGATAGATGTAGAAGGTGGTACTTCTGGTACCTTGTAGCGCCGTCTTCCAAGAGTGAGAGTGATCCTTCTAGTTCTTGATTCATATATACCATGTCGATTATACATGAATGGCTGACCAAAGAGTACATCACAAACATCTAGATTGACCACATCACATAAGACCTCATCTTGGAAAGGTTGTATTGCATATGAGAGAAGACATTGGTGGGTAACACGGAGGTTTCTCCCTGGACTCAACCATCCAATACTATATGGTTTTGGGTGAGGCTTCATAGACAAATTTAGGCTTTTCACAACATTAGCAGAGAGTAAATTCTTTTGACTTCCACTATCAAGAATTAAATGTAGAGGCTTATCTTTCACCCATAACTTAGAGTGAAAAAACCTTTCCTTGTCATCTAGCATCTTGTCATGTGTCTGTGATGAAGCAACAATGGCTTCAAGATCAACATCTATAATTTCTTCTTCAACCTCTTCGACTGCAAGGTCTGTATGAGGTAGAGCAAAGGATTGTGACTCAGAAAGTAGTGATTTGATATCTCAACAATCTTCTTTGGAGTGAGTTTCAGATTTGTCATAATCACACCACTTCCCAATCTTTCCTTCCTTTTGCTTCCAATTTTGGCCTTCTTTGTCACTTTTCCATTTTGAAGACTGATTCTTTATATTCATTCTTCCATGCTTCTGCTCAATCTTCACTGCGAATTTGTATGCCTCACCGATGGTTTCCAAATTGAAGAGTTCCATTTCTCCACGTATGTACCATTGTAGTCCACCACGATATTTGAGAACCTTGTGTCTCTCACTTTCTTGGATGCCTAATCTCACAGATAGAGAATGAAAAATGTCAGTATAATCTTGAACAGATTGTTCTTTACCTTGGCGAAGTTGTTGCCATTGTATGTAGAGATCATCATATGCTCCGATGGGATAGTATTCTTCTTTCACCGCTTCCACAAAATTATCCCAGGTAGGTTCCACCTCAAGGCCAATGTCATCTATGCTGAACCTCTTTTTGTACACTTCCCACCAGTTTTTCACAGGCAATGTTGATTTCAAAAGAGCAAAAGTAATCTTTTCTCCATCGGTGAAATTATTTACAGAGAAGTAGGAAGATAATTGATCCAACCAATTTTCTACTTCATCGACATTAATTTTGCCTTCAAATGTAGGAATATCAAAATTTACCCTCACGTTGAAGGGTGTTGGGGCACTAAAAGGACGTTCCCTGGTTGAGGAGCCAGGAAGTGGAGCTGCAGAGCCAGGATTTCCCATCGGAAGTGTTTGAAGAATTTGGGCAAACTGTTACAGCATCTATGCTTGTTGCCGTTGGAGGGCTTCATTCACCATTTCCTTGAAAGTATCGGATGTCTCGGTGTTGTTCACCATTTGAAGCCATTTGGAACGAACAGGTGGAAAATTTGGAAGCTCTATTGTTTCCCACCCAAGCTTCTTGTAGCCTCACCTCGTCCTTGGGATCATACACTCTTAAGACAAACTGCTCTGTTACCACTAATCCAAAACTCGAAAAGCTTTGGCTGAAATATAATTCAAAGAAATAAGAACAACACAATTCAAATAATGCTATCTCTGAAAAGAGATGTTTTATTTATCAAAATTGCAGACCCAAACATATGCTTATCTCTGAGAAGAGATGTCTATCTTCCATTTCAGGTTACATATTAATTTATACATGTTTTGAAGGTGTGGGGAGGATGTGGAAGGTCACCAATCTCGAGGGAGATGAATTGGTTCGACATCTACGATTTACAACAATACAGAATTCAAAGAATTACTAATTTTAGAAACTTACTATTTTTAGATTGGACTACTAAAATTGAAATTTGGGACACTTTCGTTGGATTTTATGGGGTCAAATTTCATTGAGGAGAGCTCAATGCCATCTCATGACATTCCCCTCATTATTAGCTTTCCAATGGTTCAAACGGCGAGTCAATCGGAGCTACAATGCAAAATTTATGGCTCCCAGAAGTTCTGCCATCAAATGGGGTGGACCCATCACCCGAATTGTTATCTGAATTATTGTCCGGATCATTCCTCCCTCCTTGAGAAGCAATGGTCCCAATTGCAATAAGATTTTTCATCAAGTGTGGTAGTTTTACTTTGATTTGATTTCTGTTGCATACCTGATTGTTCACCATTTCTGTCTAACCATCAGTTTGTGGATGGAAGGTAGTGAACTTCTTCTACTTGATATCTATTTGATTATGTTGTTGTGTTGTTTGTGTAGTCAGGGCTATAACATTAGCTCTTTCAGATTCCTGTGGCTGGACCACCATGAGAACAAATTTCTTTCCACTAATCAGAGAGATAGATGTAGAAAGTGGTACTTCTGGTACCCTGTAGCGCCGTCTTCCAAGAGTGAGAGTGATCCTTCTAATTCTTGATTCATATATACCATGTCGATCATACATGAATGGCTGACCAAAGAGTACATCACAAACATCTAGATTGACCACATCACATAAGACCTCATCTTGGAAAGGTTTTATTGCATATGAGAGAAGACATTTGTGGGTAACACAGAGGTTTCTCCCTAGACTCAACCATCCAATACTATATGGTTTTGGGTGAGGCTTCATAGACAAATTTAGGCTTTTCACAACATTAGCAGAGAGTAAATTCTTTTGACTTCTACTATCAAGAATGAAATGTAGAGGCTTACCTTTCACCCATAACTTAGAGTGAAAAAACCTTTCCTTGTCATCTAGCATCTTGTCATGTGTCTGTGATGAAGCAACAATGGCTTCAGACTCAGCATCTATAATTTCTTCTTCAACCTCTTCGACTGCAGGGTCTGTATGAGGTAGAGCAGAGGATTGTGACTCAGAAAGCAGTGATTTGATAGCTCGACATTCTTCTTTGGAGTGAGTTCCATATTTGTGATAATCACACCACTTCCCAGTCTTTCCTTCCTTTTGCTTCCAATTTTGGCCTTCTTTGTCACTTTTCCATTTTGAAGATTGATTCTTTATATTCATTCTTCCATGCTTCTGCTCAATTTTCACTTCAAACTTGTATGCCTCACCAATGGTTTCCAAATTGAAGAGTTCCATTTCTCCCCGTATGTACCATTGTAGTCCACCATGATATTTGAGAACCTTGTGTCTCTCACTTTCTTGGATGCCTAATCTCGCAGATAGAGAATGAAAAATGTCAGTATAATCTTGAACAGATTGTTCCTTACCTTGGCGAAGTTGTTGCCATTGTATGTAGAGATCATCATATGCTCTGATGGGATAGTATTCTTCTTTCACCACTTCCACAAAATTATCCCAGGTAGGTTCCACCTCAAGGCCAATGTCATCTATGTTGAACCTCTTTTTGTACACTTCCCACCAATTTTTCACAGGCAATGTTGATTTCAAAAGAGCAAAAGTAATCTTTTCTCCATCGGTGAAATTATTTACAGAGAAGTAGGAAGATAATTGATCCAACCAATTTTCTACTACATCGGCATTAATTTTGCCTTCAAATGTAGGAATATCAAAATTTACCTGGACCTTGAAGGGTGTTGGGGCACTGAAAGGAAGTTCACTGGTTCAGGAGCCAAGAAGTGGAGCCGCAGAGCCAGGATTTCCCATCGGAAGTGTTTGAAGAATTTGGGTAAACTATTGTAGCATCTGTGCTTGTTTCCGTTGGAGGGCTTCATTCACCATTTCCTTGAAAGGATCAGATGTCTCGGTGTTGTCTGCCATTTGAAGCCGTTTGGAGCGAACATGTGGAAAATTTGGAAGCTCTGTTGTTTCCCACCCAAGCTTCTTATAGCCTGATAGAGTCCTTGGGATCATACACTCTCAAGACAAACTGCTCTGATACCACTGATCCAAAAATTGAAAATCTTTGGCTGAAATATAATTCAAAGAAATAAGAACAACACAATTCAAATAATTCTATCTCTGAAAAGAGATGTTTTATTTATCTAAATTGCAGACCCAAACATATGTTTATCTCTGAGAAGAGATGTCTGTCTTCCATTTCAGGTTACATATTAATTTATACATGTTTTGAAGGTGTGGGGACAATGTGGAAGGTCACCAATCTTGAGGGAGATGAATTTGTTTGACTTCCATGATTTACAACAATACAGAATTCGAGGAATTAATATTTTTAGAAACTAATTTTTTTATAGACTGGACTACTAAAATTGAAATTTAGGACACTTCTGTTGGGTTTTATGTGGTCAAACTTCATTAATGAGAGCTCAATGTCATCTCACGATGTTCCCCTCATTATTATCTTTCCAACGGTTCAAACGGCGAGTCAATTGGAGCTACGGTGCAAAAGTTATGGCTCCTGGAAGTTTCGCCATCAAATGGGGTGGACCCATCACCCGAATTGTTATATGAATTGTTGTCCGGATCAAACTTATTCCTTGGTTGAACCTATTGAACCTGTTAGTCTCTTAGCTGAAAAATCTTTGAATAATGAAGAATTTGAATGCTCAGAACAATTTTTTCAGAAGGGAAGAGATAATTTTAGCCCTGTGAGACCAAAATAACTCATATGTTGTTCCAAAAATGAGTGACATTTTTGGGGAACAACAAATTGAAATCTATGCAAGATGTATACTACTATTTGGACTACTTCTCTCTAGTATCCATTAGGTAACTTGGCATCTTTGAGCATTGTTTTGGCCATCTCCTTGACTTTCATGTTTTTTCTCTCAACAACTCCATTCTGCTGTGGAGTCCTTACTGTAGAGTAGTGCCTTTTGATTCCATGCTTCTCACAATACTATATGAACTCATTTGAGGTGATTTCTCCACCTTTATTTGATCTTAAGCAAATGATCTTTCATCTAATCTCATCTCTACCATGACTCTAAATATATTAAATATTTTAAATGCCTGAGACTTATCCTTGAAAAAGGTTACCCATGTCATTCTTAAGTAATAATCTACAAATAACATGAATTATCTTTCTCCTTTATATACTATTGACTTAGTAAGACCACACAGATCACTATTAATTAACTCTAAAGGATTTGTAGTTGCATACTTCTTTGTTTGAAATTTGACCTTTGTCTACTTGCCTTGTTAACACTCCTTAAAAATAGTGTCTGTAGGTTTGGTTATATTAGGCATGTGTCTAACACACTTATTTGAGCTAAATTTTACTAGGTTATCAAAATTGACATGACCCATTCTTATATGCCATAACCAACTCTCATCAATCTTTCCTACAAGGTAGTTATTTCCATTTAATTCACTAAGATATAGATATTGCTTTCAATTTTTTCCTTTCTACAATTATTATTATATATCTCATTATCTTGTAGCCTTCTACATTGAATATGACCTTATCTCCATTGTTACACATTTGACTGACACTTACCAGATTATGCTTCAATACTTCAACATAAAGGACATCATGTGTAGGTAGTTTTCCATTTATGTTCAGGGTTCCTTTAACTCAGATCTTTACTATAGTATTATCTCCCAAGCTTATATATACTTCCTTAAATTTACTTAGTTTGATGAAATTGATCTTATCATAAATTTTGCTTCTTGACATGGAGTGTAGTTTGAGAAATCATAGATTGATCTTTCACTTTCCACACATCCTTAGTTTTCATGTTGGGCTTATTTTTATCCTTTTTAAAGATTGGTGAACCTTTGTTCACACTAAGAGGCACACTTTTATTTTTACTTTATAAATTTGGTCTTACAAAGATTTTTCTACATTATTTAGCTTTGTGGTGAAAATTATTACAATTATAGCATATTACATTTGTATCTAGAAAGGTACAAATGAATTTATGCATACATAGTTTGTTCTTATTTTACATACAACCCTACATTCACTAGCCTTATGACCAAATTGATTACAAGTATAATAGCAACCATAGAAAGATGAAGAATACATAATCATAACATTTCTCTATACTAGATGAGGAGGTTTTCTCAAGGCGGGCTTCTTCAAGTCTCTCACCTTTATGTAACCATTTGCATTATATACCTTTATCTTCTACATCTTCCTTGAGTTTTCAAGGATTGACTCATTATCTTTCTTCTTTTATTTAGGATTATTTTCATCTTTCTTCTCATCAGTAATGCTTGTGTCTTTCTTTGTATCCTTGCAAGCTTTGAAGTTATCATATAGGTTTACAGATGTACTAGTTATGGAGCCTTTCCCTTTTTTATAACCAAGACCAAATCTCTCTTCTGAAGGCTTTTGAGAGTTGATTAACTCATCAAGAATATTTGAAACTCCTTTTAGTTTCATACCTTTATCTATTTATAATTTACCCTTTTCAAGTTCCTTCCTCAAATCCACTATTTCTGCTTATAGATTCATATATTCATCAGATTTAGATTTTTAGTTCAAGTTTGACTACATCTATTATTTTTTGGCCTCTTCAAATTTTGTCTTTAGGAACTATTAACGTAGTGGATTGCACCCTTGATAGGAAGCTAAGCTCTTGCCTTCCACGCATCACAATGGAAACTCCCCTCTTGCCTATGGGTCTGGCAAAACTAGGGGGGAGTCTCTAGATAAGGGCTAGCTCCCTTTGATGTAACTCTAAGGTCCTGGATTTCCTACTGCTAATAATGGGGGGGGTGAAAAGAGAGAAGGATGCTAAAAATAGAACCTAAACTAAATGGTGATACACCAAAAAGTTGATCTACTTATCTTGAGTCTACACTTTCCTTTAAGAATAAGCTAGCATACACTTCATTTGATATGAGAAATTCTCTTGCATTAGTGAGCTAGGGGTCTTCTGGAGATACAGGGAGGAAGAACTACCAGAGGTGTTCTGAGACACACTATGGCAGCCTGTTCACATGCACCTATACTCTTCCTATGGACACTTCTAGCTAACCTGTAGAAGAAAACTCACAATACACTAGACATGTTGGAATCGTTCTGTGAAAGCATAAGCAAAATGACTTAACACAAAACAAAAACATAGACATATATGAAAGTGCAAACTCAAATAGAGGTAAAATATCTATGTCTTGATTCAAGGTAACATCTGACAGAGCTCTGCCTTATAAGCCAAGAGATATCTTCTCAAATGAGAAGTTACAATATATATAAAGAAGGAAACAAATGGTGCCCATTATGAAAAAGACTTTGGTGCCCTTTGACAAGTGGCCTATGTGCATTGAGAGCATTGGGAAAAGGAAGCCACTAAAAAAAGATGTTGTGTCGACTACCAGTTTTGACCTTGGCATTTAAACATTAATGTGAAAGCATAGGCTGCACATCTTTTTCTGCAAACAAGACTGCCCCTTCAAGATATTCACACAGTTTTTTTGCTAATCAATGCAAAGTGTGGAAAAATAGGCCGTGTCTTCACTGTTTGCACTCCTTGATGACCACTTGGCAAGCACTATTTCAACTGCAAGAATAATTCACCTCCCCTTTGCCACCTAGGTTATTTTGTCCATATTCATGATTTTATCCCTTCCTGGCTTTGTCTTTTCCAAAAATTTGAGCTCTCAGGGCTATCTTATCATCCTTTGTTGGATCCTTGGGCTATTCTCTCAGTGGGTCACTGAGTTCATTCTTAACTTTTATCTTTTCCTAGCTTTGTCTCTTCCTAGTTTTGTCTTTTCCTGGCCTTGTGAGCACTCGGGGTTATCTTATCAGTGGGTCACTGAGTTCACTCAATGCCTGTCCTTAAGCCTTTCAAAATCAACAGCTATTTCACCACCTTAAATTTGACATCTGTGCACCCGTCACTAGGCATTTGAACCTCCAATGGCTAGTTCACCATGCTCAATTTTGATGTCTTCAAGCTTGTCATCCCCTTTGGCAATTTCTTTAGCTTCCTTTCCTTTGGCCGAGCCTTTGTCTTTTAACTCTCTCAAAGGGAAGGTTCCCTTCAGGGCTTGGGGAAAGGTTCCTTTATTTTTTCCGAGAGTCCCTCGCAAGGGTACCTGCCCTTCGGGGTCCTTTGGGATCCTTTGTCCTTAAATTCTTTAGACAAAATGTTCGAAGGAATTCCTTCAGATATTTTGTCCAAAGGAAATGTTCCGTTACATTTTTTTATTGCTTGCTTTTTTCATCAAGATTTTTCCCCAGGTGAATTCCTTCATGTTTCTCCCTTTGGACTTTTTATCAAGCAAATTTATTCAAAAAAAAAGTCTGAAGGAATTCCTTCAGAATTTTGTCCAAAGATTTTGCCTTAGTCTTTTTATTTCCATGAGATTTTCTTCCGAAGGATTTCTTCGGACAAAATGTCTGAAGGAATTCCTTCAAAAAAAATGTCTGAAGAAATTTAGCCTTTGCTTTCTTCTATCTACCTTGGTCTTTCTTTCAAAGGAAAACTCTGCCTTTTTGGCTCTCTTTCTAAGTGCCTTCTTGCCCTCTGTGAGGGTTGTTTGGTCTCTAAAATTACCTTTCAAAAAAGTTGCAAAGGCCCTTTTTGTCGACAATGTGCCCTCCGCAAGGGTTCCCACACCTTCCCGAAAGGTATTCTGCCCTTCAGGTTTCTTGAAAACGTCCCTTTCAAAAGGCCTTGGCTTTAAAAATTGCTTCTTTAGGTGGACTTTTGGATTCTCTAAAGTATTACTTTGGCTTAGGCGCCTTTGACCTTGTCCTTTGCCTTGCAGAGGAACTCCTTAGCACTTTTCTGGAGGGGTCTTTTTCGAAGTAAAATACCTTTTTTATGAACTATTCCTTTGGAATTTTCCTATTGTAGAAAAAGGCCATTACCAAAAAGCAATGTATTCTTTATTCCTTGGCTTATGTGTGCGTGGACTTTCTAAAAGGCAAGAGACAATCTGCCCTATGGAAGAATTGTCAACAGAAGCTTTGTAAAAGCCTTACATCCTTAAACTGATTGATCTTTTTTCCAAAAGGCTTGTGTAACCAAAATTGAACTAGCTTAGAACAACAAGGGAAGAAGGAGACCAATTTTGGCCTCTTGGACCAAAAATGGTCAACAAATTGATGATTCCCAGGGGAAGCATGCCTGCTATGCTTAGAAGCCACTAGCCTCAAAAACAAATGGGCACGGAGTCAAGATGCAGCTTTGAAAGAGTTAGCAACAACCTCGAGAGATCAAACAATCAATCATGAAGCTTTTACCCCAAACAGAAAGGAAAACACACACAAGGCTAAAAACACTACTTGTGCAAAAACCACTTAAGGAAAATAGGGAAAGAAAATTAAAAGCAAACTACTATGTATAGCTAACCAGGAATGTTTCCCTCCCTCCTGGATCAAAGGGAAAATTTCTTAAGTCTCCTTCATGGCAAGGAAACTTATGGTGCCACACAAGTGGCTGAATGGAATGGATATCTTGTGACTTGTTCCTCTTGCCTACCACCTTGATTGGCTTGCATCTGAGTAGATCAAAGTCAAACATGCTCCCAACATATATGTACTCTTCTTGTTCTTGGAAGCTTGTCAAATGATGGCTCTTCATGCTGGTGTGTTTCATCAAGAAATCAATAGTTGTTGGCTCATCATCATAATTCCTTTGATATGCATAGTCCCTTTGTAGTGCACCATGGTTTGAATCATTCCCTTCTACTTCATTGAAGACCCTGTCAAACTCATCCTCTGATCCCTCATGGCTTTCTTGAAGAAGGGTGACTATTGTGATGTTTGAAATGGAATCACAAACTAATTTCTCATCCCATAGAACATCACCTTTTTGTTCAAATCTCTATTCTTCAAGGCTTTCCTCAAGATGGACAAGCCTCTCCTTTTCCTGCACAAGGATCAGAGTCTCTAGTTGTTCAAAGACATCCACTTGATCCTCCTACAACTCAGGCTCCACGGCATAGTCATCCTCCTCATCAAAGCAACAAGGAAGTTCATCAAACAAGGGAGGAGAGAGGTCACCATGCTTACTTTCCTCTTCATATTACTGGAACATCCACATGTATGCATGACCTGCATCTTCTCCTTTGTTGATGATGTCTTCAAAAGGAGCATCCATGATGATTTCTTCTTCATTGTTGCTCATGATATCTTCCTGGGCAGCTGCAATTTGGATCTTCTCTTCTTCACTTGCCTCTTTCAAAACAAGTTCATCTCTGAGAAGGGATGAAGTGGAAAGCTGATGATTAAACTTAGGTGGAAGCAGAGGCAATCCTTGAGTTAGAATCAAAAGATTCTCCTCTGTCCACTTGGCTAGCACTTTATCTATGTCAAATGTGGCCTAATAACTCTCTTGGAGGTGTGTAGATCAGGTGTGTTCAAATGTAGGATCTTCTGCTTGATTTGAACCATCCATCACACTTTGGCTGAGGAACCTCATTTTGGATTCCAACTCTGCAATTTTCCTAGCTATATTTTCTTGAAAGAGTCTTTCTTGGAGGTCACAAGCATCATCATGATGAGTAGGAGCAATTTTATCTTCTTCAAGGTCCTGAGCTGGTTCATGATATTCCCTCTTCCAACTTGGAATATTGACATCATGTTGAGAGACTTGAGGAATTTGAGGAAGACTAGGAAGGGTCTGTTCATGCACATGAAGAGCTACTTCAAGAGAGATGTGTTGGTTCATGATATTCCCTTCAAAGGAGGGTTCACATTCTAAGGAATTGAGAAGGTTCATTTCCATGAGAGGTTTCTCTAATGCCCTTTGATGTTTGAAAGCTAGGTTTAAGGGGTTAAGAGCAGGAATGATTAATGCATCAGATGAGCTAGAGTGAGCAAGTGTTATTTGGTAGAAAGGATTTGGTGCATAAGAGGGGGCTTCCTTTAGAATAGGAGGGAGCACACAAGGCTAATTTCCTTGAATGACTGGACTTTTCCATTTTGATACCTCCTCCTCCATGGATTGCAAGGCCTGAGCTTGCCTAAACAAACACTCCTCCTTGTACATAAGCTCTTGCTAATATCTATACTACTCATCAAATCTGTCTATCTCCATCACTTGCTTTTCAAACTCCAGTGTTACTTCCCTTATTGTTGAAGGGCAACTAGGAGAGCAAAATACAATTTCTTGATGGCACCAGGACTACTTAACCAGCTAATTCAACTCAGAGTCACCATTGGTGTTGATGAAGAGCCTCCAAAGGCTGTTGGTTGAAGAACACACCAAAATTCTTCAACTTTTTGGACAAAAATTGTCCCACAATCACTTTATTGAAGGTCAGATGTTGTATTAATGGTTCGTTCTACTGTAACAAGACCAGCACCAATCCTAGAACTTTTTTGAGTGTTTAAACATGGTCCCATTGGGCATGCCAAAAACTATTGACGTAGTGGATTGCACCCTTGACATGAGGCTGAGCTCCTACCTTCCACGCATCACAATGGAAACTCCCCTCTTGCCTGTGGGTATGGCAAAATTGGGGGGAGAGTCTCTAGATAAGGGCTAGCTCCCTTTGATGTATCTCTAAGGTCCTGGATTTCTTACTACTAACAATGGGGGGGGTGAAAAGAGAGAAGGATGCTGAAAACACAACCTAAACTAAACAGTGATACACCAAAAAATTGATCTACTTAGCTTGAGTCTACACTTTCCTCCAAGAACAAGCTGGCATACACTTAATTTGATATGAGAAATTCTCCTACATCAGTGAGCTAGGGGTCTTCTAGAGATATAGGGAGGAAGAACTACTAGAGGTGTTCTGAGACACACTATGGCACCCTGTTCACATACACCTATACTCTTCCTGTGGACACTTTTGGCTAACATGTATAAGAAAAATCATAATACACTAGACATACTAGAATCATTCTGTGAAAGCATAAGGAAAATGACTTAACACAAAATAGAAACATAGACATATACGAAAGTGCAAACTCAAATGGAGGTAAAATTGCTATGTCTTGATTCAAGGTAAAATCTGCCAGAGCTCTGCCTTACAAGCCAAGAGATATATTCTCAAATGAGAAGTTACAATATATATAGAGAAGAAGGAAACAAATGGCACCCCTTTTGGAAAAGACTTTGGTACCCTTTGACAAGTGGCCCATGTGCGTTGAGAGCGTTGGGAAAAGGAAGCTACTAAAAAAAGGATGATGTGTCAGCTGCCAATTTTGACCTTGTCATTCAAACATTAATGTGAAAGCATAGGCTGCACCTCTTTTTCTACAAATAAGACCACCCCTTTAAGATAATCACGTAGTTTGTCTACTCATAAATGCAAAGTGTCAAAAAATAGGCCGCATCTTCACTGTTTGAGCTCCTTGATGACCACTTGGTGGGCACTATTTCAACTGCAGGAATAACTTGCCTCCCCTTTGCCACCTAGGCTAATTTGTCCATATTCATGATTTTGTCCCTCCATGTCTTTGTCTTTTCTTGGAATTCGAGCTCTCGAGGCTATCTTATCATCCTTTGCTAGCTCTTTGGGCTATTCTCTCAGCGAGTTACTGAGTTCATTCTTAACTTTTGTCTTTTCCCATCATTGTCTCTTCCTAGTTTTGTCTTTTCCTGGCCTCGTGAGCACTCAGGACTATCTTCTCAGTGGGTCACTGAGTTCACTTGCAGCCTGTCCTTAAACCTTTCAAAATCAATAGCTATTTCACCACCTTAAATTTGACGTCTGTGCACCCGTCACAGGGGGTTTGAACCTCCAACAGCTAGTTCATCATGCTCAATTTTGACATCTTTGGGCTCGTCATCCCCTTTGGAAATTTCTTCAGCTTCCTTTCCTTTGGTCGGGCCCTTGACTTTTAACTCTCCTGAAGGGAAGGTTCCCTTCGGGGCTTGGGGAAAGGTCCCTTTATTTTTGCTGAGAGTCCCCTATAAGGGTACCTACCCTTCAAAGTCCTTCAGGCTACTTTCTCCTTAAATCCTTCAGACAAAATGTCCAAAATAATTCCTTTAGACATTTTTTCCGAAGGAAATGTTCCTTTACATTTTTTTCCTACTTGCTTTTTTTTGTCAGGGTTTTTCCCTGGGTGAATTCCTTCGGGTTTCTCCCTTCAAAATTTCTGTCGAGTGAATTTATTCAAACAAAAAGTCCAAAGGAATTCCTTCAAACTTTTGTCTAAATATTTTGCCTTAGTCTTTTTATTGCCGCAGGATTTTCTTCTGAAGGATTTCTTTGGACAAAATGTCCAAAGAAATTTAGCCTTTGCTTTCTTCTATCTGCCTTGGTCTTTCTTCTGAAGGAAAACTCTACCTTTTTGGCTCTCTTTCTAAGTGCCTTCTTGCCCTCTGTGAGGGCTATTTGGTCTCTAAAATTGCCTTTCAGAAAAGTTGTAAAGGCCTTCTTTGTCGACCATGTGCCCTCCGCAAGGGTTCCTGCACCTTCCCGAAATGTATCCTACCCTGGAAGTTTCTTGAAAATGACCCTTCTGAAGGGCCTTGGCTTTAAAAATTGCTTCTTTAGGTGGAATTTTGGATTCTCTAAAGTATTCCTTCGACTCAGGCACCTTTGGCCTTTTCCTTTGCCTTGCGGATGAACTCCTTTTTTGGAGGGCTCTTTTTCGAAGTAAAATACCTTTTTTATGAACCATTCCTTTGGGATTTTCCTGTTGTAGTAAAAGGCCATTACCAAAAAGCAATGTATTCTTTCTTCCTTGGCTTATGTGTGCATGGACTTTCTAAAAGGAAAGAGACAATCTGCCCTGTGGAAGAATTGTCAACAGAAGCTTTGTAAAAGCCTTGCATCCTTGAACTAGTCCATCTTTTTGCCAAAAGGCTTGTGAAACCAAAATTGAACTGGCTCAGAACAAGGGAAGAAGGAGACTAATTTTGGCCTGTTGGACCAGAAATGGTCAACAAGAACACTACCATCTGATTAGATCTTTCAAAAATTTTGGAAAATTTTTAATTTATTGTTGTCTAACCCTCTTCTATAGTTATATTTTCTCAGCTTGTCAATCTCATATAGATCACAGATGAGTTCACGCTCTAGATCTACTTTTCCATCCTCTTCTTCACCAAAGTCTATAACTTTTTCTCTTTCTTGATTCACAAAATCTAATCCTAATGACATGAATATGACTTCATTTCCTTTAGCCACAAATGCACAATCATGACTATCATCTGAGTTATCACTATTATCCAATGAGTCACTATCTTCTTTGATGTATAAACCCTTATTAATTTTAAAGAAGTTCTTCATCTTGGAGTAGTGGTGTTTCACCTTTTTACTCTCCTCTTCTTTCTCAGAGTTATCATTTTTGTTGTAAGGGCATTCAATAGAAAAATTTCCTACCTTAACATAGTTAAATCATTTAAAGGGTAACTTACCTTTGTAATTTCTAGATCCTTTTTTTAATATTTTAACAAAGTTGGCTTATTCTTCATCTATCTTCTTAGATCTAGATGAGGATGCTTATGTTTTTACTTTCTTAGCTAATTTTAATGTAGTTTCTCTCTTGAAATTGTCTTCTTCTCCCATTCTCATCTCACAGGCAGTGAAGGTTCCTTCCAACTCTTTAATAGTGAGTTTATCCATATCTCTTACTTCCTCTATTGTAGAGATTTTAGAGTCATGCCTTGATGAAAGAGATCTTAGGACCTTTTTGATAATGACTGATTCTTTCATCTCTTCTCCAAGGCCTCTGATTACATTGACTATTTCATCCACTATGAAGAGATAGTCTGCAATTTTCTCTTCCCAATTCACTTTAAGGATTTCAATCTTGACTTTATAAGTTTTTAGATTTTTACCTTGTCATATCCTTTATATATGCTCTTCATTTTTTTCTAGATATCTTATGCATTTTTTAAATACATCACTTTAACAAACTCTGAGTTTGGCAATCCATAAATAATAGCATTATTGTCATATGCCTTCTTGGCATCCTAATCAGTAAGATTTGTAATTAGAGCTATATATTCATTTACAATAGACATCCATACATCCAAACCTAATTATTATATATATATATATATATATATATATGTTTCCATTCTTATGCTCTAAAATGCATAGTTTAATCCATCAAAGAGAGGTGCTTTATTTTATGAAGATCTTTCTTGACTAGCCATGTGTGTTCACTATTCCAAGATCTACCTAAGCTGATTAACCTTCTTCAAAGGAACCAAGGATTTGATACCATTTTTGGAACAAAAATATCTACTGAGAGGGGGGTGAATCAATACATCAACTAAAACTAGTCCTTTAATACCTTTTAGAACATATTAAAATGTACCCTGTCTAATCTGTTTCCTGGCTTGTATCCCTCTTCAAGCTCAACCTTGAAGACCACCCACCACACAACCTATGGTGCACCACCTATCATCCAAGTAACCTACCACATCCAAACCTACAAACCCATGTAGTGAAGTCCTGACCCTGCATAGCATGTATACCTACTGCTGGTCCCTCTCAAATACCTGAGAACCCACTTCCCTGAATTGGTTCCTAGCTCTCTGACAGCACCCACTGCTTAGGCAAACTCAGGTCTATACCAAACCTCATGTGATTTCAGACACTAAATTGTCCAGCCCTTGGTGTGCTCTGGTTCTGCATCCTAAACCTCACCAACACACGATTCACATCAGCTCCCACTGGAGACAAAATCAACCTGTGATGTTCCATGTCTCCCATGCCAAAGAATTTCGCTGCTCTAAATTCCTCATGACATGCCACTGAACTAACCTTACCCTTAGCTCAACAAAAACCTATATGTATAAACCTGCTAGCTAGCATACCATCCACATATAGTAATAGGATAATGTCATGACCATCATCCATCTGGTAAGACAAACACAATGGTTACACTGACATTGACTAAAGCCCTGCTTTGTCATCCACCTGTCAAAACTTGTACCACTGTCCTGCAGCTTCCTCAAGACCATATGACCTAGCCTTCCATCTCACGTATCCATTCTCTCTATTCTTTAACTAAGGTATCCATTCATCTCAATGCTTTTCATACCGACTGGTAACCCTACCAAATCTCTCGTTCGATCATGTAACCTGTTCATGCCATGCTCCCACTATTTCCTGGATCCTTCCTGCTCTGCAGTCAGTAACTAGTATAAAGAAGAGGAACAATGAGTTTGAGGCTTACTTACACCTTCAATCCTCCATATGGGCATTTGAGACTCCTTGACAGCTTGCTGTCTGCCCAAAATCTATTACAGTGACCGACTTTGATCACTACATAGTCTGCATCTGACCGACATCGGTTTCCATGCGCCTGTCCTGACTACCAACTCTACCAACATCGGTGTCCCTATTGCCAATGTTGATCCTCCTGACCGACATCGGTCTTACCTATTGTCGACATCGGTCATCCTGACTGACATCGGTCTTAACCTGCTTGACATCACCAGCTTCAGTCTGCACATGACTGACATTGGCACCTGTCTGTTCGACGCCAGTTCCCCCTGACCGACGTCGATAAGTGTGTTTTCCTGTGAGTGATGAATTTTTACCCGTGAGCTTTCTTTGAATCGAATCCCTATCCAAACTACTCTGCTCAAAGTTACTCAGCCTTCTCCACTAATCTCTGTCCGCCATCTCCTCCATAAACACCAAGGCTTTCCAGTTCTTAAGCCTATCAAACACATCTATCTTTCACTTAAGAACATGCATCTCCTTCTTGCTCATGTGACCAAGCCTATAAATCCATGTCTCTGCAATAAAAGAAGAATCAGTAATATAAGTAGATAGATAAAGGATACCTACTTTCTTACCACCCGCTAATTCAAGTGTATCCACTGTGAGAGTTCTTGTGCATCTCTCATCACCCAACTTCCCTGAAGCAATTAGCCACATCTTCAAGACCAGGACCTGCATGACCTCCTTCAACACCCATGTGTTGGCCGCCTGTAATTTTAGCTTCACTTCCCCTTTGCCAGTTCTTTGGCAAGGCTCACCAGCTCCTCTACCTGGGGCTACATGGAAAGAGGCAACAAAATCTATAAAACAAGATTCTACTTTATCCAAGAAACATACCAGAGCATCCTGTGCAAAAACCCCTACAACATCTGCTTCTTCAGTTCCTTCATGCTGATCTTCTACCAACCAATAATATTCTTTTCCCTGCTCTTTCTTTCCATAAGACCGTAATTGACCATTCATGCTTTTCAATTCCTCCATTCTTAGCTTACTTTGTTCTGCCGTTGCTATACTCCCACTCAATCAGAAACCCCTGAGAGTGACCTATAACCAAACACAAAACTTGCTCCCTGCAACCTTAGCTCTGATACCACTTGTTGGTATCAGACTCTTGAACCTACAACCAGGCTCTGATACCACTTGTTGGGAACTACGAAAGCACACAATTGATTACCAAATACAAGCAACTTAAGATGTATAATTAACCAGAAGTAACAACTAGAAACCAGAAACAACACAAAATATGAGAGACAATACACAACTTGTATTAATACTCTTCCAGAAGGAAATACAACAAAGAAGATTACCATAGTTCTTCTTCCTTACACACCTCTAGGGCTCCCACACCTCTAGGGCATAAACAATAAATCTTCCCTCAAAGCTCTCTCTCTTATGGTCCCAACACACAACTCAAACACAGAGTTGGTTTTCACCTCCAACCAGTCAGTATCCACTACTACCAGTGCTCCACGCACTCCACAAGT
The DNA here is from genome assembly GCA_037957365.1 of Torreya grandis. NCBI lineage: Eukaryota > Viridiplantae > Streptophyta > Pinopsida > Cupressales > Taxaceae > Torreya > Torreya grandis. Next base: position 1,981,489 of record JARHVA010002838.1, on the reverse strand, counting down.
GCTCCATGCACTCCAAGTATTCAATGTACTCCAAGTAGATCTCCCATGAACCTGCAACAACCTGCACCTCAAATGATCTTACTTATGGAAGGATCTTCCTCGCCTTCCTCTTTACTCTCCAACTGAGTACACACCATACTCCAAGTAGATCCTGCCTGATCCTGCTCCCTATTGTGTTGTTTTCCTCCCTGATCTTGCACACCTGCAAATCAATCTGGTTCTGCACACTTGCAAACTTGGATCATGCACACACATAAACCTACAGATCAATGATCTTACTTACCATGCAGATCTCCTAACGTAGCCATGCACACCTGCTGACCAAGATCATACATACATGAAGAATCCTACTTGATTCTCCAAAACTAGCACCCACACTTGGCACTGTTGTGGAACTAGGAGGAACACCCTTGCTCACCTCACACACAGAAGGAGCTAACTTTGCTCAACTCAAACTAGAACACTTTTCAATACAGCCTATAAGTCTCTTAAATAGATCTCATGCAAACAATAATTAGACATCTAATTACAATAATTATATCCTCAGTTTTTAGTCTAAATTTGGCTCTTGACATGCAAACACTTGGTTCGTTAACTAACTGCCCGTAAAACTTGCAGTTCTAAATCGCACAGGCGACTGACATCGGTCCTTGTCTGCCTGGAGGTGACTGATGTTGGCCGATCCCTGACCGACGTCACTTACTCTTCCTGTCTAATACTGCCGACATCGGTTGGCCTGATCGACGCCAGTGTCTGTGACACTCAGCAACCTCCTCCAATGACCTCCTCCATGTCTGCATCAGTGAAGCTTTTAGCTCCACAACCTAACAGTCTAGTCATTCCATGATGCAAAAATATGGATAAAAATGATGTCAAAGGTTCATAGGTTGCTATGCAAGTAATATTACCCATTCATCACCTTTCATAAAAATTTCATACTTATTTGGAGAGATTAAGGTTTTTTGTTAAGTTTAAGGTAATGTTTTATGCAAAAGAAAGTGCATATAACTAACTACAATGCATGTTAAAGTTGACCAAGGTGAAATATCCATACAAATACACTTTAAAAAGTTATTAAATGAGTTATATAAATTTCACATATGTCAAGAATGTCAGATGATGTCATTTTTGTAGGTCCAATGTCTAGATGAGAGAGAATCACTCTTTTGTAGTTATAAGCACTTGTACAAACTTGAGAAATACATTTTTAGGTAGTTATAGGCACTTGTACAGACTCGGGAAAAACATTTTCAGGTGAAAATGGTTAAAAAGTGTCTCCTCACCTTATTTAGGAAATATACATGGATAAAAATCTTGCACATGTCCTAAGATTCCATAATTTGCATTAGAACCTTCATCGCTCCCTTAGAAACCTCACAAAGGCAAATTTCACATGCTTAGCCTATACAACACAAAAAGAGTTAAGACTTAAAACTTTTGATACAGGAAAGGGTCCTAATGAGATTAAAATTCATGTCCATATTCATCATATTGGTGGATACTCCTTTATCAATAATTGCTAAGACATAAGGGTGGTCTAAAACTGCTTATAAACCTTGTAAGCTCAATTTGCAACAATTTAAGAGTAGGAGCAAGAGGATGAATGAAATGGATGATTAAATGAGGTTATATATATATATATATATATATATATATATATCACAACATTTTTTAGTATTCATTTGGCATGTGTGGCCCTCTAAGGAAGTAAAATATGCATGCATGTTGAAGTATAAGCCAAAATAAGTGTTTTTAGAGTTTTCTTGAAGTTTTATTAAGGTTTTTATATGTATAAGGTTTGAATTAATGAATGATTATTTTATTAAATCATTAAAATCATATATTATCCCTCAATATCCATAACATTGAATCCTTTCACCAAAGAGAGCACAATATACATATAGAGGCATGTTACACTCTCAAGGAGAATACAGACTAGTTTGCAGTGATGAAGTGATAAAATAAGAGTTTCTACATACCACTTTGAAGAGAAGTGGAAAGGTAAAAACAATTTTAACCATCAAATAACTCATTTTCATCATCAAATTATTCTTAATAAGAGCTCATACAAAAAAACCTAGAATTATAGGGTCCAAATATGGACTTAAAGACTCATAACAGTCACCAAATGAAGATTTAATATTTGATGAGAATAAGAATGGATGGGTAGCCAATTAACATGAAATAAAATGACATATAAAACCTCTAGGAAACTCCAACATGTTTTAAAATATTACCATAAGCTCATCAAGATAAGTTGATTGTCATAAAATGTTTGAAGCTATGTATGTTAGGAACTTGGAGTACAATTGATTACTTTTGTATAAGCAACTAAACACGGAATTAAACTAGAAGTAATAAGTAACTAGAAATATGAAATAGCAAATAAGAGGAGATACAAGAAACAACCAATCTTGTATTAAACTCTTCCAGAAGGAAATACAATGAAAAAATCTCACTCTTCCCATACCTCTTGGGTGTAAAATAATTCTCCCTCAAGAGCTCTCTCTCTCTCTCTCAATCAATTATAATCAACTAAATAACCGAGTTGTTATTCCCTTCTCTTAATTACAATACTACACCATGGGTCTCTTAAATAGGATCCAAGGCAAACAATAATTATAAAAATAGACTCAAGACTAAAATTAGTCTTTACATGTAAACTAACTATTCTCCTAAAATTAGAACAAATATAATTCTAGAAATGCATGCAAATGCACAGACGTCGGTGTCAGTCTATAGATGATCGATGTCAGCTGACCCCTGACCGATGTCAATCGATTCTATGTCTATGCCTGACCAATGTCAGTGATACTACCGATGCCAGTCAACTGTGTAACCGATGTCATTTACTGTGTAAACTCAGCAACCTCAATCTTGCTCATCAGTGAAGCTTTTAGCTCCACAACTCAACAATCTCCCACTTGGAGATAAACAGTTTCACCTGTACATGTACAGCAACATATATGTCTTGTTTCTCTGGCTTGTTTCTCCCTCTTCAAGTTCAATCTTGAAAACCAAAAAAATTTGAATGAAGATTCAACTTCTCCTTTGTTATCGGCTTTGTTAACATATCTACAGGGTTCTTATCCATATGGATCTTTTCCAGCTTCAACTGTCCATCCTCCAATACCTGTCTAATAAAGTGGTACCTAAGCTATATATGTTTGGTTCTTGAATGAAAGGCTGAATTCTTTGCCAAATGAATTACACTTTGACTATCACTGTACAATCTACAACTCTCTTGCTCCTTTCCCAACTCTTCCATGAACCGAGTCATCCATATCATTTCCTTGCTAGCCTCTGTGATTGCAATGTATTCTACCTTTGTAGTAGATAGGGCAACAACCTTTTGCAACTTTGAAATTCAGCTAACCACCATTCCACCAACAGTAAACTCATATCTTGTGGTGCTTCTCCTACCATCCAAGTCACCTGCCATATCCGAATCTACATACCCATGTATAGAAGTGTTTGACCTTGCATAGCATAAATGACTCCTACTGATCCCTCTCAAATATCTGAGAATCCATTGAACTGATTTCCAGTGTTCCTTTCCTGGATTGGCCATAAACTTGCTGACAACTCCCACTGCTTGGGCAATAACAGGTCTAATACATACCATTGCATACATCAAGCTCCCAACTGCTGAAGCATAAGGAACTATGCTCATGTACTCAACCTCATAATGTGATTTAAGACACTATTCTTTGCTCAACTTGAAGTGTCCAGCCATAGGTGTGCTTACCGGTTTTGCATCCTACATATTAAACCTCTCCAAAACCTTATTCACATAATCCTCTTGAGACAAAATCAAACTGTGATTTTTCCTCTCTCTCTTAATACTCATGCCAAGGATTTTCTTTGCTGCTCCTAAATCCTTCATGGAAAATGTGTGAGCTAATTTTACCTTTAGCTTAGTAATTTCCTACATGTGTGAACCTGCAACAAGCATATCATCTACATATAGTAATAGGATAATATAACTATCATTATCCAATCTGGTAAAATAAACACAATGGTCAGATTGACATTTACTAAAGCCATGCTCTGTCATAAACCTGTCAAACCTCAAATACCATTATCTTGGAGCTTACTTAAGACCATATAAGCTTTTCTTCAACTTGCACACAAGTTTTTCCTTTCCTTTGACCTCAAAACCTTTCGACTGATCCATATATATCTCTTCATCTAAGTCTCCATGAAGAAATAATGTCTTAACATCAAGCTGCTCAAGGTGCAAATCCTCGATAGCAACTAAAGACAATACAATCCGAATAGAAGTCATCTTTACTACAGGAGAAAAAAATTTCACTAAAATCAATACCTGGTTTCTGTGCAAATCCCTTTACTACCAACTTGGCCTTATGTCTCATTTGTCCATTCTCTCCTTCCTTTAACCTATATACCTATTTATTTTCAGTGTTTTCTTTTTAGCTAGAAACTCAACCAAATCCCACGTTTGGTTCTTTTCCAAGGAATCAATTTCCTCATTCATGCCATGCTCCCACTATTTCCTAGATTTTACCTGTATTGCCTCATCAAAACTTTCTAGTTCTCCACCATCAGTGAGCAACACGTAATATAAAGAAGGGGAATAATGAATTGGAGGTTTACTTACCCTTACAGACCTCCTCATGGGCATTTGAGACTCATTTACATCTTGCTGTCTGCCCAAATTTTGTTTTGATAGTGATCGATCCCAGTCATCTCTCGATCTGCTCTCGACTAATGTCAGTTCCACCTGACCGATGTCGGTCTCTATCTGACCGATGTCAGTTCCTGCCTAACCGACATCAGTCTCTGCCTGACCGACGTCGGTATCTATGTTTTCTTGTGAGTGATGATTTTTACCTACGAGCTCATTTTGGATCATAACCTCATCCAAATCAAGATTGCCCTGCTCAAAATTATTCAGCCTCTTAAGCTAATTAATATACATCACCTTCTCATTGAAAACTACATTACAGCTTCTAATAATTTTGTTAGTTTCTAAATTCTACAACCAGAATCTGAAATCTCCAAAACCATAACCAATGAAAGTGCACCGCATAGATTTAGCATCCAGCTTCTTTCTATTTTCTTTATCAATGTGCACAAAAGCTTAAGAACCAAAAACTTTGAGAAATGAAAGATCTACCTTTTTACCTGTCCATGCCTCTTCTGGAATTTCACCATCCAGTGCAGTAGAAGGTCCTTTGTTAATTAGGTAAACCACAATATCTACAGCTTCTACCCAAAACTTTAAGGGAAACTCCGTGCACGCTCCATTATTATTCTATTCATCCTTTCATTAACTCCATTTTGCTGAGGTGTCCTTGGAACTATCCTTTCCCTATGTATTCCACTCATAGAATAGTAACTATTGAATTTATTGCTGCAGTACTCACCACCATTGTCAGATCTAAGGCACTTCAAACTCAAACTTGTTTCATTCTCAACCAAAGCTTTCCATTTCTTAAATGTGTCAAAAACATCATATTTCCTTTTTATGCAATAAACCCATACCTTTATTTTAGCATCATCAATGAAAGAAACATAAAACTGTGATCCTCTAATAGAAGCCACCTGAGCTGGTCCCCACACGTCTGTGTGAACAAGCTCCAACTTCTGCTTCTTCTTTGTTGACCCAATTTTAAGAAACCTCACTTTCTTCTATTTCCCAAAAATACAATGCTCACAAAAATCTAGATCTATGCTTTTCAAATCTGAAAGTTTACCTTTTGACTTAAGAATATTCATTCCCTTCTCACTCATGTGACCAAGCCTACAGTGCCACAACTTTGCATCTACATCTGAAGTAGATAAAACAGAAGGAGAATAATCAATAATACAAGTAGATAGATAAAGTGTACCTACTCTCTTACCTCTTGCTAATACAAGTGTACCCTTAGAAACTTTCCAAGATTCAGCTGTGAGAGTTAGTGTGCAACCCTCATCACCCAACTTTCCTACATAAATTAGATTCCTCTTTAGGATGGGTACATGTATGACATCTTTCAACACCCATGTGTTGCCATTCTACAATTTCAGCTGCACTTTTCCTTTGCCAACAATTTGACAAGGCTCATCATCCCCTAAATAAACTTTTCCAAAATCTCCATGGACATAATCATTGAAAAATTCTCTATTTGGGGTTGCATGGAAAGAAGCACCGGAATCTAAAACCCATGATTCTATTTGACTATCCAAAGAAAATATAAGAGCATCCTGTGCAACAATACCTGCAACATTTACTTCCTTATTATCTTCATGCTGATTTTCTTTGTTATCCTTCAACCAACAATCTTTCTTTGCATGCCCTTTCTTTCCACAATTCCAGCAGGTTATTTTTCCATTTCTAGATTTGGATCTCCTTCCCATCTTTGACCTTGATTTCCCTTGCTTGCCCTTCTCTCTTTGCCTTCCCCTACTTTCAATACTTAAAGCATTCCCTGATGTTTCCCTTGTGCTTTTCCTACAAATTTCTTCATTCAAGATTACACTAACAACATCATCAACTTTCAAGATATTTGAAGTAGATGCAGTATTACTAACTACCATTACCAAGTTGTGCCAGCTTTCAGGTAAAGAGCATAAGATTAAGAGAGCCTTAATTTCATCATCAAAAACTATTTTGACTGAATTTAACTGATTTATAATTTCATGGAAATCATTAAGATGACTATATATAGATCCACCTTCCTACATTTGCAAATTAAATAATTGCTTCATAGGATATACCTTATTCAAAGCTGAGGGTTTTTCATATATATTTGCTAAAGTATCCATTAACTCTACTATTGTCTTTGCCTGTGATAAGTTGGAAATCATAGAAGATGCCAGGCTCAACCTTATAGATCCAAGAGCCTTTCTATCAAGAACATTCCATTCTTCATCTTGCATATCTATGGGCTTGCTTGAAACCCCACCCAATGGTAAGTATAGATCTTTCTGATACATATAATCTTCAATCTACATCCTCTATAATTGATAATTCTTGCCATTGAATTTCTCCATTCTTAGTTTACTTTCTTCTACCATTACTTTGCTCCCACTCAATCAGAAACCCCTGAGAGTGAATCCTGTAATCAACAAACACAAACCCGCTCTGATACCACTTGTTAGGAACTTGGAGTACAATTGATTACTTTTGTATAAGCAACTAAACACAAAATTAAACCAGAAGTAATAAGTAACTAGAAATACGAAATAGAAAATAAGAGGAGATACAAGAAACAACCAATCTTGTATTAAACTCTTCCAGAAGGAAATACAATGAAGAAATCTCACTCTTCCCACACCTCTTGCTTGTACAGTAATTCTCCCTCAAGAGTTCTCTCTCTCTCTCTCTCTCTCTCTCTCTCTCTCTCTCTCTCTCTCTCTCTCTCTCTCTCTCTCTCTCTCTCTCTCTCTCTCTCTCTCTCTCTCTCTCTCTCTCTCAATCAATTACAATCAACTCAATAACCGAGTTGTTATTCCCTTCTCTTAATTACAATACTGCCCCATGGGTCTCTTAAATAGGATCCAAGGCAAACAATAATTAGAAAAATAGACTCAAGACTAAAATTAGTCTTTACATGCAAACTAACTATTCTCCTAATATTAGAACAAATCTAATTCTGGAAATGCATGAAAATGCACAGACATCGGTGTCGGTCTAAAGATGATCGATGTCGGCCGACCCCTAACTGATGTCAGTCGGTTCTATGTCTATGCCTGACCGATGTCAGGGATACTGCTGATGCTGGTCGATTGTGTAACCAATGTCAGTTACTGTGTAAACTCAGCAATCTCAATCTTGCTCATCAGTGAAGCTTTTAGCTCCACAACTCAATAATGTATAGGTATGCCAACACATAGTATGAACAAAGGAAGTGCCAACCATTAATTCAAAGGGATTTATGAAGTTAATAAGCACATGAAATAGGTTTAATGGGACTATATAGTCCATTTATGAATTTATATGATTAGAATATATTTTTAAATGAGATTTGAACAATGGAAATGCAGATAAACATGTCTACAGACCTATAGATCTCATTTCCACATGAAATAAAATGAGTTTTGCTTGTAACATCGGGTTGAATGTTTAAAATAGGTGTGTGAATCATATATAAATTATATTTAGATGTTATAGGTAGTGAATATGGAAAATATTTCATTGAAGTCTCATTCCTTAGCCTAACAGTGAATAAACCCAAATAGACATTAACAACACACAGGCTTGTGTGAGAAATGGATGATGACCTACAAGTTATTAAAGGTTTGAGGATGAAATAGAAACATAGAGGCAATAATAAGGTTATTATAACTTCAATGAAACATTTCATGAAGATTTAGACTCTCTGGATATTGATAAAAAAAAGGAGCTCTTAGCTCATAGATACCTACAGACCTAATGAGGACTATTCAAGCCTACTCTTGAAAGATTGATGATTTGTACTAGTATGATATGTATTTTATGTATAAATATGAATGAAAGGTTATATAAATTATACATAGACATTATCAAGCTTCAAAATCATAGAAAGTTAATGATAAAAGGGAAAACATAGTCATTAGGGTATCTTGTATTGTTAGGCTCATAAACCCTAGCTTGAGCTAATGATGGTTATAAGAGATTTAGAGAAGAGGAGTGGTAAATTTGACCATTGGTTCATGTAATTGTGGATTTCATAGTCCTCACTAAGTTTTTTTGGAACCAAAATCAAACTTTAAGATGGCATTTCCAAGCCCAAATTTTATTATAACCTTCACAATCACAATCTACTAGCTCAAAAGGAATTTAAAAATACTCATATCTTACATGAAGAGATGAATGATGGATCAATATATTAGGAATCTCATGGAATTTTTATTTTCATCAATGGCCTTAGATCTATGAATAATCCTTAAGAGTGCAAGGGACTCACAAGATGCCAAGAAGCCTTCAAATGACCCGATTAAAGATATCATTCTTATAAGTGACTAAGGTGGATTAAAATGACATATAGATTAAAAATATGGCCTCTATTATCCTCCTAAAAACCTAACAAGTTATTGTTTGTCACATTTCATAAGTAGAACTGTATACAATTTGCTTAAATACATGGTTGTAGGCTAATTTGTGAGGATACAGAGTTAAGAATGCCCTCCAAATCAAGAAAAAAGGCCTATAAGGGATGAGAATAGGTTAAAAAATATTATAAAAATATTTTCATGTCTCTTAATAAGGCATATGAACTCTTCAAGTCATCAAGGGGGGTCAAAAGTTAAGAAATGTATTATTTGCTAGTCAAGAAGCCTATATACAAGCCTATAGAGTATTAAAGGAGATCTCTCCTCCAACATATTGAGTTTCCCTAGGGTGTTATATGATTAAAAAAAATATTAAATATTTATAACCTGAAAACTTCATGAAAAAATACACCAACTACCTCTCAAGCATGTACAAGCGCCTAGGCTAGGGTTTTAGCCATTTCATGGTTTACCCATCCATACAAGGTCTCAAGTCTTAAATTTTGACATGAACATGGTCAGGGGATGGGGAGAGTTAATAAAATGTTTATCTAGTGTTTTTCACAAGTGTGGATACTAATTAGAGCCAAAGCTTAGTTTCTAGTCCTAGACACCTAATTGAGGCCTAATTGGAGAGAGAAATTAGTTCAATAAGTAGACTTTCACTCAAGAATGGGTCATGAAATTTGGAAAAGATTTATAAGGGCATAATTCATATTCTAAACTATGCCTAGTTTCCCAAAATCATCAGTATATTCTTATACACAAGGAGCTTTGCATGTTTTTAGGGCTATAATGAATTGAAGGAAAGTGAGAACTTAAGGTGCAAGATGAAGCATTGGAGAGTGTTTGATACATATAAAAAATTTGATTCAAGTTTTATATGATTGAGAGAGACCTTTCATGGAGAATAATTTCATCCATGAAGGTAAAATCAAGATTGGATCCCTTTTGGCAAGAAGAGGCGTAGTGGAGTCAATTAGGTTTCAAGACACCTAAGGAAGAATGATCATCACTTCAATGTTAGTATAAGAAGGTTATAAAACTTATGCAAGGTGCCAAGAATAGGGGAAAAGAATATTTCAAGATGAATTTCTGATCAAATATGACATTTTTCATTTTCCAATCCAATATAAAGGTAGTTTGAATAATAAAATCAAGGTATCTAGTAAAGATGAGAAACCCCTACCCCATTTGGAATATGAAGCATCATCAAAGAAACAAAAAATGTCCTTGAAGATCTTATGAAATTATTCTCCAACCTTTTCTTGATTATAAATCCTTATAGACACTTTTCAATCTCTTTGTTATATGCATGTCTCTCCCCTCTACTCTCATTTCTACATACCATAAAAATATCTAGTGAAGTACCTTGATCAAGGGAGAGATTGAGGCTTGGTGGGTTCATCTTCAAAGGTAAGTATTCATAAACTTATTTATATTTTGTAAGAGTAGGTAGATAATGCATTTTTATTCTTCTCCCATGTATTATTATTTTGTATACATTAATGTGAGTATATGTCTTCTAACACATGTTTAGTTTAGTTGTTTTTTAAATTATTTATAACCCCCACTTTGTGCCACAAACTTTGGTGTGCACTAGATTAGATTTAATTTCTTGTTATTAGAATAGAGTGAATGTTTTAAACCTTAGGAATCCATTAGGGTTGTTTTTTTATTGTGTTAGATTGTAGGATTTGAAACCTTTCCTAGCATGATATGTTGTGACAAGTGATCCCCTAATTGGGTCTAATGGATCCACATATTGGTTATGCTCCTGCTTAACAAGTGTATCCCCAATCAAAATTATAGGTATGCTCTATCTTCTCTAAGCTAGGATTGATTTATATACATGATTTATTTTTAATTTCATACATTTTGGTGAACTTGATGTGAAACTAACCTTTGCATGATTTCTTTCACTTTTTTTCATTCTTTTAGTCATTCTTTTGATCATCATTTTTATCATATATTTGGACATACAAGATCGATTTTGTCAACCCAAATATTTTTATATGTGTGCATGTTTCTAGGAACAGGAAACTAGATCGACCTAGTATAGGTTTCCAACCTTTTAAACACCCAATTTAGCCTACTAGGATAACCCAATCGACATTTTATAGTTTTAGTACTTTTCAACAGGTTCTTGCACAGCTTGATCAATCCTTTTGACCAAGTTTGTAGTTTTCTCAAGAATAATTCAAGGTTATTCATCAACAATATTCCTTTATTGCATCTTTGATCCACCAAGGTTCCTTTTTATCTCTCTATTTCTCTCTTTTATATCTTTCCTTTCATAGTTGCAATCTTTAAAACTATCATTGCACAATCAAGTGGATCAACATTATCAACCCAGTTCTGTGTTATGTATGCTATCTAAAATAATTGGATTGACACTACCAACCCATATTAATTTCTAACATTACTTATTTAGTACAAGTTTGACCCTGTTGACCATGTTCTATATTTTGTACATATAGTGTCAACACTATACCTTGTTTCAACTTAGAATTAACCTCATATCTACTAGTAATTATCTCCCACATTTATTTTCTTGTTGTTTTAATGCTTTAAATAGTTCACATAGTCTAATTAGGGGATTTTTAATTAATAACTTAGTTTCAACTATTTATATTTTATGCACACATGACCAAATCAAGAAACATAAACAAGCATTTTAACATTTTGTCTACCCTATGCCAACCTACTTAGATTTCATCACCAATGGGGAAGTCAATTTGATGCTTTGGTCAAGTATAAAGTGTGTTTAATGGTATATTCTATCTAAGCACCTGACACCTTTATTATTGTGGTGTGTGAAGCGAGGTGGTAGGCCCTAATACCAATCCTATATCATTGCCACTATAGTCCCTTTCAGCCCAAACTACCAGAAACCATCTTTAAATTGCTATATAATACCTTGATTATAGCCAACTTCAAATCACATTAAAAATCATATCTTAATAACCTAATAAACATTTAGGTTGACCAATTAGTTATATTTACTTTTAATATTGTTTACTTGCTCTTTGTTTAATTGTGTGAATAAAAGCTTGCATTAGCCAGTGTTAGTAAAAGATTTTATTTTGTGTGTTTCAAGGCTAATGTTAATCCAATTGGTTGTCTATTTATTTTCAATACTTATTGTTTTTCATTACTTGAAAATTTATCTTATTTCATTTTATAATCTTTTTTTAGGCTTTTTAAATTCCCTATTTGTTATACTAGATTGACACAGTCGACCCTGTACAGTTTTACAGTCCCTATTTCTATGTTGGGTCAACCCAATTGGCCCTATACTATTTCAATCACCTCTTTGTCCTTTAATTTCTCATCTCTCTTCTCTTTCCTTCATTAGGGAATTTCTATTGGATAATGACACTAAGTTATAGTCAATAAACATGATGAACTTTACCAATCCTAATAGGGTCTCCCATAGACAAAGTAGGGCTCCTCTCTTGGATGCTAGTAAGGTTCATATTTCCACTCATAAAATGAACTATGGGACCCCTCCCAATACCTCTTCATGACATAATCCTATTTTTTCATTAGAATACTATCCTGAGTTAGAGTATACTCTCGAGTTGCTTTTCTTTATTTCTAAATTTCCTCAACATAGAGGAAAATATCCTTATACCATTTACAACCTCATGATTAGTGGTCAAACTGAAGAGCCTCATTAACCTATTCCTACATTCTCAATGAGATTTGTAGGTACCACTTTATTTGGTTCTCAATTTATTTCTTCAATTTCTACTCCTTATGCCATGTCATCTTCTTCTCTAACCTCTTCTACCTCAATGACTAGTATCTCAACTAACATGGTAGGTTCTACATCTATTGGGCCTCTCATAAGGTCCACTATCCTTAATCCTTCCACTAATTCATTATTTTCTACCCAAGGTAATCATGTTTCTAATGCTTCTTCCTCTCAACCATTCACTAGTCCATCTTTTGCTTCACAAGAAAATTTTGCCATTACTACCTCAAATTTTCACAATTCTTCTCAAGCTCATATCAACACTAATAGTGGTACCCAAACCACTAATACCAACACAAATACCAATTATAATGCTTATAATGTTAATTAAACACACCGAATTTTATTTTAAAATCTCAATCAAATGAATACCTTTCAAGCTCATAACACAAATCAAATGATGAGAATTCAAAACCACCTTCTTAATCTTCAATATATGCAACCAATGGCTTAGGGCACACATAACCAGAATGTTCCCCCTCCTCCTCTTCAATATTCTCAAGGCAATATCATTCCTTAATCTCCTTTAGTCAATAAAACTATTAAGAATCTACAAAATTAACCTCTCACTACTCAAATTTCCAACATTGATATAGGAGGTATAACACCTACAATTTATTATAATGGGTCAATCGATCTTACCCTTCACCTTAAAACATTTGGATATATTTACAAGGCTTTGGTAAAATTAAACACCTTTTTTTATAGCGAGCTCTTAGACAAAACCCTCATAGGTGATGCATTGGATTGGTACAATCAACTTAGATCTCATTCCATTTATAGTTTGGAGGACTTAATAAATGCTTTAGTACAAGAATTCCAAACTAATTATATTCCTAAAAACACTTTGGCCCATTTCATTAATTACAAACAACATGAGAATGAAATTGTCCAAGCCTTTGTGAAGAGATGGAAGACTTTATCAAACAAATGTGAACATAACATGGTGTATGATAATCTTTCTCATCTCTCTAAAAATGATCTCTTTCCTAAATTATAATATTGAGTATGCACTCTCTCTCCAAATACCTTGGAGGAGGTTATTGACCAAGCTAAAAGGCAAAATTTCCCAATGCATCAATTCGAGCCACCCTAACCTTTTATGGGTCCTTGTCTATTACTTAAGAAAAAATCCATAATATCACTAATGATGGTGTTACCAATTCTTATGATACCATTCATAGTGTTCAATCTATTGTTCGTAACCCTTCTTCAGAACCAACTACTTATTCTCAGCAATATACTAATCC
>JARHVA010002838.1:1160000-1365000 GCA_037957365.1 Torreya grandis | reverse complement strand
TTCCCATATAATAAGTGACTCACTGCCAATAACTATGATCACCTCACTTTCAATGACTTCTCAACCTTATACATCTTTAGAACTTACTCAAGAAGAAGAAACATTTAAACTTATATTTCCTCAATGGATAAGGGTGATGCAGAGTGTCTAGGATAAAAGGCAAAATATATTTATGAGAGAATTTCCCATAGTCTCCACAAGGTGTGAAAAAGAGAGTGGGACTATATAGAGAGTAAGAGGAAGATGATAAATACTAGAAAAAGGGGGAGATATAATTTGAGTAGAGAGAAAATTTGTTCTCATTGGCCAAAAGACCTAAGAAAAACCACAATGATCCTACTAAGTACATTAAGGATTTCAATACTTTTGTTGATTCTACCAAGTCAAAATTAAAGGAGATGCATCAAAGCACCAAGCAAGCCTTAAAGAGGTGGAAGCCTAGGAAAATTATACAAGCTCATTAGGAGGTAATTATTGTGGTACAAAGTGTAGCTATAAAGCTTTATAACATTCTATTCAATATTTGAGTATCTAAGTAGCTAGTTAGGCCCATAGAATATAAATTATTACATTCTAGAATATGATTAAGGACAAATAAAGGAGATTGAACTTCCTGGTATAGTGTTCTAGAATTTGTGATTTTGATCAGCTTAATTTGATAACCAAAATGGATGTTTTTTGGTGCCTAAATTATGTGATTGCCAAAAATGATACCTCCCTAAATTGGCATAGATCAATGAATAAGTTATCAAGTCTTTTTTTTAATCATGAAGATGAAACACTATAAATCTTGGTATACATGCAAATAACTAGGGTGATTACCTAGACAGGGGAGTTGGTGAATCGACCCAATTTTGACAACCTTCTCCACTTAGATGCTAAATATTTTAAATAATAAGTGGAAGGTATGATATATAAATCCAATGAATAAGTAATATAATTGGTGAGTTTTTCCACAGGCATAGTGACAAGGGCTTAAGCTTTAGTTGATAAGTTTAAAAGCTAAGAGGTAGATCAAGACATGTTAATGACTGAGGTAGTCAAAATTTTGAATTGGGTGAAGTGCTAAAGGATAAAGAGGTAGATTCTAGGTCTACACCATGCACAATTGGAAATTAGTGCCCCTATCTTCATAGAGATTTTAGTCTACACCACCATTATAATTACAGTGTCTTAATTGGCTAATCCAAATAGCTACATTGTATTGGTATTCCAATTTTAGAATACTTATGTATTTTCATGGTTATCATCAAAGTGGAACTTTAGTTCCATATATATTATTGTGCATGCATAATTTATTTTTAGCTGGCTAATCTATTTTTAGTATTATCATTGTAACATGCATCCTTGCATGATTTTTGAACTAGAGGTTTTATTTCTAGACTTGTAATATTAGGTGAAACTTGAAGAGATGAGAACTTACCCATCCCAAGATTATAAATACATGTAACCTCTCAGTTAAAAAGGGAGGAGAATTATAGCTATTAAGATTAATAGGAAATTTAAAGAAGTTCTGTTTGACTTGGTTTTGATGTGCAAATCTTCATTCTTCTCCAATTATGTGGATTACTTGGGACATTGCATAATTATGGAATATTAGTGCTTAAATTATGTATGAGGTATCTATTTTAAATAAATTATTTCATTTTTAACTATAGTTGATTTTAAAATCTTTTTCATGTTTATCATAATCCTATTTTAGAAGTGCAACAACAATATGACAATTAGGCAACCTTTGATTTCTGCATGTTTCAGTATACTATGTTTTTTTTTCATTTTAATATTCATTGAATTTGATTATTTGTGTGCTAAAATAAGTTGTAACAAGTATTGTTCTGGACTCCTTGTTCTACTTGAGCTCAAATGCTAGTCTTGAAAGGCTTTATCCCTGGATTTTTCACATACCTTTCTTTTATGCCTTACACTTCCCTCTTTTTGAAGTTTTTTTTTACAAATACTTCCCACCTTAGTTAGAATAATAATCCTTCCACACACTCCAAGTATATCTAGGTTCACCCATAGCTAGTTCACCCATGGAAAATAATCTATGTTGCTCAACCACTATTCCACCAATAAGTTATTATAAAACTAAAAACCCTACAAATCATGCGTTAGAGTGATCCTATTCACTGATCCTAAAGTGTTAGAGGTAACCTTGTAAGAAATTATAGGGCTATGTATAAAAAACACATCAATATAATTTTTAAAATTAATGCTATAAAGGGGCTTCCATCCTTTGCCTCTATCCTAAGATTTAAGATCACTTAAGTTGCACTAGATGCACCCAGACAACTAACAAGGTCAACCTCATAAAATAACTTATTAAAACCACATTTGGAAATCCATAGAAAGGTTATGTCTGATAAAGATATTTTTAGGAGACCTAGGGTAAATTCATCATCCCTAAAAAAATAACCCCATCTTCTAATAGTTTCATGGCCCATCCCCATAACCCACCTCTTAATCCTCCACTCTAGCCTAATCCCCCACCTTTAGCCCCAACTTTGTTGAATGGATTGGCTATCAATGTCACAATATCAATGCATGATTTACCTAAAAACCTAGAGAAATATCTACCATCTTTCTCTCCCTTGGGAGGAAATACTATAGAGAAATATATAAAAGCTTTCAAATTTGCCTTAGGGATCCTGAATGTAACTCAGAAGGATATGACTTATACACTATTCCATTTCAATTTACAATAATCATCCTATGATTGGTTTCTAAAAAGTATAGAAGGGTTAATCACAACCTAGAAAAAATGTAAGATATAATCTTAGCTTAGTTTGGCCAAGTTACCAATGCAAGTGTTATCTATCAACACTTTTAGCATGAGAAGAGAGCCCAATGACCCAATTTGAATATTCAATTCTCAATTTTAAAATATGTATAGTAGATCAAAGTCTACTTATTAGCCTAATGAGCCATTAGCCCTAGAAATATATAAAAATTCCCTAGATTCCATGGCTACTTTATTTTTACATAGGGATGTCAATATTGATACTTTATCCTTGGCTTACATGAAGGTAATTAATGTCGATAAATAATTGTATCCTCAATTACAATCTTTACCTCCACTCATTCTTGTACCTATATACCCAAATTTTAACCCAATCCCTAATGTAACCAAGAATGTTGTGGAAAAAAACATACCCTAGACCATAATCAATTTCCATAAACCCATAATACCTAGAATCAACATTTTGATTTCTTGAACAAGTTTGCTTCTAACCATTAGGGCTAGAGTTAATCTTCTGTACCAATTAATAACACTTCCACATAGAACAATGTTCTAAACTCAACTAAGATAAAGATGGAATCCATCCATAGGATGGTACAAAAATTGAGAATGAATTCCTCAACATGAATAAATGTATGGTTAATACAGGTGGATAGAAATTTAATCAAAATAATTAAGGTTATGGGTTCTAAAGGTAAAACAAGCCTTTTAGTAGGTTTGGGAATAATCAAGAACATTAGGTTCCATCAAATAGGATGATAGACACTAATATTATGGATGTACCTCTTCAAAACTAGTGCCAGATCTATAAAACCACACAACATGGGGAACTAGATTGTATCGAGTTATGCATGAATTTTAAAATATACCAAAATGAAGTAGAAAGGTAAGAAAATTTTTCTATTCAGAAAAAAAATCTTCATCAAATTATTTAAGCAACGCTAACACAAATATGGTCTTTGACACTTATGACTTCCCCTTCCCAAGAGAAGATGACAATGAGCGTGAGGATAACATCAATGAGGTCCATACTTTCCAATAGTACCAGTAGGTCAAGAACAATGACAACTTGAGAAGAAATAAACTGATTACTTCTTCAACTCCTCCTAATAATAGTTCTACTACTCCTATTTATTTGAATTCTAAAAACAATCCACCATTACCACAGAGAGATAATCCACCTCCACCCAATAGGGATAATCAACCTACTCCTAATCAAAAGGATCAATCACAGAACTTTTATCCTTAAGGAAAGGAAGTATATAAAATTATTGAATACATGAAAAATATTAAAGCCAATATCAGTCTTCATGAGCTAGCTCAGATCACTAAATAGAGGGAGATATTACACAAGGCCTTGATAGGATGGACTTATGACAAGTCTAAGACTACCCATGCAAATGTAATGATGTACAAGGATAAACCTAAGGTACCATTATTCTTGCTGATAGTTCAAATGTTTGGAAAAAATGTAATTAGTTACCTGGTTGATTCTGTGGCATCAACTAATGTAATGCCTATAGATATTTTCCAAAAGTTGGGTTTGATTGCTAACAAGTCAAAATGAGTAGTACTATAGTTGGATAAATATTTAGTTCCACGTGTTAGAGAATTTTAAAATGTGCACATAAATCTAAAATTAGAGCCATGGGTGTAGCAAACCACTGGCATCCTGGTCATTGACATTCCAAATTCATGGCTTACTACTAAGCTGAGATAGGTCAAAAAATCTAAATGGATACATGGACATAGATTTCTCCCACATGTGGTTGCCTTGAAAAGGGGTACCAAACCAAATTAGAATAGATATAAATCCAAAAATGAAGTAATTGATTATTGAGTACAATTCTATTAAAAAATAAGTTGACTTCATGTTGACACATGCAAGTGTGTG
Organism: Torreya grandis; assembly: GCA_037957365.1. Lineage (NCBI taxonomy): Eukaryota > Viridiplantae > Streptophyta > Pinopsida > Cupressales > Taxaceae > Torreya > Torreya grandis. The sequence continues at coordinate 1,360,366 of JARHVA010002838.1, read as the reverse complement.
CACTTTCACCACCAAATAAAAATTGCATGAACAAGAATTTGAAGGTCCTTCTCAATTATGAAATCTACACTTCAGTGGATCTTATTCCATGCAAGGTTATGATATAGTTATGACGCTGATAGATTTGAAAGGTAAGCAATACTTAATTGCTTATAGGTTGTAGTTACCCATCACCAACAATAGAGCCAAGTATGAAACCTTGATCTTAGGCCTATAATTCACATTAAAATAAAATGCCAAAATACTAGTGTTTGGTGTCTCTAAACTAGTTGTGAACTAGATTATAAATAAGTACTAGTGAAATCTTGCATATCTAAGTAAATACAAACACCAAGCTTGGGATTTGATAGAATAATTTGAAGCATTAAGCTTTAAGGCCATCCTAAGGGAGAAGAATTAGGCAATTAATTTGTTGGCAGATTCCACTACCAATTTTTTCACCACTCTATTAATAAAAAATGTATAAATTCTTAGTGGAGTTGGTTTTATGCCCTTTTATCCTAGACAATTTAGACAACTTCCAAGTGTTTGATGATGATCAATATATCATATAATTCCTAAACAACTTAGGAGATTTTGAGGCCCATATAATAGATAAAGGAAATATCCAAGCTATGTAAACTAAAGATATGGGTGAAGAAGGTGTTCTATAGCTAAAAAAAGCCAAATTCCCTTGGGGATGGTTTCCTTGGAATGTACTTTCAACATTGACCCTTAGGCCTATAAGTAGAAACAACTAAAAACAACTACATTTGACTTCACCAAGGAAAACTTGAGGACTAATTAGGCTCCCCAATTGGTGAATATAGGTTTGAGTTGTACTAAAAATGAAAAATACAAGATGAATGGGTTTCTTATAAATTACAATGATGTCATTACTTGGATATATGATAGCTTAAAGATCTTTGATCCAAGGTTTATTATCCACACCATTCCTTTAAGTATAGAATAAAAGACATTCAAGTAAAGGTAGAGACCAATAAACTCAGTCATGGAACCTCTCACATAGACCAAAATTAAAAAAGCTCCTGGATGCCAAGATTACTTTTTCTAGTTAGGCACTCAAGTTGGGTAACTAATTTGGTACCACTCAAGGAAAAGAATAGATAAATTAAGCTATGTGTGGATTTAAAGAACTTAAATAAAACCTTAGAAAAGGACATTATCCTCTACCTTATTTGGATAAAGTAATATAGATGGTGAGTGGCTTAGAGATGATGTCTTTCTTGGATGGATTCTCAAGATACAACCAGGTATTGATAGTGGCAAAGATAGGATAAATATCTCTTTCACCACCAAATGGGGAACCTTTGCATATAAAAAGATGTCATTTGGCATAATCAATGCAGGGGCCACTTTATAAAGAGTAATAGATTTTGCCTTTCAGGGACTTGTGGGGAAGTGCATCATCATATACATAGATGATCTTACAATATTTTCCAAGAATAAGGATGGCCATGTAAGCCACCTATAGAAAGTCCTAAACACATGTAGGAGATATGGAGTTTCTATGAACCCCAAGAAATGCATTTTTAGAGTGATTGAAGGAAAATTATTAGTGCATATTATCAACAAAGAAGGGATCTCCATCGACCTAGATCACATCTAGGACATCTACAAGATAACTCTACCCAACAATAAGAAAGAGCTAAAGTCTTTCTTTGGAAAGATCAACTTTGTGAGAAATTTTATTTCTAGTTTTGTAGAATTCATTAAACCATTAAATGGCATGCTAAAGTAGGATGACAATATTGAGTGGATTATGGAAGCCAATAAATATTTCTAGTGCATCAAAATGGTAATTACTCAAGCCCTAGTCTTGATTAGCCTAGATTTCAATAAATATTTCTATCTTTATTCATTCGCTTCATAACATACAATTAGAAGACAATGAGCATCCCATTTCCTTCATGAGTACCAAACTAAAGGATGCAAACCATAAATGATAAACAAATATATGCCTTGATTGAGGCCATCAAAAAATTTAGACATTATATTATATAGAATAAGTCATATGCCATTGTCCTCAACCCAACCATAAAACTCCCACTTATCTAGAATGAGTTGGGAGAAAGAGAAGGAATGGATGGAAAAAATTCAAGAGTTTGATCTTGAAATTAGACTAGCTAAAATGGTAAGAGGTTAGGGTCTCATCCAGTTGATAACTCAAACTAACCCAAACATCCACATCAAAAAATTAATGAAACCTAGGTGAGAGGGAAGAATGGTACTCACATATCATCCATTACCTACTTATAGGTACATGCCCCCTAGATTAAAAAATAAAATTAGAGTGAGCCCTCAAGATCAGATCAACTCATTTCATGATCAAGAAAGGGGTCCTTTATAGAAAAACTATGAAGGCATTTACCTAAGGTGTATTTCAAAAGAGGAAGCTAAAGAAATCCTACATAACCTATACCAGAAGGCTGGCAACATGCATTCCTATGGTAATACTACAAATTAAGATTATAAGGATGGGTTATTACTAGCCTAAAATCTTTAAGGATTCCCATAATCACATTAGAATCTACCGCGAGTGTTAGGTGTTTTCAAAGAGATAAGTAAATGTTTCTATTCCTTTACATGTAGTCATTAAAAGATACCCTTTTAGCCAATAGGGACTAGACTTTATTGAGGTAATAAATTAAAATTATTTAGTAGGACACAAGCTCATCCTCATGGCTACTGATTGTTATACCAAGTGGATAGAGGCTATTTCTATCAAGAATTCATGAGCCATATATGTCATCAATTTCTTAGAGGAAAACATAGTCACCCAATTTAGCACACCTATTTCATTGGTTTGTGTTAATGATACAACATTCCAATTGAATGAATTCACATCATAGGCTTACCATAATCAGATTACCTTCAAGTTATCTTCAAATCATTACCCATAAAGAAATGGAGTGGCTGAATTGACCAATAAGAACCTGATGGATGCCATAGAGAAATATGCATAGAATAAACCAAGAGAATGACATATTTTATTGAAATATGCAATATGGGTAGACTAAACTAGGCACAAGCAAGCTCTCAAGGCTTCACATTTTCTACTGGTGTATGGATGATTACTAGTCTTCCCCATTAATCTCAAACTACTGACTTACCAATTCATGCAAGAGTATATGGGTGAAGATGAGATAATAACTTCCAGATTACTCAATGAGATAGTCCAATTAGAAGATACAAGAACTAAAGTACTACACAAATTCAAAAAACATTAGGATATTATCAAATGTTGGTTTGACAAAAGATTCAAGATTAAGGATTTTAGGTTTTTAGACCTAGTGCTCCTCTAGGATAAAGCACATGAGAAGAAAGGGAAACATGGCAAGTTCACTCCATTAAGGATTGGACCATATCAGGTATCTAAAATCTTGGGAATTATACCTTACAATTAAAATACATCTAAGGTAAGGACCTCACCTTTCCAATCAATGGATAGTTTTTGAAGCATTAATTCATGGTTGCTCTAATTATAAATGCATTAGAGTGAAATATACATGGAGTTAAATTAGGAGCATATTATATTTATTGCTTTTTAGATTAGATTTTTCTCTTCTAGATTAGTTTTCTTACTTTCTACACTTGTTTTATTTTATATTAGTTTGTTGCTTTTGATATAATAGTTCCATGCTTTCTGTATGCAATGAGAAATACAACAAATCTAAAAATCAATCATAGCTCAGAGAAGATAGATCATACGTACACTTCTAATTGGGGATATATTAGATAATTAGGCTCATGACTAATATGGATCCATTAGACCTAACCAAGGGATCTCTTACCACAATAATATCACTAGGGAGGGTTACAAAGCCTTTAGTCAATCAAAACTATGCAATAACCCTAACTAGGTCCTATGTTTTCATATTCACTATACTAATAACAAGTAAAGTAAAAGTCTAATCTAGTGCTCACCAAAGCTTGTGGCATAAAGTGGGGGTAATAAACAATAAAATTAAACATGCATAAAAGACATATACTTAAGTCAATGTATACAGAATCTTAATGCATAAATAAAAGTGCAAATGCATATATATATATATACTCTTACAAAGGAGGAACAAAATTAGGAATACTTATCTTTGGAGACAAACCTATCAAACCTCAATCTCTCCCTTGGACAAGTCACTTCGAAAGAGGTTGTTATGGTATGTAAGGATGAGAAAGATAAATCAACTCTAGTCTACACAACCTATCAATGCATCTAAAAGACAAGATCTGTATCTTCAAAAAAAGTGTGAAACCTTAGGCTTGTTCCTCAAGTAGAATGGTGATAAGAAAATGCACAATATATCTTAATTTTTCTTCTCTTCATGATAAATGATGGAAATGATTGTGTTTATATAGGCTGATCTAACCTTAAACCCTTCTTAAATTTTGGTTGACAAAGTCAACCCATTTGACCTAGTATCATAATTGATAAAAACTTAATAGGTCACAGACTAGGTCAGCAAGGGGCCAACCTAGACCCTTAATAAGTTTTTCAATAAGAATACAAGGTTGATGTAGTTGTCATAGTCATGTAAACTATCAAAAAGGGGTTTAGTTTAGGGAAAGGGATAATGAAGGTGGAAAATGACTACAAGAGTGTGTAAGAGATGAGGCAAATATTAGGGGAATGGTTTTTAGGAGATAAGTGTGTAGATAAAAAGTGGAAAAAGGAATAACAATCCTATGAAGTACCAGTGGTTTGCCCACGCCTTTACTGGTGCACCCCTTAAGGCATGCACTTAGAGAGATTGAGACTTGATAGGTTCTTAAAAGATAAAGAGCATTAGTAATTGATAAAATTTTGAAAATATTATGTGTATACATATTCCCCACTCGAAGCTCATCACGTGTCATGTAGGTGCAACATGGGAAGGTGGTTTGGAGAAGAACATAACACCACATAACACTGAAGCTAAATAAAGTGTAGTAAGGAGAAAATAAGATAAATGAAAGGAAAAAATTGAAAAAGACATACCTTTTCTTACCTTAGTGTTATAGATAAAGAAGGAAATGTGGGAAATGTGAAGGTGTCTAATGTGAGGAACATTAGGTGAACCTATGAAGATTAGTGAAAAAGAGCAAAAAATCTGAATTTTTGAAACATATGCATATAATAGTTAGAAAAATTATCTATGACATCTAGATTTTAGAACATTTTATGGTTTGGAAAAAGAGTTGGTAGAGACAAAGATATGATCAAAACAAGAAATTTGAGGGTAAATTTTTGAAGGGTAAATAATGTTGAATAGTAAATATAAATAGGGTGAAAAATAATTCATTTTCTATTATTTAATATTCTAAGAAAAGTATAGCTCTAAGAGACCTAGTGAGATCCTAGAGAGCTAGGATGGTGAGGAGATGACAATTGAGATGGGGAGGATGTATAGCGATTGTAATGAGTGTAACACAGGTAAGTACTTGATAATTCAAATTTTTGAGCATTTTTTTTTGAAATTGAGTGTTTTATAAAAAATTGTTAATTAGTCAAAATATAAATATCAGAATGAACCCTGAGAAAGTTTTAGGGACACTAGGGGTCAAATGGGGTATTAGGTAGGAAGGGGTCAGAGAAATAAATACCCAAGTAATTTATGCCAATTGGTCAAAAAGTCATCACAATCAAAGAACAAGGTTGAATGAGTTGACTTAGTTTACAAAAGACAAAAAATCAAGTGGACTAACTTAGTAGTACATGGCTAGATTAGTTTTTTGAGGAAAGGGGATGACTCAATACTATATGGACAACTTAGTTATTTCCAAAGTATTTGATATGGTACTACTGAGTGGAAATAAGGCTGACTTAGTTTATTAAGTCAAAGGTAGCTGACTTAGTACTATATGGCCGACTTAGTTATTTTCTAAGTGGTTGATATAGTACTATTATGAAAGAAAGGGGATGACATAATACTATAAAGCCACAAGGTGGCTTACTTAGTACTCAAAAGACTGATGTAGTTTAAAAATAGGTCAATTTGGTGTAAAATGAATAAATTAAAGTAAATTAGTTTATTTATGTGAATTTTAAAAGAATGCATTTTGATTATGAGTGACATGGATGTGTAATATATCCTTTGTTGTGTGATATTTTATAGATATAGTGAATATTTTGGTGATTTGTTGATGTTTATTATCTACTTGATCTACTAGGGTACTTGACAGATGTAGACAGAGCTAGATTGGTCATGTTGGGATTGGGAAGAATCATTGAGATGAGGTAGATTACACTAAGTGTTGATCTTGTGGTCATGTTCCTAGGATCCTTGGAGTTTTTAACCAACACATTTAGATAGGTGGTGGATGGGGATACCATAGAGGTTGGTATTATATTGGAGGATGTCCATGCATTGCTTGGACTAATGATAAGGGGACCCTAGTGATCATGGGGACATCAGATGACCAGGAGGAGAGATGAGCACTAGAATAATGGGTGATGTGTTTAGATAAGATTTACGTAGGAATGAGGGTGAGATTGTTTAATGTTTATATTACATAATTTTTGGAAATTTGGAAGGTTGTGATAGGACTTATGATAATATGAGTGTTGTGTCATAAGTCAAATGACAAGGTACTGATGTATGTAATAGCCTTGTATTAGTTTATATTAGATTAGGGGTCACTCTATGACTTGGGTTCTATTATCTAGGTTTAGCTCATGTATGATATGTATGGGATGCTTTCTAGAGGGAAGAATACCATAAGGAAAATGGTACTATGAGTGTTTGGATATATGAGAGATTTTTGATGTATCATCCAACTAGGTTGCCCCATGTGATCGATGATCGATTACCTCAAGTTTTGAGGTGGAGATAGAGTCAAGTGGCATAGTCCACGCTCCATGTGCCAGTGTTGTAGATGGTCACATGAGAAGAGACTGTGTGGTAGCCTTATGCACATATTATGACTATTTGGCTGAATTGGGCAACTATGGCACTAGGTCTAACATAAGTGTAGATCATGGGCCATTATACCTGATGGGTAGAGCTACATCTAATGACACACTTGCCAAGATGGTTTAGACTCCCACACCTAATGAATCTTATAGTGGTTCCCAAATTTTAGGCACAATATGTGAGAGATCCAAGGGGGTAATGAGGAAGAGGAGCACTAGTTGAGAGATTGAAGATCATATCATAGTATCTGAGACCATGAATTGGTCAAACATGATAAATGATATCTATAGAGGGCATGGAGGTAGATGCAAAGGTGTAGTAGGTACAAACACTAGCACCATAGTAGGATGAGAAGTGACAACCTTAGTCACACCACTGATGGAGATACCAATGATAAGATTAGGTATAGATGGTGGTCATCTAGGATGACCCATTAGTCAACCCAATGTAGAATTGGTCTATAGAGGCACCACTGATGAGAGGCCTTAGACATGCATAGGTGATGACTCTAGGGTTTTATTTGATTGGGAGGCATCCCATAGATGAGGTGTTTAAGGGATGAGTGATGAAGAGACTATACTTGGCAGATGAGAAAATAGGGAGATGGTGTTTGGTGACACTAGGATAGGTAATATATGATTATAGATAGATTTTGAGATGTATATGTGATATGATGTCTATATGGTTTGAATTTTATAGATCTTATGGATGTGTTGGGTGAATATTTTGTCGTCAACTAACTGATGACAAAATGGGTATATCAACCACAACATAGGGAGATTTACGCCACAAAAAGTGTGGGTTTACTAGATCTAGATGAGGTAAATCTCTCCTCTCATCAAGGGGAGGTTCTCTATAAATATTTATGCACTGGATATATATATATATATATAAAATTAAGCAGAAAATAACACATGGGGTGGTATAACAGCATCTACCTCTCTTCTTTAAGAGGTAATGTATAAAAAATAGAAGAGAGAAATCCTAGTCCTAAGCTAATAAAACTCCTCTTCTTTCAGGAATGGTATCAAATGGGAAGCAGAAAATCACTTGAAGTAACAAAGTCTACAAGAGCACTCACGTAAGCGCAAAGTCTTCCATAGCCTCCTTCACCGATCTGGAACAAATGTAACCATAGAATGAAATGAAGCACAAAGTCCTCGCCTGAAACTACAAAAGATAACTGAATCTCAAAGATGAAAGTAGCTCAAAGTTTATCCTCTACCTTTTAGAAGCACTCTCAAATAATATAAACACACCCACTTTGCTTATTAAATTAGACAAATAAGATATTACCAGGAAAAAGGACATAAGAACTGTTTCCTAAATAACACAGATAATCTCAACACAAAGTCTGAAATAAACCTGCTTCTCATTCATTCAACAAAATATGATTTACAAATTTGAGCACAAAGTCTCAAAAAATTCTTCAATTTCGGTAGAGTGTTTGCTCTTAATTTTTCCAAGATCCATTTACAAATGAGGTCTCCACTATATATAGGGAGAAAATCCTCAAAAACTAGAAAATATTAAAATATAAAAATATCTTAGTCAAAGATGACTCATCTTTGACTTTGAGATATTTTTCTAAAATATTTACATGTAATTACATATTAAAAAATTGCATGAACTTTTCACAAAACAAAAGTGCATAAGGAAAGAATAAGAGAGAAGGGGAAAATTTTTAGTTCTTGCTGCCAAATTTCTTTGGATGAGCATCGTACATAGTAATGGATGCCTGAATTTCTATGCTGTCTGGCGCAACCGTGTTCTTGGAGATGATTTTGGCTCTGCTTAATGCATCCTTCAATGTTGTGATGGCCTTAGCATGACCAGTTAACCTGGATTTTAGATTTTTTAGAGTTAACTGAGTGTCTAGAATATTATCCACAAAAGACATTGAGAAGGATTTTTTTTCAAAATCTCTTTGAATCATCCCTTTGAAACTATGGATCATTTCTCCTACTGAGAGGAATTGATTATCCTTGGAGGTTAGGTTGCAAGGTAACTCTTCTAGTTTATTGAGCAGGCTTGTGTCACTCTTCTCACTAGCCTCCCTGAAAGCTTTGAGATCCTCGATTAAATCTTTGAGTACCTGGATCTTGAAGATCAGTGATTCCTTGATCTCAACATAAGAGTCTTTACTAGAGATGACACCAATAGATATCAAGGTGCTTTTCTTCAGATCCTTCATCTCCTTCCATTTGCCAAGATATTTTTTTGAACTATCAATCTCTTGAGAGATAAGAGAGACAAAGTCATCTAATTTTGCCCTTAATTTCTTCATCTTGTCTATCTTTTCTGCAACCTCTGATAGCAAGGAAATGCCCTGAGTATGCATTTTTTCAACGTAGTCCTCCATGACTTTTCCCTTTAAATAAGTCTTCTCTGCCTTCTGGATGATAGGGTCGTCTATAGAGAAGGCTTTCAGAGTTGCTGCTTCAGGGGGAAGAGTGAACCTTTTTATTACTGCCATCAATTGCTCTGTCTTGGCTTTGTAATAATCTTTCATCTCTTTCTCTCGGTCAAATTTCTAGACCATGATGTCCATAGCAGACTGAAGGTCACTTTTCGCACCTTTGTGAGTAACTTTGCCAAGTTCAACATGAGAGATGAAATAGCTACTCATTTCAAAACCCTCAAGGGTTACGTCCTATGGTGGTTGGGCAATTTCTAGAAATTTTTGTCTTTTTTCTTCAACTAATTTCGAGAGGATCCTTGGCCTCTTAGGAGCCTTAGCCTTCACTTACACTATTTTTCCAAAGTCGAAGTCATCTAGAGAGATGGCTAACTTCTTTCTTTTGGGTGTGAATGTTGACATCCAAGGCGAGAGAGAAGTACCTACTATAGCCATAGTTCCCTTAGCTGGTGTTACTGTGGCAACTTTTACACTGCTTGTGGTGACAATGGTCGCAGTTGGAGTAACAGGTGAAGCTGTACTAACTACTGATTCTGGCTCTTGTGCATAACTTTCTATCAAATTGAAAGAGGGAGACAAAAGACTAGGAATGGACCTAGAGGAGCGAGGAGAACCTCTAAAAGCGCCCTGAGGATCGCCAAATATGACTCTGGAAGGAGAGGTGGCTCCAGAAGAGGGAACACTAATTGGAGAGAGAGGAGAAGAGGGTACCACAAGAGACTGAGGTGGAGAAGGAGAGACGTTCTTGAGTAGTTGAACTTCTCCTTGTGAAGGCAGAGGTTCAGTGCTTGGTTGCCCTGATGGCTAATTGTCTGTCTCTATTAGTTGGGCTGCCTGTACCTGAGGGCTCTGTTCTTCAATTCCTTTAGTTGCCACTCTTGACTCTTCAGTAGCCTTTGATTTCTTAGAAATAAAGATGATTCTAGGCTTGTGAGGCCTAGATGGAGAAGGAACATCAACTTTATTCTTTGTTCTATTTTCTACCTTCTTTTTCATCTCTGCTTGAAACTCAGCCTCAGATCTCGTGATAAATTCTTTCAATTTGATCCCTCTAGATGCTAACCAATCATTGGTGTTAGCCAATATTGTTTCAAATCTGTTTCTCAGAGAAGTTAGTTCCTTCTAAGACCACTGAGTTGGAGAAAGAGGGGAGCCAACAACATTTTCATCCAGGTATCTGCTATTGATGATGTTCTCATTATCGACTAGATTAGAGGGGATCTCTGCAAGCCCTAGATATTCAATTTGCTCTAAGGTCAGCCTGTAATAGTCCATATTTCTGATTTCTTCGACTGACCTCAGGTCTATCCAGATATCTTCGATCATGGGCTTATGAAACTGAGTCTTTTGCTTGATTTTGTCCTTGACTCCCCTATAGTCAAATTTATTTCTTCTCTTAAACTACTTCAGGGTGACCATCTGCATCTCTATTTTCATGACTTTGGCTTTGGTTGCTGTTGCAATAGAGTATCTGCCAATTTCAACTGAAAACCTGAAACCTAGCTTCTTTAGCTCCATTTGTCTAGTATGCATGACAATCAGTTGTCGACAAAGTTCCATTAGAACCAACTTGTTAAAAGGGAACCTAGGGAGCATATAGGGGTAGCCTTGGAAAAAGCCAACCCAGAGATAGTAGAAGGTGGGAAATTAGAAGAACATGCACTCATAGTCATTGATGACTATCCAAGCCTCGTCTGATACTCTCTTCTACTTAAGCTGAAGGTTGAAGAGGCATAGAAACACAGCAAAGAAGATGTCATTTACTCTTTTGAAATGATGGATTGACCCTTGAAGTGTCAACTGGGGGTAATATGAATACACTAGAGTCATCTTTCTATTCCCTTCAATTGTTAAGCCCAAAAAATTTTGCATTATGACAGCTATATACATGAGGTACGAAGTCATATAAAACTTAGAAAAAGTCTGTACCTTGGTTAGCTATTCATGGAGAGTGTTGTTGATCTGTTCTCCCCAAAAGATGACCTGCTTGCCTTAGAAGATGATCTTGATGAATGGGTACATCCATTCATGGAACTATGAAGAAAATGGGAGGCCCTGCACTCTGCTGAGAAGGGTGATCAAATCACCGACCTCTTCGATGATATCACTCCTTGGGAAGTTTTGTGGCCATCTGGATAGGTTGGTCCTAGGGGTCTTCAGCCATTTGTAGTTCATCACTTTTTTTGCCCTATCAGGGTCTTTGTCATACTCTTTTTGGGCTTCGATGAATTTAATCTTTAGAACTTTAGTAGCAGGAGGGCACATGAAGACATTTTCTATGAATTTGAGATCCAGCCGAATTATCACATTGTTGCTGGCATCTGAGACTGACCTTGTCTCCTTATTGTAGAAGCGGGCACATTAGAGGATGAACTCTGTATGATGTACTGCCACTGGGAAGGCAGCAACCAGGTGGATGTTGCTTTTGACAATTTTTTTTATTTTGGTGCTTAGGTTCGTCACCTTCATTCGAGTTATGAACTCTACCATGTCCATGTGTCTAATTTTGGTGTCTCAGATGTCATCGACATTAGAGGTGACCGAAGTGAGCGAAAAGATGCCCTGATATTAATATTTCATGGTCTTCACCTTTTTTAGAGATGCTTTCGACATTGGAACTAGTTTTAATTGAACAAGTGTTGACGAGCAAGTGTTCTCTGAGAGTACTGAAGTCATGATCATGAAATCAGGGGAGAGTGGACGAACTGAGAAAAATGCATTTTAAGTGATTCTGGTTAATGGAGGTCACTTAAAAAGGTTGGGTCAGAAAAAAGTGTGGGAAAAGAGGAAAAAAGGGAAAGAAAAGGAAAGTACAAAAATCCTCTAGAGTTATAAAAATCTAGAGGAGGGCTGCATGGGCGGCAAAAATCACCGCCCCTACAGGTTAAAAAGATATAAATCAAGGGTGGAAAATTTTTCTACCCATGTAGGGTTAGCCTGCATAAGTGGCAAATTTTGTTGCTCTTGCAAGTTGAGGAGAAGAAAAGTAGGGGCGATGAAATTCATCACCCCTACACCGCTGATCTGCATTGACGGCAAAAATCACCGTCGATGCAAGCTCAGATAGAAAAGAGAGCAGGTGGCAAATTTTGTTGCCCGTGCAAGTAAGGCAAGCATGGGTGGCAAAATTTGCCTCCTGCATAAGTAAAGGCTGCAAATGACAAAAAAAAGGCATGGGTGGTGAAAATCATCGCTCGTGCTTGGTTTGCTCCAATTTCATGGGTAACGAGAAGGGGCAATGAATTAGTCGCCCCTATAGGTAAAAGAAATAGGGAGAGAGAGAAAAATAAATAAAAAATTAAACAACCTAACAACAAACAAAAGAGGAAATAGAAGCTAAGGAGGAGGAAAAACAAGAAACATAAATGCAAAACCTACCTAGAAAGCCGCGCATGCCACGAGGTTAAATCTACCAAAATGCACTTCAACTCATCTACTAGGTCATCCAGATGTGAAGGGCAAGAGGAGAGGAGGAAGAAATGAGAGAAAAGAGCTCCAAACTAGATTATATGAGGTGAAAAATAACCCCAACAATCTGTTGCGTGCGGTAATAAATGTTGCACATAAAAATTGAGGCATGCTTGGGTGGCAAAAATTGCTGCCCTTGAATGTTTGGTTAATTTAGATGCAGAGGCGGTAAAATTTGTCACTCTTGTAGGTCAAAATATAGGGGCAGCAAAATTTGCCACCCTTGCATTGAAAGGGTTAAAATGCTCTGATGGCAAAATTTACCGCCCATGCAAAGAAACAGAAGAAAAGACCAACTCTGGAAGAGGCAGTCTAGAGAAGGGGTTCTCTTGGTCGCAATGAGATTGCAACTACTCTTACATTCCTAGGCCAAGATAAGAAAAAATTCAAAACCCATCTCGAAAAGAAACTTAGAGAGACAAAAGATGAAACAGACAAGTTTGTAGGGAGTTGTTCCCAAAAATGGGCTAATATGATTTTAGAAATAATAGTTGGCTCCTATTGAGAAACTTTCGTTAATTAAATTGATTAACGAGAGTAGAAACCAGTCTCTAAGTGCCTTCATCCAAGCCATTGGGCTACGGAGTCAGGATAAAAATGAAATAAAAATAGACAAAATGCAAATAACTGTACATATATACAAACTGATTTATTCAGGGTATTCAAGGATTGAATAGCTTTAGATGCTACCCCCTGTGAGGAAGAGTGAATGGCAATCCATCTTGGTACTACAGCAAGAAGCTAGCTTTACCACAGAGCTGTTAGATGGTAAATGGGCCTCTCCATAGGGAGTCAAATTTGTCGTGCATCCCTTTTGGTTCTCGCCTCTTGTCTCATAACAAGACTTGATCTCTGACTTGGAATTTGCAAACTTTAACTTTTTAATCAAAGAGTGCCTTCACCAAGTTTTGATGCTCTGTAGTTTGATCCACCACCATGATATGTTGCTCATTCAGCTTTGTCAAACACATGATTATTTTGTCGACTGAGCTTTCGAAAGTTGAGTCTTCGATTACTTTAGTTAACCTGAGCGCTGGTAGTTCAAGGGTGATGGAAATTTCTACATTCAATCTATATAGAAGCTAAAAAGGTGACATACCTATAGCTCTTTTGGGTGTTATCTTGTTTGCCCATAACACATCATATAATGCTTTGTGCCATGTTCTCTGATTGTCGTCCACCAACTTCTTGATAATAGTGACCAAGTTCTTGTTACTCGATTCTACTTGGCCATTTCCTTGAGGGAAATAATCTAAAGTATGAGATAGGGTAATCTCGTAATAAAAAAAATTGAGTAATTTCATGTGATGAAAAATAGGCTGCATTATCAGTCACAATCTTTAGTGGGACCCCAAACCTAGAGATGATGTTTTCTTTGAGAAAGCTGCACACCACTTCAGACGTAACATGTTTGGTTGGGATGGCCTCTACCCACTTAGTAAAATAATTCATTGCCATGAGGACATAATCATGTCCAGCACTTGAAGATGGATTGACTATGCCAATGAAGTCAATACCCCACTGCTGAAATAGTTTCTCAATCACTACCAGCTTGAGAGGCAAAGCAGGTAGCTTAGGCTTCCCAATGAATTGTTGGCACAATTCGCACCTATGCACCCATTTGTAGGCATCTTGGAAAAGCGTGGACCAATAATACTTTGCTCATAAAATTTTGTGCACTGTCACCAGTGGAAAAAAATGTCCTCCACAGGCTAGATTGTGGAAAAATTCTAAGAGTCTTTCTTGTTGCGCCTTGTCAACACAACGAAGAAATGCCCCGTCCAGATTTCTCTTGTAAAGACCATTGTCCCACAAAACATAACCAACTGCTTTCAATTTAACATTCTATTTCTCTTTAAAAAAAAGATGAGAGGGACACTCACCATATGTCAAAAAATAAGCAATATCAGAATACCACTCATCAATAGTTGCAACAAAGAGGACCGTAGGCATGCCTTCGATCTTTACTTTTTTCACTTTCTGCTTCACCTGGAATGTTGTTGGCAATCAACTGGCAACGACCCTTTTCCTGTATGAGCTTGGTTGGTTTGATGTCCATATCAAACTCTTGAGTCTTGGCAATCCAGATACCTCTCTTCTAATTGAACTCTTGCTAAGTCAAAATGGATTTTACTATTGTGTCTGGTACGAGAACTTTGGTGTGAGAGTTCAGGATATAAAACCTGAAATGCTTGACCGCTTTGATCACTACGTATATATGCTTCTCCATAAGGGAATATTTTATCTCATGATCTTTAAGTGGACAACTCATGAATGAGATAAGAGATTCTACACCTTTTGGATTTTTTTGGACCAAAATGGCCAATAGTGTATGCTCAGAGGCATAACTATATATTTTGAAACTTTTAGTATAATTTGGACAAACCAAGACTGGTGCTCGAGTAATTACTTCCTTAATTTCTTTGAACACTGATTTGCCCTCAGCAGTCCACTTGAATGTGGCATTGACTTTCATCATGTTGACAATGTGACGGGTTTTCTCAACAAACTCGAGAATGAATCTTTGAAGAAAGTTCACTTTTCCAAAGAAAGAGTGAACTGTGGTCTTGTTGGCAGGTAGAGTAAGTTCCTAGATGGACTTGACTCTCTCTAAATCAATTTTAATACCTTCTCAAGGCACAATGTGTTCGAGAAGTTTCCCCTCAATCACTCTGAAGACATATTTCTTTGGTTTTAAAAAAATACCGTTCTGACGACAACGTTTCAGTATACTTTGCAAATGGTGAACATGCTCAGGACGATGTTTTGAAAACACTGTCAGATCATCCAGGTATACTACAATGAATTTTACCATCTCATCTTTGAAAGTGAGATATATCACCCTTTGAAAAGTGGCACCTGCATTTATCAGACCAAAAGGCATTCTTTGATAAGCGAATGTGCCCCATAGTGTGGTAAATGTTGTCTTATGCTGATCTGCTTTTCTAATTTTGACCTGGTTATACCCTGAAAAACTGTCCAGCATTGATAACATTTTTGAACCTATTATCATCTGTAGAACTTGATACATGATAAGAAGGGGGTAGTTATCCTTTAAAGACAACTGATTTAAGTTTCTGAAATCCACATAGATTCAAATTTTGCCATTCTTCTTCTTGACAGGCACTATATTGGCAATCCATGTTGAGTGATGGATTGAGAAAATTATTTGGACGTCAAGCATCTTTTGTATCTCAGCTAAAATAATACCTGAGATTTTTGGGTTATATTTCCTGGACTTTTGCTTGTAAGGTACGGAGTTGGCCTTCAGAGGAATGTCATGACGAATGTCATTTAGCCTGAGTGATTTCAGATCATCGTAAGAATAGGCCAATACATCTATATATTGGTGAAGTAAACTACCAAGATTAAATCTCTCCTCGAGAGTACAACATTTCCCAATGTTTACCATTTTAGGATCTTGCTTGGTTCCCAAGTTTACCTGATCAAAATCTTGAGAGGAGTTTGAATCTGTTCACTGTTGTTTAATAAACCTGTCATAGTTATCAAATAACTTCTCTAGGGAAACCAGACTTTTGAGAATCTTATTCCCTTTAAGCCATAGAAAATCCTCACCTTTATTCATATTTAGCTCAGGAGTTGCTTCACATTCTCAGAGTTTACTGCCTTCAAAATGCAGTTGTTCAAAACTATCTTTTTGCTCCAAGAAGGCGATGATTTGATCATCATTATTAAATACTTGCCAATGGTCAGCATTATTAGGTACACTTGGCTAAAAGACCAGTTCAATAGTGTACTTATCTCCCTTAAAATTTAGGTGAGAGACTAAGAGAGTAGTAGAGACAACCAATGCATCTGCCCTGTCATTGAATTCCCTTGGAATGATGGAGATGTTGAAAGCGTCAAAATTTTCAATTTGGTCCCATACCAGATTGTGATAGTGGTGCAACCTTTCATTTTTCATCTGATAGAGGTTCCTCACATGGCAGACTACCAACTTAGCATCACCTTTAACATGGAATATTCTAATGCCCTTTTCTCTAGTAGCCTATAGTTTGAGCAACATGGATTCATACTCAATCGTGTTGTTGGTATTGTTAAACTGCAATTTGTAGGACAAGAGAATAATGTCTCCCTGAGGAGATACCAACACAACCCCAGCTCTTGAACTAGTAGAAGAGTAGTTGCCATCAAATTCTAAGGTACATACCTTGTTAGACATTGATTTTTCTTTGAAAACTCCTTTGTTTGGGAGAAGAGGCTCTTTCGTGTGTTCATTTTGATTTGTCGATTTTTCTGCTATGTCAGCTAAACACAATTTCAAGTCATCACCCATAAGAGTTTCATCAGATGTCTCATGGGTCCCATCTATAGATAGGAAGTAGTTGCCCATGTCTGAGGACTCAAATAAAATTTGAGCTTCTGGTGTCGATGATTGAGTAACTACATACCTTGCTTCTTTTTCGGGAAATAACTTCTTCATGACACCTTGAACTGGAATCCTTGCTTTTGATAAGTCCATACTTAGCTCACCTCCAACATCTTTACAGAAATTTTGCTTGAGTAAGATGCCGTAAGACACTGGAATATTAGCCACTAAAACTGTCATCTTTATCCACTTTTTTGGAAAAGCCCTAAAAGCATATTGAGCGTCTTTTATCCGACCAAGGAGGAGAACTTGCTTATTTTCCATGGAAAAACACCTCCCAAAAGTTTTGGTCAAAGTCAGGCCAAGAGAATCCACCACTTTCACAGGCATGACATTATCTGAGGCTCTAGAGTCTATAATACAATTACTCAGTTTATAACCATTTATAAGTAGAGAAACATAGAAAGGTTCTATTTTCCCGAGAGCAATAGGAGGAGTCACAACAAGATTGTTTTAGGCTGGTTTATCTTTAGGAGGATCATGAACAACCTTCATAAAATCTTATCCTATGGGGACAACTTTGTTTTTTATATATTCTACTAACCTATCAAATTGTTTTGGGTTAGCTCTCAAGTATTCAATCTCTATCATTTGAATTTTAGTTTTTCTAGCATGATCAATTATATCAAATAATTGAAAAGAGCTTGCAATAGAGGAAGGGAGTCCATCATCTAAAACTTTAGTAGGCATGGCACTGGTCTGAGCAATAGAAGTGGAAGGCATCAGGTGGTTGGAGGTACTTACTTTTTTATGAATTACCTGATCTTTTGATTGTGGAGGCAATGAAGTCCCATGTTTAGCAGTGAAAATCACTGGCTGGGGTTCTTTCTCTGTCTTTCCTTTGTCAGTCTGTGAAGCTGACTGGTGTTGAGATCTGGTGAAAATAGCATAAGATCCATCCAAACCCTCCCCTTTACTTCCAGCTTCATCCTGGTAAGCCAGGAAATCGATATTGGAGTTGCTAGCTAATTCTTCTTCTCGCTCATCGAAGAGATTAACATCTTTTTGTTGGTCTAACTAAGGTTGGAACGAGTTGTCATGTTTAGCCTCAAGGTAATCGATCGTTGAATTTGCAGGTGCTACTTCAATGGCCAATATCTTTGGAGGGGGAGGCAGGCGATTTGGTTGTCCTTGGTTTCGGGTAGCATTACCCTAATACTGTTAGTTCTAGAACGTTCTTTTGGGCACATCTCGATAGGTAGGGGCAGACGTACCTTGGGCTATTTGCCTCTTCAAAGCTATTAATTTATTTGTCAATTTATACACCATAAGATCTGTAGTGCCTGAAGAAAAACTTTCAGCAGATGAAGAGAATTTATTTTTACTAGGGTCCTTTTTGATCTTACCTACCAGGATAAGATCATCTTTAATCTCAGTCACCAAATTTTGAGCCAAGGCTAGATCCATAGGGCCAGCTAACCTCAATAGGAAACTTACTTTAGGAAGCTACGAGTTGATAAAAAAGCACTTGAGATTTTTTGGTGTGGGCTGAGCCACAATTAGAATCCAGTTTCTCAACTTGTTGAATTTAGCTATGAAATTCCGCATAGATTTCTAAGATTATTTTTTCATCTGTGTTAGCTGAGCTAACAAAGCATGTGCATCTTCAACAGGTTTAAACCTGACTTCAAATTTAGATTTGAGCGTATCTCAGTCTATTACTGACCCAGCCTGCAAGTGATAGAACCAATCTGTGATAGCTCCTTGTAGGGTTTCCATGAAAAGTCTCATTGCTACATATTCAAATTCGATACCAATTATGCCACATGCTATGGAGAAAGTGGCAATATGCTCATCAGGATGAACCTTTCTGTCACCAAAAAACTTAGGATTTTTTTTTCTAGAACTACAAGGTAGTTCATGCAAGGGTGGGGTCAAATTAAGAGGACCAAAGGAATTGCCCCACAGACCTTGAGCCATTATGATAGGATGATTAAATGGTGGAATAAAAAACCTTAGTAGAGTATTTATAGGTAGGGCATGATTAATAGCAAGAAAAAAGCTCTACCTTGTGTCGATGACCTGATAAGATTAGGAGAAAAACTCCTAGAATGTTGGAGGAAAAGTGACGGAGGAAAGAGGTCAAAGTTGCTCTGTTATGCCAACTCAAACACGGGGTCAAAAACACCCTTAGCTCTCTGGCTTCTTGTGTAGCATGGAGTTACCAGATTTCAAATGAAAAAGGGACCGAAATTGCTTCAAGTTGAAGCTTGAGGCTTCAAAATGCACGTTTGTAATCCCTAGTGGAGTCGCCAAAAAGCTATTGGGTGAATATTTTGTCGTCAACTAATTGATGACAAAATGGATATATCAACCATAACATAGGGAGATTTATGCCACAAAAAGTGTGGGTTTACCAAATCTGGATGAGGTAAATCTCTCCTCTCATCAAGGGGAGGTTCCCTATAAATATTTATGCGCTATATATATATATATAATTAAGCAAAAAATAACACATGGGGTGGTATAACAACATCTACTTCTCTTCTTTTAGAGGTAATCTATAAAGAACAGAAGAGAGAAATCCTGGTCTTAAGCTAATAACACTCCTCTTCTTTCAAGATGGTATCAAACGGGAAGCAGAAAATCCCTTGAAGTAACAAAGTCTACAAGAGCACTCACGTAAGCGCAAAGTCTTCCATAGCCTCCTTCACCGATCTGGAACAAATGTAATCATAGAATGAAATGAAGCACAAAGTCTTCACCTGAAACTACAAAAGATAACTAAATCTCAAAGATGAAAGTAGCTCAAAGTCTATCCTCTACCTTTTAGAAGTGCTCTCAGATAATATAAACACACCCACTTTGCTTATTAAATCAGACAAACAAGATATTACTAAGAAAAAAGACATAAGAACTGTTTCCTAAATAACACAGATAATCTCAACACAAAGTCTGAAATAAACCTGCTTCTCATTCATTCAACAAAATATGATTTACAAATTTGAGCACAAAGTCTCAAAAATTACTTCAATTTCGGCAGAGTGTTTGCTCTTAATTTTTCCAAGATCCATTTACAAATGAGGTCTCCACTATATATAGGGAGAAAATCCTCAAAAACTAGAAAATATTAAAATATAAAAATATCTCAGTCAAAGATGACTCATCTTTGACTTTGAGATATTTTTATATTTTAATATTTACATGTAATTACATATTAAAAAATTGCATGCACTTTTAACAAAACAAAAGTGCATAAAGAAAGAAGAGAGAAGGGGAAATTTTTTGGTTCTTGCTACCAATTTTTTTTAGATGAGCATCGTACATAGTAATAGATGCCTGAATTCCTATGCTGTTTGGTGCAACCATGTTCTTAGAGACAATTTTGGCTCTGATTAATGCATCCTTTAATGCTGTGATGGCCTTAACATGACCAGTTAACCTGGATTTTAGATTTTCCAGAGTTAACTGAGTGTCTAGAATATTATCCACAGAAGACATTGAGAAGGATTTTTCTTCAAAATCTCTTTGAATCATCTCTTTGAAACTATGGATCATTTCTCCTACTGAGAGGAATTGATTATCCTTGGAGGTTAGATTGCAAGGTAGCTCTTCTAGTTTATTGAGTAGGCTTATGTCGCTCTTCTCACTAGCCTCCCTGAAAGCTTTGAGATCCTCGATTAAATCTTTGAGTACCTGGATCTTGAAGATCAGTGATTTCTTGATCTCAACATAAGAGTCCTTACTGGAGATGACACTGATAGATATCAAGGTGCTTTTCTTCAGATCTTTCATCTCCTTCCATTTGCCAAGATATTTTTCTGAACTATCAATCTCCTGAGAGATAAGAGAGACAAAGTCATCTAATTCTGCCCTTAATTTCTTGATCTTATCCATCTTTTGTGCAACCTCTGATAGCAAGGAAATGCCCTGAGTATGCATTTTTTCAACGTAGTCCTCAAAGACTTTTCCCTATAAATAAGTCTTCTCTGCCTTCTGGATGACAGGGTCATCTAAGGAGAAGGTTTCCAGAATTGCTGCTTCAGGAGGAAGAGTGAACCTTCTTATTACTGCCATCAGTTGCTCTAACTTGGCTTTGTAATAATCTTTCATCTCCTTCTCTTGATCAAATTTCTAGACCATGATGTCCATAGCAGACTGAAGGTCACTTTTCGCACCTTCGTGAGTAACTTTGCCAAGTTCAACATGAGAGATGGAATAGCTACTCATTAAAAAACCCTCAAGGGTTACGTCCTGTGGCAGTTGGGTAATTTCTAGAAATTTGTCCTTTTTTTCAACCAATTTCGAGAGGATCCTTGGCCTCTTAGGAGCCTTAGCCTTCACTAGCACTATTTTGTCAAAGTTAGAGTCATTTAGAGAGATGACTAACTTCTTTCTTTTAGGTGTGAATGCCGACATCCAAGGTGGGAGAGAAGTACCTAATGTAGCCATAGTTTTCTCAGCTAGTGTTACTGTGGCAGCTTCTACATTGCTTGTGGTGACAGTGGTCGTAGCTGGAGTAACAGGCGAGGCTGTACCAACTACTGATTCTGACTCTTATGTAGCACTTTCTGCCAAATTGAAAGAGGGAGATGAAAGACTAGGAATGGACCCAGGGGAGCGAGGAAAACCTCTAGAAGTGCCTTGAGAATTGCCAAATATGACTCTGAAAGGAGAGGCAGCTCCAGAAGAGGGAACACTAATTGGAGAAAGAGGAGAAGAGGGTACCATAGGAGACTGAGGTGGGGAAAGAGAGATGCTCTTGAGTAGTTATGCTTCTCCTTGTGAAGGTAGAGGTTCAGTGCTTGGTTTCCCTAATGACTGATCATTTGTCTCCATTGGTTGGGCTGCCTGTGCCTGAGGGCTCTATTCTTCAATTCCTTTAGCTGCTGCTCCTGACTCTTTAGTAGCCTTTGATTTCTTAGAAATAAAGATGATTATAGGCTTGTGAGGCCTAGATGGAGAAGGAACATCACCTTTGTTCTTTGTTCTATTTTCTTCCTTCTTTTTTATCTCTGCTTGAAACTCAGCCTCAGATCCCGTGATAAATTCTTTTAGTTTGATCTCTCTGGCTGCTAACCAATCATTGGTGTTAGCCAATATTGGTTCAAATATTTTTCTTAGAGAAGTTAGTTCCTTTTGAGACCACTGAGTTGGAGGAAGAGGGGAGCCAACAACCTTTTCATCCAGGTATCTGCTATTGATGATGTTTCCATTATCGACCAGATTAGAAGGGATCTCTGTAAGCCCTAGATATTCAATTTGTTCTAAGGTCAGCCTGCAATAGTCTATCTTTTTGATTTCGTCGGCCATCCTTAGTTCTATCTAGATATCTTTGATCATGGGCTCATGGAATTGAGTCTTCTACGTGATTTTGTCTTTGACTCCCCTGTAGTCAAATTTATCTCTTCTCTTAAACTGCTTCAGGGTGACCATCTACATCTCTATTTTTATGACTTTGGCTTTGGCTGCTGTTGCAATAGAGTACCTACCAATTTCGACTAGAAACTTGAAACCTAGCTTTTTCAGCTCTATTTGTCTAGTATGCATGACAATCAGTTGTCGGTAAAGTTTCATTAGAACCAACTTATCAGAAGGGAACCTGGAAAGCATATAGGGGTAGCCTTAGGAAAAGCCAACCCAAAAATAGCAAAAGGTGGGAAATTAGAGGAACATGCACTTGTAGTCATTGACGACTGTCCAAGCCTCGTCTGATACTCTCTTCTGCTCAAGCTGAGGGTTGAAGAGGCATAGAAACACAGTAAAAAGGTGTCATTTACCCTTTTAAAATGATTGGTTGACCCTTAAAGTGTCAACTCAGGGTAATATGAGTACACTGGGGTCATCTTTCTATCCCCTTCAGTTGTTAAGCCGATAAAAGTTTGCATTGTGGTAGCTATATATATGAGGTACAAAGTCATATAAAACTTAGAAGTCTGTACCTTGGTTAGCTGCTCATGGAGAGTGTTGCTGATCTGTTCTCCCCAAATGATGACCTACTTGCCTTAGAGGATGATCTTGATGAATGGGTACATCCATTCATGGAATTTTGAGGAAGATGGGAGGCCCCACACTCTACTGAGAAGGGTGATCAAGTCACCTACCTCTTCAATGAAATCACTCCTTGGGAAGTTTTGTGACCATCTGGATAGGTTGGTCCTGGGGGTCTTCAGCTATTTGTAGTTCATCACTTTCTTTGCCCTATCAGGGTCTTTGTCATACTCTTTTTGGGCTTCAATGAAGTCAATCTTTAGCACTTCAGTAGTAGGAGGGCACATAAAGACCTTGTCTATAAATTTGGGATCCAGTCGAATTATCACATTACCATTGGCATCTGAGACTGACCTTGTCTCCTTATTGTAAAAGCGAGCATATTGGAGGATGAACTTTGTATGATGTGCTGCCACTGGGAAGGCAACAACCAGGTGGATGTTGCTTTTGATGATCCTCTTTATTTTGGTGTTTGGGTTCGTCACCTTCATTCGAGTTATGAACTCTACCATGTCCACGTGTCTAATTTTGGTGTCTCAGATGTCGTCGACATTGGAGGTGATCGAAGTGAGTGGGAAGATGCCTTGGTATTTTTATTTCATGGTTTTTGCCTTTTTTGGAGATGCTTCAAACATAGGAACTGGTTTTAATCAAATAGGTATTAACAAGCAAGAGTTTTTTGAGAGTACTGCAATCATGATCACAAAATTAGGAGAGAGTGGACGAACTGGAGAAAATGCATTTTAAATGATTCTGGTTAATGGAGGTCACTTAAAAAAATTGGGTCAGAAAAAGGTGCGAGAAACGAGACAAAAAGGGAAAGAAAAGAAAATGACAAAAATCCTCTAGAGTTAGAAAAATCCAGAGGAGGGCTGCATAGGTGGCAAAAATCATCCCCCCTATAGGTTGAAAAGATAGAATGCAAGGGTGGCAAAATTTGCCGCCCATGCAGGGTCAGCCTGCATAAGCATCAAATTTTGCCACCCTTATAGGTTGAGGGGAAGAAAAGTAGGGGCAAAAAAATTCACCACCCCTACACCTCTGATCTACATCGGCGGTGAAAATTGCCACCGATGCAAGCTCAGATAGAAAAGAGAGCGAGTGGCAAATTTTGCCACCTGTGTAAGTAAGGCAAGCACGGGCGGCAAAATTTGCCTCCTATGCAAGTAAAGGCTACGGATGGCAAACAAAAGGCATGGGCGGCAAAAATTGTTTGCTCCAATTTCATGGGTAACGAGAAGGGGCGGTGAATTAGTCACCCCTACAGGTTAAAGAAATAGGGAGAGAGAGAAAAACAAACAAAAAATGAAACAACCTAACAACAAACAAAAGAGGAAATAGAAGCTAAGGATGAGGAAAAACAAGAAACACAAATGCAAAACCTACCTAGAAAGTTGCACGTGCCACGAGGTTAAATTCACCAAAATGCACTTCAACTCGTCCACTGGGTCATCCAGACATGAAGGGCAAGAGGAGATGAGGAAGCAATGAGAGAAAAGAGCTCCAAACTAGATTATATGGGGTGAAAAACAACCCCAACAACCCACTGCGTGTGGCAATAAATGCCATGCATGAAAACTGAGGCATGCTTGGGTGGCAAAAATCATTGCCCTTGCATGTTTGGTTAATTCAGATGTAGGGGTGACAAAATTTTCTGCCCTTGCAGGTCAAAATGCAGGGGTGGCAAAATTTGCCGCCCTTGCATTGAAAGGGTTAAAATGCTCTGATGGCAAAATTTGCCACCCGTGCATAGAAACGAAAGAAAAGACCAACTCTGGAAGAGGAAGTCTAGGGAAGGGGTTCTCTTAGTCGCAACGAGATCACAACTACTCTCATGTTCCTAGGCCAAGATGAAAATGAATTCGAAACCCATCTCAAAAACAAACATAGAGAGACAAAAGATGAAACAAACAAGTTTCATAGGGGGTTGTTCCCAAAAATAGGCTAATTTGATTTTGGAAACAACAGGATATAGAGGTTAGATGGGGATCCTTGGTTATGGGATCACACCCTGATAATCTAGATGGGGTGCTGGCGCCATATGACCCCACCATGATCGATGATCCTATGGTACCATCTACCCTAGCTCAGGTAGGTTACTTCAAAGTAGTGGGGGAGGCCATGAGGTAGATAAAATCACATGAAGATGGGATAAAACCATTGATAAGGGTGCGAGAAATAGAGGCACATGCATGAAAAGCCTTAGCTTAGGAGAGAGCTACATATATGGATACCACTATCTAGTTGAGATACGTATAGGCCCACATGGCCAACCTATAGGGATAGGAATAAAGTTTTAGATCTTTGATAGCCTCATTATAACACACTATTTAGAAGGGACAATCTGAGGCATCTATGGGTAACATGGATAGGCCATGAGATAGATATGATAAAGCCCAACCTTAGAGCTAGAGTGATGTATATTTGTACTCTTTGTATTTAAAACACATTATATATAGAGAGAGATATTCTATTTCGATAGTTAGATGTTGATCTTATGGGTTCTATTGTGGTTGTGGTTGTGGATGCCTAAATATATTTATTTCTGTCACATGTATTTTTATTTTGTTATATATGTGTAGACACCGAAATCATGTCTACCCCTTGGTCCTTTCTCCCCCTTTTGGTCCCCTTCGTCCACTTAACCACTCCTAACCCATGTTTTATTAATTTGAAATAAATATCTTATTTTAAATTAATAAAATCCCTTTTCCCTCTCTCCCTTGCCACCTCGCCACCCTTGGATACCCTTCTTGGATTCCCTTACTTCCCACATGGCCAATTTTAATGCTTAGACTCTCATTCCAACTTCTCCCCTTTAACTTCTCGCATCCATTTAGCCACCTTCGACCATTTCTTCCTCGGACTCGCTGAGCCGGCAGTTGGGAAAATGGACGAAAGGCTATTTTTAGCCTTTTTCCTGCCTTCTAGCCACCGACGTCGATCAACTATCGACCGACGTCAGTGATATTGCCGGCGTCGGCCGCCTTCATAACAGTTTTCTGCATCCGTTATCCTCTCTTCACCTCTCTCTGGCATGGGACTCTGAATCTTTCAATCTGTCAATCTTTCGCTCCTCTCTTCGACTGCTAACTCTTTGGCTATAGGTACAGATCAAGCAACACTCTCCAGGGACTCTGCATCAATTTTCTACATCAACACCAGCAACATGACCTTCACATTAGTAGCACCAACAATAGGTACACCAGTCTACAACATTCCTTCTGTAGGCCATAGGTATGTATTTTGTTTGTACTTCCATTGTGTTTTCTAGTTATTTGCTTCTAGGTATTATGAACTAGATTCAACACTCCCTATCCCCAGACCAGACTAGACCCGAATCCTCATTTCTCTACCTCTATCCTCTGTCTGACCATACACTCTGTCCATCGCCCCTGCAACTCTGCCCAAAACCTCTGCACAGACTATTAGCACAAACTAGACTCTCAGACCCAGACCCCCGGACTATTCAACCAAGCCCAAAACTCTGTCTCAGACCCGTCCACAAACCAAATCCTGTCCAGAACTCATCCACAGGCTACTGCCCCGACCGATGCCGGTCACTTCCCCAACCAACGTCGGCAGACTAACTGACGTCGGCATCCTTGACAACCGGCGCCGGCGACTGTGACCAGGCCAACAACACATTCAGGTAAGCATTTGCTTCCACTTTTCATTATATCTTTATCACTTTCAGTCTTTTATCTTTCTGTCCTTTATCAGACATCTTTTTATTAATCAGTGGGTTGACATCCCTCAAGCTTTTGCTTTTGGGATCAAGCTTTTGCTTGGCAACCCACCATCTCCTTATCTAACATCTTCTTTTGTCTTAGTCCCTTTCTTTTGCATGTGTCATTCCTCCACAGCCAAAGAGGAGTTCTCACTTCGTCTGGATTACGGTGCGCATGACTACATCTAGGTACATCAAGCCTTGACCATTCTTCTTAGTTTCTAAATTCTCTCTTTGAATGTGAAAGTGAAAATCTAGCATAGAAACATTTTGGCATGCCCGGTGGGAACCCATTCATCCTTCCATCCCTATCCGACCATACCCCAACCAGTGGGAACTTCCTAAGTTTTCTCATTTTCAAAGCAGGGAAGACCCACAACAGCACTTACGGGCATTCAGACATGCCTGTTACCTTATCGCCCATGATGATGCGTTACTTTTACATACATTCCCTATGTCCCTTTCTGGCCCCGCCCTTGACTGGTATAGTTCTCTTGCCAGACATTCTATCTTTTCATTCGTTCAACTCGCCCAATTATTTCTCGACCATTTTTCTATCAACATCACCAAGCAAGTTTCAATCACAGACCTCTACTCCATCAGGCAATTTGACCATGAATCTATAGTTGATTTTGTCGCCCGTTGGAGAGGCCTGATTAACCAGCTCTCCTTCTCCTTGCCTCAACCTGAGCTCATCGAACTCTTTTCTCGAGCATGTACTAAGCACATCTCTTCTACCTTGCGGATCCAGACGTTTCGCACTTTCGACGAAGCTTTCACCATGGCAAGAAAGCTTGAACTCTGTGCCATCAATGAAAATAAGGTCAAATTACGTAATAATAATGCAAAATCTAATGACCCTTCTTCATCCAAACCTTCTTCTACCCACTCCCAGTCCAAGGGGTCGACAGACATTGTCATCTTTAGACCATCATTTTCAACATCAAACTACATCAATAAATGCTTTTGACGTCAATCTATACAACATCAATTCACTCCAATTGGAGAATCATATGCCTCTGTCTTGGATAAACTCGTCAAGTAGGGGGTCCTCAATCTCCCTTCAATCTGACCACATCAATTCGACTCCTCAACACCTATCCCTGCATGGTACAGGGAGAACGACTTTTGCAACTATCATCATGTCAAAGGCCATGACACGGACAACTGTCAAACCTTCAAAAACATCGTCCAAGACATGCTAGACAAGGGGGATATCATCTTGGATAACCCAAATGCTCTGGCCAACCAAAACCTTGACATTTTCAAGCAACCCTTTCCTAATCACCCACCTCCTCAAAACAAGGTCCAGACCATGACCAATGACTCTCAAGACCATGATATACACACGGTCAACACTGCCTTTTCTCTTGTTTCTGACCAACCTCCTTCACAGGAAGAAGACCCTTCTTCCCCTATACCTCCTCCACAGAATGAAGAACTTTCTTCTCCTATTAGTCCTCCATTGACCTCGCTCATATTGGAGGATGCTTTGATGGCACCCACACCGGCTACCTCATCCTCATCCTTTTTGTCATCAATGGGGGATCATACATTCCCCACGCCTAGACCACACATCGAGACCATGACCATTCCTACGCTCTATCCAAATGTAGAGCCACACTCTCCTATTTCTTCTCCACCAAGAGAAGAACCAGTCTCTTTGCCTATTTCTATCAAGGAAGACCCAGTCACGATTTCCTCTTGCCCTTTGCCTGAGATTGCTACATCTCATTCGCCTCCATCCACATCCGAATCTAAACCCAAATCTAACCTCACCTCGCATAATAGTGGCCCTCGCTCCAAACCAACGAAGGCCATTAAACCACACCAGAGGACTCCTCCCCCACCTTCATCATTACCTTCAATCTTGGGCCCGCATCCATTCACTTTAACAGGGGTGCTTCCTACTCCCATACTTCACAGAGGCAAGTCACCTCCATTACTCTCTCAACCCATCAGACATATATCTCTTCCAATCCATCGACCAATTCCTCCTAAACCAAAGTCACCAACTCTCACTACAACAAAACATCCAGACCCGTTAGCAGGTTCTTATGCCTTACTGTTACGGCAATTGTTGCAGTCCTCTCATATCAATCTCCCGCCACTTAGACCATATCAATCTCTTAGACCAAAACCGCCCTGGTTCGACGATGCTCAAATTTGTGTGTATCATCGCACGCCTGGGCATGGCATTGAGCATTGTTGTGCCCTCAAGGTTGTCATTCGCCAATGTCTGGGGAATGACACCCTTCTTCTTGACCACATTGTCAACAAACCTTCAACACCACCCCACTCATCAACTCCTGGATCAAGACCATCTTGGTTCGACAACTCTAAATTCTATCATTATCATCACACTCCAGGACATGACACTGAGTGTTGTTGTGCTCTTAAAGCTGTCATTCATCAACAATAGAGAAAGGATTCCCTTCTCATCAAGGATCCTCTTGACCACCCCTTCGACAAATCATCAACACCAACCCATGCTTCTCAAACCTCGTCACCTAAATCGGGATCTCTGCACCCGATTATGGTCCCTTTGTCGCCTTTAACCCCCTTATTCAACATCAACACAGTCAATCTGACCACTACACCTCAACCAACCTTGACCAATCTTTTAAACATTCTCCCTAGCCGCTGGGGGAATTCAACTTTCATCCAAACCCCGACCAACCTTTCAACCTAGTCTCGACCACATATCAATCACTCTTTTATCCTAAACCATCAACCCGACTTCGACCAAACATTCAACCCGACCTCAACCAGACCATCGACCCGACCTCAACCAAACATTTAGTCTATCTTCGACCAAATGTTCAAACCAACCTCAATCAAACCTTGATCAAATATCAACCAAATTCTTCAGCATTGACCCCAAACTTGGACTAAACATTGACCAACTTCTTCAACATCAATCAACATGTGACCAATTTGGAACGAAGCAAATGGGGCAAGTTTGCTCCCAATTGACTCGGACCTTGCATCATAACACCAACATGGGTCAGGACTTTGTCAGAACTTGAGCCCCTTTTATGTCTTGCATCTTTGACCAGTCCACTGTTAGTCAAGTAATTATTCATTTGACATTTAACTTGAGCTCGATCCCTTGAGTAGTCCCTATCACCGTCATTCCTATCTCCAACGACCCTCAATCCTAACCCCTTTTGGCAAGCATGAATGCTTTGTCCTAATAAAAGGGAAACCCTCTAAACCTCTATAGTCAAGTCCATGACCAAAAGTCCAGTCAACAAATCAATCAAATAAATATAAAAATGGGATGCATATTCCAAGGTCATAAAACTATAAATGTAGACTGCTCCCTCGAAGGACAGCTGCATCATCATTGCTATATTTACTAGACTACTCCCTCGAAGGACAGCTAGGCCAAAGTCATATCAAAAACTTCAAAAGCAAAATATAGACCACTCCCTCGAAGGATGGATATGCATAAATTTTGCTACATACACAGCATTATCTCTGAAGCTTCTCGCATCGATCAGCTTCACGACATGAACACAAAGCAAGACAATATCTCATCACAGGCTTCCCGCATCGATCAGTCTGCCTTCCAAAAAAAAAAAACACTGACAAAACTTTAGAGTCATGGACTTGTCTATAGTCGTTCTCGGGGCCACCTATAAAAGGGGCAATGTTGTTCCTACCAAAAAGGGTTCCCCCTTTCATCTCATATCAAACCTATCACCCCTGCATACTCAAGGGATTTCGAGCTCACTTAACATCAAGTGATTCACTTACTTCTCTGGCACAACTTGGTCAACGATGCGATGCATAAACAGGTCTTTTGTTTCTAAACAACCCTTACCTATGCCATCATTCTGGTCCTTGTCAATGAAAGAGCAATTTGCCTTTCACTTTTTGACACATCTTGGTCACACATCCAACCAAATCATTATCTATCCAACCAAACCCAAACCAACCAATCAAACAGTTTCAGACTATCGACACGACCTAGTCCATTTCACATAGTTTCTGTGGACAACAATACACATGGAAACTATCGACCAGACACAATTTATGTTAAGCATAAACCAATACTTGCTGAAGCATAAATAAACCTCAATTCATTTTTAGCATACATCCATCGCGACTATGGAAAATTGCTAGGGATGAAAGACCCCTCGACCAATGTTGCAAAATACACCATTACATAATATGGAAAAGGCTGCAACATCATCTCTTCTTCCCCTCATCATTCATCATGACCAAGACCAATCTATCGACCCCTTTGATCACTTGTCTACCACTCAGACCCTTTGTCTGAACTACATTGGTCTGAGGCCCTAAGACCAGGGCTATGTAGGTAGCACTCAGTTGACACGACCATCTTCTGGGGTTAGCTCGACCACCCTCGTTTGTTCATCTCCTTGATGGACAAACCATTCTATCCTTCGACCATGACCTTGACCTTGACCAAGACCAATTCCATCTCTTTGAGCATTCCTCCCCTTTGGGGAGAACTACATTGGCCTGAGGCCCTTCCACAAGGGCTATGTAGGCAGTACTCAGATCACATAACGTCTTTTGAGTTTAGCTCGGCCACATTCCTTCGTCCATTCATCCACCTTGACCAAAGACCTTGGAGATCATGACCATCTCCTCTGACCACGACCACTTCCAAGACGACTTCGCCTTGGTTGTTTTTGCATGTATGCCACCTCATGATTGGTTAGCAAAATTGTGCACAGACTATTTTTGACCCTCACAAGTATAGGATCGCAAGTCGGTTGATCCGCACTACTTGTGACATTTTTCGTGTTTTTGAGAGCACTTCCTAAGCCTGGAATACCTGGAACACAATGACCATTGGAGCTTCAACTTTGATTGAATAACCCAATTAGTAGACGACTAAATGTTGGGGCTCGGTTATTTCAATTTTGGCACTCCTTGACCCTCGACTTGCGACAATTTGCCCTGACCATCCTCGTGAAGTGGTGTATGTGCAATCATGACTTTTGCAGCATTCTCACTCTATCTTCACCATCTTCATTCACTCTTTGTCAAATCAACACCCGATTTCAGGTTCCCTTCCCTCGACTCCTACTTTGAGGGGGAATACCTTATCCATAATCGAGGCAACCCAACCCTCTTGTTTTTGTCTTGCAGTTCACTTGAACAACCAACAAGATGAAATCAACCTTATCCCTCACCTGGGGCAATCACTCACCCAACCCTCTTGTTTTTGTCTTGCAGTTCACTTGAACAACCAATAAGATGAAATCAACCTTATCCCTCACCTGGGGCAATCACTCCTATTTTTGTCTTGCAGTTCATCTAGAACAACCAACAAGACAAAAAGGGGCAAATGTAGACACCGAAATTGTGTCTACCCCTTGGTCCTTTCTCCCCCTTTTGGTCCCCTTCATCCACTTAACCACTCCTAACCCATGTTTTATTAATTTGAAATAAATATCTTATTTTAAATTAATAAAATCCCTTTTCCCTCTCTCCCTTGCCACCTCGCCACCCTTGGATACCCTTCTTGGATTCCCTTACTCCCCACATGGCCAATTTTAATGCTTAGACTCTCATTCCAACTTCTCCCCTTTAACTTCTCGCATCCATTTAGCCACCTTCGACCATTTCTTCCTCGGACTCGATGACCCGGCAGTTGGGAAAATGGACGAAAGGCTATTTTTAGCCTTTTTCCTGCCTTCCAGCCACCGACGTCGGTCAACTGTCGACCAACATCGGTGATATTGCCAGTGTTGGCTGCCTTCATAATGGTTTTCTGCATCCATTATCCTCTCTTCACCTCTCTCTGGCATGGGACTCTGAATCTTTCAATCTGTCAATCTTTCGCTCCTCTCTTTGACTGCTAACTCTTTGGCTGTAGGTACAGATCAAGAAACACTCTCTAGGGACTCTGCATCGATTTTCTACATCAACACCAGCAACAGGACCTTCACATTAGTAGCACCAACAATAGGTACACCAGTCTGCAACACTCCTTCTGTAGGCCACAGGTATGTATTTTGTTTTTACTTCCATTGTGTTTTCTAGTTATTTGCTTTTAGGTATTATGAACTAGATTCAACACTCCCTATCCCCAGACCAGACCTGACCCAAATCCTCATTTCTCTGCCTCTATCCTCTGTCTGACCATACACTCTGTCCATTGCCCCTGTAACTCTACCCAAAACCTCTGCACAGACTATTAACACAAACCAGACTCTCAGACCCAGACCCCCAGACTATTCAACCAAGCCCAAAACTCTGTCTCAGACCTGTCCACAGACCAAATCCTGTCCAAAACTCGTCCATAGGCTACTGCCCCGACTGATGCCGGTCACTTCCCCAATCGACGTCGGCAGACTAACCGACGTTGGCATCCTTGACAACCGATGCCGACGACTGTGACCAGGCCGACAGCACATTCAGGTAAGCATTTGCTTCCACTTTTCATTATATCTTTATCACTTTTAGTCTTTTATCTTTCTATCCTTTATCAGACATCTTTTTATTAATTAGTGGGTTGACATCCCTCAAGCTTTTGCTTTTGGGATCAAGCTTTCGCTTGGCAACCCACCATCTCCTTATCTAACGTCTTCTTTTGTCTTAGTCCCTTTCTTTTGCAGGTGTCATTCCTCCATAGCCAAAGAGGAGTTCTCACTTCGTTTGGATTACGGTGCACACGACTACATCCAGGTACATCAAGCCTTGACCATTCTTCTTAGTTTCTAAATTCTCTCTTTGAATGTGAAAGCGAAAATCTAGCGTAGAAACAATATGCTATAGGAAATATATGTGTGGCATTTTATTTTCTAGCATTAGGTAGTACACATTCATGGTTAAAAAGAAGAGGTGAAAAAGGACTTAGAAAAGTATAATTAATAAAAAATAAATGTACTAAACACTATTTAGCTATGGGAAATGTGTAATAAAAAAATATGACTAAGTATAATAAACCAAAAATATGGTAAACAAGAGGGGAAAAGTGTTTTTAAAACCATGAGAAAGATTGGCACCAAATTAAAATAAGTAAAATCACACTATATCACGTTGGAAAGTATGAAAATAATGTAATAAAATAGAAAACATGTGAAATATAAATGGTATAAAAATAGATTAATTAAGTTAATCAATCATACTAAATGATGTTGGGAAGTATAAAAGAGAAACAAAATTGGTAAAGTGGTCTTAAATTCATCACATTAATTCAAGTTGGGAAGTATGAAAAACTTAAGAAAAGGAGTTGGATTATTACATGTAATCAGAAAATAAGAAGATAAAAGATGAAAGATTAATGAAGTAAGCATAAAACATACTAAATAAAGATGGGGAACATGTCAATGGCATGCAACTCATAATCAATCACATCTTATCTCATATTTGACACATGTAATTTTGATGTGACTTGGATATTGGAAAATTTTGTGAGGAAGGTTAGGTCCTATCCATGTTCTTACACTACAACTCAAAAAGGGAACACTAATGAGGTGGAAACAATGTTAAAATATGGGAAAAAGGAATGTTTGGAATGGTAATGTAAAAATTTGGTAATTTGTGAGGAAGACTTGGTCATATCCATAGTCTTACATTACAACTCACAAATATAATAGGGGGAGTGATTAGTGAACAAAACAATATTTCTCAAGGGGAAATATTAGGATTGTAGGGAATGAAAAAGGGATTGTAAGAAGCATAATGTAGGCATCTTATGAGAAGACCTTAGGAGACATGAGACACACTAAGGATATGAGAAGACACTAAGTGACTAGTGACCATCAATATACAGAGGATACCTATTTACTATAGGCACAACGGTGCGTAGGAAAATAAGTGTGGTACCAATATCAAATCATGTTGGTAGTTTTGAATAAGAAAATTAAAATGGACCTACCTTCCAATGATGTGTTCCCTATTCCTCAGGACCTCTTACAGAGCCATCAATCTACTACAAAGATTGGGTACTTGTGTGAGAAAGTAGGTAGTACTAAAATATTTTTTTATTATCCTTTCCTAATCTACTGGCCTACGACACCCCAATGGACCTTGAATATATCATGTGGAAAACTATGGAGTTTAATCTTTTAATAGATAAAGGAGATGTGCTAAGAATCACATCTTTTAGTGTGATTTGAAATTTGATATTTTTATTGAATGTTGCATTTTAGATCATTACCTTTTTTTAAATGATTTAGATTTTGAATGTTTTATGAATTTTATGATTCCTCCTCAATATAGACTTGGAATGACTGATCATGATAGATAGAGTGATACACACGAAGGAGATTTGGGATTTGGCTAAAGGAAGCTAAGTATCCAAAGATATGATTGACTAGAATACTTAGGTCTAATTATAAACTAGCATGTTATCTCAATTCACAACCATGTGTATGCTTAGTTTGAGAAAGGGAATAAATGGGAGATCCAAAGTGGAATGGTGAAAGGATATTTTAATGAGATGAATTATTTTCTAACTAATCACATGGTAAATAAGGAATGACTAAAGGGAGCAAGGTTAGTAAAACCAAGTCATAATAACAATTATCCATGTTTATAGAGATAAGATAACAAATAATCATGAAAGAGAACAAGTTAACCATATAAAAGGATCTTATGAATAAGTAGTATGTAATTTTAAAAATAATCCATAAGAGAACATAAAAAGAAGAATGACATCATAAGCAACATATAGTGTAAAACATAAGTCACCATGTAAGATAGATATAAATTTGACACAATGTCAATTGATATAATAATAGATAAATGTATCATATTGATGAGGGCTATCATATAGGGGATGATTAGGAGAAGGAATGGGAGTGGACTCTATGGGAGATAAGGGGGTCACTAGTGGGGAATGTGACACTAGGGAAGGAGTCATTGGTAGAGAGGGATACACAGGTGAGGTAATCACATGTGGAAAAATAGTGGTTGGAGAAGGGACCATAAGTGGTGGAGGCACAAGGGAAGAGGGGGGAGCCTTCTTTTGAGGGAAACCTATAAGAGGAAGGGTAGTAGGTGCCATTAATTATTATAAGGTTATCCTTCAGATGATATTGAAGGATTTGACATCAATCAATATGATGGGTACCACATTGGTTCTAGAGATAATATACATCTCCATATTTGGGAAGATATTCAAGTAACACTTTTGGGCGAGGTAGAACCTTATTTATGGGTTGAGGAGTGGTGGGACACAAGGTGTCAATATATTGCCACAACTTATGACAATGTGTGGATGAATGATTATTTGTGCTATGGAAGTAATAGATACATGTGTGAGTAGACTTGGTAGGTGTACTCATAGGAGGGGTGGAAACATAAGATGAGGAAGATTTTTAAATGAACAGTCTCTAGTCTAGTGACTAGCAACTTTATGAATTTCACAATATGGTTGATTGACCCATTTGGTGGGCAAAGGATCAAGTTGTGGTAAAGGGAGTAAACCATCACCATTAAAAGGTGGGGTTGGTGAATACATTAGGTAGGGATCAACTGAAGGAGCAATAGTATTGAAAATATGATGAGACTTAGTTATAGAGGGAATGGGAATAGGATCTGAACTAGGCTCAACTGAGGGAGGGGCGAGATGTACAGAAGGTTGAAGGATAGTCACAAGCATCTTAGGGATAAGTCAATTGGAGGGGTCTTGGTATCTAGAAAAGTGATAGGGACTAGTTATAGCATGACCATAATCATACTCCTATGAGTTTCTTTGGAAAATAGAGGCATGTGCACCATCTCTACCTTGCGATCAAGAGGATCAATGTTAAAATTAGGAATGATATAAGATGGAATGCTAGAATATATATTAAAAGATTGAATCAAAGAGGAATAATAATGAATAATCTTAGCATCTCAGGCCTGAATAAGACCTCTTAAGAATGGATCATCTAAGGTGTAGCCATTGTCATAATCAGGTGTATGAAGATCAATGGCACATGTAAGGATGACCTTGTCATTTGATGTGGTGTGATGAATGGAATGCTAAGTTTTAGTTATGATAATGGGTATATCATCATAAGGTGGTTGATGGGAATGAGGCTACAAAGAAGGGGGACGCTGATAAATGAGATGAGGTGAGAGATCTAAGGTTTTAATCTTGAAATTAATCTTGTTAGACTCATCATCATTAGAATTCAAGAGGTTAGGGGGTATGTTCCTAATAAGTTCAGGGTGACTATTGTAACCTTGGGTGGAATTGACAGGAAAGTTAAACCATTGAGATTCATGAAATGGAATATTTGGCAAGGGTTTAAGGCTAGTAATATTGAATACACCATGGTCTTAGAATTGTTCAAAATTACAATTATTAGTGTCACCTTGAATCCTATAGATGGCTCCATTATGAGGAAATTTGACACATTGGCAAGCAAATGAGGAAACTAATCTCATGTGATGAGTCAGTGACCTACCAAACAAAATGTTATAGGATAAAGTAAAGTTGAAGATCATCACCTTAAAATGAATGATGATAGGTGGGATAGTGATGGGGAGCCACACATAACCTAAAGGAGGAATTTGCCTACGGTCATAGCCTTGAAATGTGATGCATGTGGATTTAAGATTACATTCAAAATATCTAAGGGTTTTTATAAAATCAAGATAGGAAACACAAGTGTCAAAACCCTCTTCAATCAAATCACATTTGACTTGGAATCACTGATTTGGATACTAATAAAAAGAGGAAGATTATCCACATAAAGCAAAATCTCATTAGGGATCTTAGAAGTGATGGATAATTTGAGGGAAAGAGAGGTGTTCATTGTTTCATCAACATGTATGTACTTCTCTTTGCATTATTGTAAAATGCTATCTTCTGATTCAGATAAGGTGGATTCACATCTTGTTAAGGGAGGATGAGGGTTGTTCATTTAAAATAAAAGCTACATAAGATGATTATGATGATGTGGATAAGTCTACATAATTTTGACAAATTGTACTTGAGATGGGAGATTAGTGAGTTCTATGATATGATCCCATTTATCATATCCCATAATAGGACTATTGGGAAGAAGTGCATAGTATTTAAGGAGATCTTTGGAAGGAGGAGCTAAAGTGCATGTGAATTTATGCTAAGAAGAGGCACAAGTTTAATTGGAGGACAATTTTTTTAATTATCTTGAGAAGATGGGTTAGTTGATGCAAGTTTGGTATGGGATAGATTAGAATAAGTGTTGATAGAAGTTTGAGTATCATTAGTGATGGGCTAAGAGGTTGGACGAATGGTAGAAATGGTATGAGAAGTGTTATCCAAGGGAGGTGTTGTAATGGTTCATAAAAATATATAAGGTCTTCTTGCCCCAAATCTATTAAGTGAGTTAGGGAAGAGTCTTGGATAACACAAAATGTGCAAGGTAATTGAGGAGTGTGGATGGGATGAGGATCAATGAAGGCAACCACCCTTCACATATTAGTAATATTGACCATATTATCTTTAGGAATTGGGTCAAGAATACTGTCAACATTATTAATAGAAGGGGTAGGCTTGTATTGATTATCTTGGTGATTTGGAAGAGGATATTTATAGATGGCCAAATGAGCATTATCTTGATTCAAAGATTGAGATTTAGTTTATGTTTCATGGGCTTTGAAATCAATGTCATAGGATTGTTGATGGTTCTGAATGATAAAATCATGATCAAAATTGGGACAAATAAGGAAATATATAACCAAATTTGAATTTGATTACAAGTTTCATGAGAATGACCCCAACTAGCATGAAACCAACAAAATTTATTGGGATAGTACCAAGATTTGATGGGTCAAGTGGGATCAAGTTCTCATAGAAGAGGCCTTGGTAGACATTTTTTAAATTTTTCTAAGGATAAAGGTTTATGAATGCTAATGTTATTGGTTGAATATAAATGAGGATTAGTGATATGGTTGGGAGGGGAAGCTTGTTCTAGAGTCTAGTTGGGAACAACATCTTGACTAGTATGAATGGTATCATAAGAGTTGGTAACACCATCATTGGTAGCATGATGATTCTTATTCTAGATTAACATGAAAGTACCCATAGAAGGTTGGGATGGATCTAATTGATGCATGATAAAATCTTGACACTTGGCTTGGTCAATGGCATCTTCTAAAGTACGTGGAGATAAAGTCTAGACTTGATATTGTAACTTGGGAAAAAGAGTATCGGTAAATATATGAAAGAGGTTATCATCTATGATATTATGTTCACATTTGATAGACAAGGTTTTCCATCATTTGATGAAATATTATGTGGTTTCATTCTCAAGTTGCTTACAATTGTTGAAATGGGCCAAGGTATTCTTAGGGAGATAACTAGTTTGGAACTCTTGGACTACAACATTGGCTAAATCTTCAAAACTAGTGATGGAATGGGATTTGAGTTGGTTTTACAAATCTAAATCATCACCCATGAGAATATTTTCTAATATCTTGGTATCAAAAAAATTATTTAACTTGACCACTTCTTTATATATATTTTTAAATGTTTCTAAGTGGAGAATAGGATTGGTTGACCCATTATAAGTAATGGTATGGGTGATACCTCCTATATCGATATTAACAATTTGAGATGTAAGAGGCTCATTTTTAAGGTGCTTGATCATTTTATTAACAAGCAGAGGTTTAGGGATAAGATTATCATGGGAGTCCCTACGAAGAAGTGGGGGAACATTTTGGTTATTCATGCCCCATGACATCTATTGAGGGTGGGTTTGAAAATGGATAAGATTATTTTGCATTTACATCATTTGATTTGAATTTTTAGTTTAGAAAGCATTCATTTGATTAAGATTTTGTAATAGGAGTTGATGGGTTTGAGTTGTATTATTAGCATTGTTTGAAGCATTGGAATTGGTAGTAGTGGCTTGGGTACCACTATGGGTGTTAGTAGTAGTTTGAGAAAAATTGTTGGTGAGTGAGGCACTAGTGGCATAATTTTCTTATGTGGAAAAGGATGTACTAGTAGAGGGATGAGAAGTAGCACTAGAGACATGATTACCATGGGTATAAAATGATACACCAGTGGAAGAATTGAGAAGAGTGGGTCTTAGAAGAGGCCCACTTAATTTAGAACCTATCATGTTAGTAGAGATACTAGGCATGGAGGTGGAGGAAATCAAAGAGGAAGATGTCATGATATGAGAAGGGGTCAAAATAGAGGGGAAAAGCTGAGAAGAAAAGAATCTAGTGTCTCTAAATCCATGTGAGAATGTGGGATAATATGCATGGGGTTCCTCAACTTGACCACTTAAAATGAGATGGTAAATAATATAAGGATATTTTCCTCAATGTTAAGGAAACTCATTGATGAAGGAGAACATTTTTGGTGTATACTCTAATTAAGGTTTATCTTTAAATGAGAAGAGAGGATTGCAAAGTGAAGAGGAATGAGGAGGGGTCCCATGGTTTTTAGTGTGAGTGGATATATGCACATTACTTTAATTTAGTGTAAGATCCACGAGATACTTATGGGAGAACCTATTGGGGTTAGTAAGACTCATCATATATATTGAATTCAACTTAGTATTATCTTAAAATAGGAAGTTTATGATGAAGGAGAGAGATTAAGGAAAACAAATTTGATGCAAAAACAAAGGGATAAAAGAGATAGATAAGAGTATAGAGTTGACTAGGTCAACCTAGTATTTTAAACATGGTATGAAACTAAGCCAAAAAGGATATAGAGTTGACCAAGTCAACTTATTACTATAACCTGATTGGTAGAAAGGAATACTAGGCCAGCCAGGTTAACTTAGTACTGTAGATAGGGAAACAAGTAATATAAGAAGGATACAAAGTTGACTAAGTAAAATTAATACTATATTTTGATTGACAAAAAGGAGTACTAGGTTGAATAGGTTGACTTAGTACTATAGGCATTGAAAAAGACAATCTGCAAGAGATTGTGTTGAACATAATGACAATGTGCTAAAAATAAGGAAATATTTTTCAATGTAATTAAAACAAGAAGAGAAAATAAACACATAAACAATTGGATCAATGAGAGTGATCCAATTGGCACACAAAATAAAACTTTACACCAACACTGGCCAATGCAATTTTTTTCAATACAACATACAATGAGCAGAGAGCAAGTAGTTAACTAGAAAGTAAATGCTAAATAAATGGTCATCCTGAGTGTTGTTAGATAATTATAAAGTGTTATCTTAAGAGTGATAGGGAAGTTGGCTGAAAATAGGGAACTAAAAAGAAATCTATGGATGGTTTTAGGACATTTAGGCTAAAAGGGATCTATGTTGGTAATGGTATTGGCTTGGTATTGGGGCCTACCCCCTCACTTCACAATCCTATTGTGATAAGGGTGTTAGGTGTGTTGTCCCCCAAAAAATATCACTCATTTTTGGGACAACATTTGAACTATTTTGGTCCTTCAGACCAAAATTTTCTCTTACCTTTCTGAAATTTTTCCTGAGCATTCAAATTCCTCATTTTTCAAGCTTCTTAGGAATCTATGGACTTTGCAGGCTTAAATATATGGACTCTGTAGGAAAAGAAAATATATGGACTCTACAGGTTGTCATGTCCCCTTTTTAATTGACATGTTCTGAGTTCATGGTTAGCCTATTATGCGACCTTCGTAGGCTAATAGGATGGATAGAGGGTCATAATGGAGCTTGGCTTGACTTTGATTCACAGGATTTCTACATTTGATTTTCATTCAGGTTATCTCAGACATATTTGGCCAGGGCTCCTACTTTTTAGGGATATTTGATATGCAGCGGAGCACCTTTATTATGGTATGGTTATGTGCGGAATCACTCCCTGATTCACTAGCTTTGATCGGTTCGTCAATCCGACATGTATTGAGGGAGATATTAATATTTGATTGATTTAATCAAATATTAATTATTTAGCCTATTTTTAATTAGAAACCCTAATTCTAATTTAAGAAACCCTAATTAGGGCAAGCATATCTTTTTGAGGGTATAAGGGTTTCTCTTGGAGGCCATTATTGATTATTGATATTGATTTTGGAGAATTTCTTCTGTGAAGACTGAGCCTAGGGTTCAAGGATTCCATTTACATTGGAGAACGTTCCCTCTTCAGTGTGTGCAATTAAGAGGCTGTGGAATATCAGCTGATCTATTGCCAAAGTGTGAGATAGCTTCATCCAGAAGTTATCACAAAATTTTAGGTTTGAGAGATAACTTCACACAGAAGTTATCACAGATATTCCAGGTATTTATTGCTTTATGTTTTGATTCAATAAATTATACAGCTAGAGATCTACTGTGCTAGAGACATATATTTCAGATCAGGGGTTGAAAATAGGGAAGCTGTGCTTAATTAGCAGCCGTACAAAGTCCGTACAGGTCCGTACTGATCAGCTTAGGAACCGACTTCGACAGACAGAGGGTTTTCAGTGACCGACACCGGTCGATTGAAGACCGACGTCGGCAGAAAGCCGACCGACAGAGACCAACGTCGGCGAGATATCGACCGACGACGGCGATTGTGTGTCGACACAGAAGGGCCGAGACCTTCCAGAATTCAATTTTCACTTCTAGTTTTGATAAGCCAGGGTTTTTAAGACTGTATTTCATATTTGTATGCATGAGAAAGGACTGCAATTGTAATAGTTTAAAAGGACAAGTGATAAGATTTGTAATTTTCTATTCAGAGACTATATTATTGTGATCATTCTGAATTTATTCAATCAAAGTTATATCTTGTTCAAAGTTTTTTGTGTTGCTATATTTTCCTGTTTGAAGGGGATATTACATAGGCCAAGTTCAATGGGATTTATAGGTTCATTTCTATAGGTTCAAAGGCTTCTGTAGGAGGGTTCAATCAAAATAATTAGTTTCCAACACTTAGTCATTTTTGAGATTGGTTTAACACCTTGGTTTAATCAGAAATGTCCATCGGCAAGCATCTGAGCAAGGATCTAACCATTGAACCATTTTGGTTCAATGGGTTCAACAAGTTCAAAGGTTCAACGTCATTGGCAGGAGTTAAGCACTTCATCAAGGTTCAAGGTTCAACGGCTTCAAAACACTTATCAAAAAAGAAGGTGGCTTGAACCATTAAACCATTGAACCATTGAACCACTTTGGTTCAAAGGTTCAATAGGTTCAACGCGTTTGGTTCAATGAAGGAATTTCCAAAGGACTTAGCCAAATCAAAGGGAATGAACCATTAAAATTTTGAACCAAATCTTGGTTCAATGGTTGGTTCAATGCTTTGGTTTAATCAAACGGTTTAATCAGTCAATTCATCAAATGGTTCATCCGCTTGGTTCAAAGCTTGGTTCATCAGCTTAGTTTAAAGCTTGGTTCATCGGCTTGGTTCAATCAAAGGGATCATTGGCTTGGTTCAAAGTGTGGTTCAAAGCTTGGTTCAAGGGTTGGTTCAAAGGAGCAGTTCAAAGCAAAAGTTTAAAAGAGCCTCTCAAAGGACAAGTGCCCTTACAGAGGGAA
The DNA here is from genome assembly GCA_037957365.1 of Torreya grandis. Lineage (NCBI taxonomy): Eukaryota > Viridiplantae > Streptophyta > Pinopsida > Cupressales > Taxaceae > Torreya > Torreya grandis. Next base: position 1,317,141 of record JARHVA010002838.1, on the reverse strand, counting down.
CTTGGTTGACAAAAGCACACTTTGAAAGGGTCATTTTCAAGGAATTCATAAAGGTAATTCTTTTAGATTTTTGTTTAAGGTAGTCAAAAAAAGACTAAGGCAAGAAACAATTATTTCAATCTTTTTGTCTGAAGGAATTCCTTCAGACAAAAAGTCCAAAGGAGTTCAAGAAAGAATCTGTGAGCAGAAAGCCCAAAGAAATTTCCAAAGAGACAAATCAATCAAAACAATTCTATGAACTTTTTGTCCGCGGGAAGCAATTCTGTGAACTTTTTGTTCGTGGGAAGTAATTATATGGAATTTTTGTCTGCAGGAAGTTTTTCACAAAATTTTTGGCCATGAGAGAATACCCATAGAGAAAGCCCAGGGAAAATGCCCATGGAGAAAGCCTAGGGAAAATACCCACGGAGAAAGCCCATGGAAAATCCCTCGGAGAAAGCCCGAGGAAAATGTCTGTGGGATTGTCCATGAGAGACTCCAAAGAAAAGGCCACTGAAGGACCCTGAAGGGTAGGTGCCTTGTGAGGGACTCTCAGCTGCCAACTTAAAGGACACTCCCCCAAAGCCGAAGGGTCACCTTCCCTTTGGGAGGATGCAAAATAGGAAATTTGAAGAAGGACCAAGGGGTGACGCGCCCAAAGATGTCAAATTCAAGAAAAATGAACTAGCCGTTGGAAGCGTATTGATGGGTATGCGAATGTCAATTTCAAAGCTCATAAAATAGCCATTGATCTTTGTAATCTATAGACCCAAATGCATTCACAGGCTTTAAGACCAAGAATAGTAGGAAGCGATTAAGGAATAGAGTATCAAATTGAATCAAGGACCCAATTCAATTAACCAAAAAAAAGGAATGATGAAGAAGGATCAGATCACCAAGTGGACATTGAAAGAGGCAAACTTTCAATAGTGTGACTTGTTTCTCTGCATTAAGAAAAGAAAATGGGTAGATTCCCCTAAATTCCAGCTTGTCTTCTTAACAAATTTCAATGTAACATGATGTGTTACTGTTCCCGAGTCCTTCTTGAAGAGGCTATATAAGGGACTCTCTTTTATTGTAAATATATCTCTTTTTGATAATCAAAAATGAAACTCTACCCAAATTGAAAGGCACTACTGAGACTTTAAGCTCAGATTGTTGATCATATTTTGTTATTGGAATAAGAAAGCAAGTGACTTTTCAGAATTTGTGCTGTAATATCTTTATTGTTCGGGAAACTATTGTTATGTCTTTTTCCTTGATATATTTTATGTTCCTTTAATTCAACAAGCAAAATTAGTGAAAGTAGTCAGGAAGGTGTCTTGAAGAGTCAACTGTGGAGAGACTTTGTGCCCCCATAATTGCCTTTAGTGTGTTTTCTTTTCATTTCTATGTAAAGGACCTTGGGACGACTTTGTGCCCTCATTGTCCTTTGTATCTTACTCTTGAGCAATTCAAGTGGAGACTTTGTGCTACATCTCGATTTGTTGGTTACTACATCCTTAGTTACATTTTTCTTTTACTACCAAGAGTATTCTTGTGGCTGGCTGAATAGTACTTCTAAAAGAAGAGTGATTTCTATCATTTCCCTTGAGTTTTTCCTTCGATTTGCACACATCATCTTTAAAGAAAGAGAGATGGATGGTTTGTCCTACCCTTGATTATTATTTTCTCTCTCTCTCTCTCTCTCTATATATATATATATATCCATAGGGAACCTTCCCTTGATGAGAGGAGAGATTAGTCCCCTTTTGATGTGGTAAACCTACACATTTGGATGATCAATCTTCCTACTTTGGCTGATCAGACCTATTTTGTGTATCAGTATGCTAATCGATAAAATATTCAACCAACAAGGTGACTTTCCAATATTTACCATTAACCACATGTTTATACTTGGCTATAAAACCAAATTGACTCCCCCATTGGTGATGAAATCCAACTAGGTAGGCCTTGGGAAGACAAATTTTAAATGTGTTTTGAATATTGTGTGATTTGGTAGTGTGTGTAAAAGGAGAACAATAGTGCAACTAAATGGTACTTTGAAAAACCACCTAACTAAACCATGTGAATTACTCTAAGCATGCAAACAACTAAAAATGAAAGTGTGAATTGATTACTAGTATATAGTTACTAATTTTCAAATTAAGAATGGTACATAGTTGATTTAGATGACACTGTATGAAAACATTATATAATAGAGTTGATAGGGTCTCTATTATTATATAAAATCAAGAGTCCTACCAAACTAAGTCAACCAGGTCAACTTAGTCTTTTAGAGAGAAGACAAGCTACATAACTAAGTTGACCATGTTGACTTAGTTTTCTTAAGATTATAGTTTTGAAGACTAAAAACTTGCATAAAATAGAATTATAATGAAGTACTAAATTAAAAGAGAGAAATAAAGGAACCTTGGTCGGTTGAAAGATGCTAAAGATTGCAAATTTTTTGTTGAAGTGCTTTGAATACTACTTATAGGTTTTGCCAATGGAGTCAATTGGGTTAACCTAGTTCTATGAAACCCTATTTACTAAAGCTTGTTAAGATGACTAAGTCAACCTAGTCAACTTAGTTTATTATATGGATGCTGACTATAATACTAAGTAGACATGTTTGATATAGTTTACTTTTATAGATGTTGATTGGAAAACTAAGCCAACTTGTTCGATATAGTTTATTATCTAGGATTGACTAAGAGTACTATGTCAACTTATTTGATCCAATAACCTATATCTGATGAAGAACTACATATAAATAATAGATTTGTTTTGATAGATTGTGTTTTAATCTTGTACACATAAGTTAAATCTATACTGACTTGGTCGACCTAGTATCATAAATATATAAAAACAATGAAAGGATAGAAATGAAAAAATGTGAAAGAAAAATTTCAAGGGTTAGATTCACATTGGTGTCACCAAAATGTATGCAATGTGATATACAATAGATCTAAAAATTAATCTTAGATCAGAGAAGATGGATCTTATTTACACTTCCGATTGGGGATACATTAGATAATCAGGGTCATGACCAATATAGATCTGCTAGACCTAACCAAGGGATTCATTACCATAATAATATCACTAGGGAGGGTTATAAAGCCTCCAATTGATATAAACTACACAATGATCCTAACTAGGTCCTATGTTTTCATATTCACTATACTAATAACAAGCAAAGTAAAAGTCTAATCTAGTACTCACCAAAGCTTGTGGCACAAAGTGGGTGTAATAAAAAATAAAAGTAAACATGCATAGAAGACATATACTAATGTCAATGTATACATAATACTAATGGATGGAAGGAAAGTGTAAATTCATAGCTCTCTACTCTTACAAAGGAGGAAAAAAGTTAGGAATACTTACCTTTGAAGATGAACCTATTGAGCCTCAATCTCTCCCTTGGCTAAGGTGTTTCACAAGAGGTTTTTGTGGTATGTAAGTATGAAAAGGATAAATCAGCTCTAGGATACACAACCTATCAATACATCCAAAATAACTTTCCACAAGACAAGATTCATATCTCCAAAGAAAGTATGAAACCCTAAGCTTGCTCCTCAAGTAGAATGGTGTATAAGTAGATGCAATATATGTCTTACTTATTCTTCTCTTCATGATAAATGATGGAAATGATTATGTTTATATAGGTGGATCTAAATATAAACCATTTCAAAAAAATTGGATGATAAGGTTGACTTAGTCGACCTAGTATCATAATTGACAAAAACTTATTAGGTCACATATTAGGTCAGCCAGGGACTGACCTAAACCCATAATAAGTTTTGTCAATAAGAATACAAGGTTGATGCAGTCAACATAATCATGTAAACTATCAAAAAAGGGTTTAGGTAAGGTAAAGGGATAATGAAGGTGGAAAATGACTAGTGGAGTGTGCAAAAGAGGAGACAAAGCTTAGGGGAATAGTTTTTAGGAGACAAGTGTGTAGATAACAAGTGGAAAAAGGGACAACAATCTTGTGAAGCACCAATGGTTTCCCCCCCTTTCCTAGTGCACCCCTTAGGGTGTGCACTTAGAAAAATTGAGACTTGACAAGTTATTTTAAGATAAAGAGCATTAGTAATTGATAAAAGTTTAAAAATATTATGTGTATACACTTTCTAGTTTATTTCCCTAAGTTGTGTAACTATCTCAAATAATTTCCTACACTAAATCCAAAAGGAAGTGCCAAAAGAAAGGGATGATACCTATAGGGAGCACAATTGATACTCATGGAAATTTATTCTGATAGTACTAGACTTTCTAGAGTTGAGGTATGTATTATGAATAAATTTTATTTTATTTAGATTGAAAATGCTTACTTAGCTTTTGACACTTTCTATGATTTACTCATGAAAATTTTAGATAAGCTGCCTATTTCTAAAGATGCATGGCACTATCATATGTTAAAACTTAGATAAGAGATGATAAACATAGGGTTGGATACACACTGATAGGGATATATTGACTAATAATTTTTATTATTTCATACATCCAACCAAAGTTGGTTCCCAACCTTCTTCTATCTATGATTTAAAGAAAAAGTAAAAAAACAAAAAAATGATAAAGGATAGGTGAATCAAGTAAACTCTACCGAGACTATGGATTCTTGGATGGTAGTAAATAAAGACTTCAAATAGAACTAAAGGTATCTCTATCAGGGCTATGGATGCTTGGATGATAGTAGAGTAATGCCCAATCTTTATTTTTTTCATTAGTTGTAAGGTCAAAATTCAAAATGAAACCTATGGTGTTTATTTGAGTCTTTTTCAAAATCTTCATGACCAAGGCAAATTAATTTCACTAGATCACAACTAATCCAAGGAATGGGAATGTTAGTATGTTGCATTAGGAAGTAAATTTTTTGTTTTATAGGTTAGATTCCCTTATTCTTTCTTTATTTTAATTGAAGTTTTGTCATAATAAATTTTTAAAATTCTAGGGTTCTCAAAATACTTGGAAATATTTTTCCCTGTGAGTCACCATTTGTTGTGCTCTAACACATACACCACATTTTTAAGATTCTAAAAAATAGGGACCCATTATTGAATTAACTCTACCTAGGGAGCTATGGGCTTAAATATCTATGATTAGGGTGTCATACATTTATCATTAAGGGTTATTTCCATAAAAATGTAAAATTCCAAGCTTGAACTAGTATCTTAAGTCATTTCAAACCTTAGATTTTCATGAATTTTAATTTGATATGATTTAAAAGATAATAGATCTAATATTTTTATTTCCTAACATATATATTTTGATCATAAGATCAATAGCCAAAGACCATTGATTTCCTCCATTAGACCCATTGTAAAGATTTCATGTAGTTTTGATAGGTGTCACTCTCACATCATTAGGAGATTTGGAAGATTAAAAAATATTAATTATTTCAATCCCTTTGAGCCTCCCAAGCTTTGTAAACATGCCATGCAACATATTCACATTAAAATGGATACATAAAAAATTCATCTATTTATCAATAAACTTAATAGTTTTGAGCTTTTGTGTGCTAATACTTCTAATTTTTTGAGTCTCTGGGCTCCTGAGATTAGTCCACGAGTCTCAATCATGGTAATTAGTGACCACATGAAGGTTAAGTGGTTTTCAATCTATAACCTAATGTTTCAAGATCTTGAACTTCCATCGTTATGAGCAATCGATCCTTGGCACATTTATGGTAATATACATTATTAGAAGGCTAAGTAATCCTTTGGTCATCAATCTAATGATTTGAGCTCCTATGTCTTCAAGCCTCCAAAATCAATCCATGTGTCTCAATCACATAGACCCATGACCATGAAAAGTTATTCACCAAAAAGGATACCAATCTAATGCCTCAAGCTTATGTGATTTTAGTGCTCCAAGATCAGGCCACATGGATTAATAATGTCAACTCACTACTAGAAGACCTCACAAACATAGCAAAGAAATTCAAAAGATTAGGTTAACGAGAGCATGACATGCGGAACTATCCAACAAAGGTATGGCCAAACATAATTAATTTTTTTTGACAATATGGAAAAGAAGTAAGTTAATTAATGGTTCACAACTATCTCAAAGTAATGATTGGGCATAAATAATTAACAAAAGATCACCACTTGGAAAATAAGGGCACCCACCAAATATAACTTGTATATTCAAATCAAAATGGAAATTAAAGGAAAATTTTCATTATAAGCATTGAAGTCACATTAATACATTCAATACACAATCATATGAATAATATATACAAAAATTGTGAAAATTAGATTCACTTTGCTATTGCTTTATTCATTAAATGATTTCATTCTCGAGCTTCTTAATGTGTCAAGGGATCCTATTTCTATATGATTTTTGCTTTCACATTCAAAAGGAATAAGAAACTAAAGGAAATGGTCTAGGGTTAGATGATACCCGGATGAGGTCTGCGCACCATTATCCAGACATTGTAGGGACTCCTCTTTGGCTGTGGAGGACGACACCTGCAGAAGAAAGAGACTTAAACAAAGAAGGCATTAGATAGATGGATGGTGGGCTGCCAAGCAAAAGCTTGATCCCAAAAGTGCAAAGACTTCCTTGAGGGATGACAACCCACTAGTTGATAAAAGAATGTCTGATAAAGAGTAGAATGATACCAAAAATAGAAATGATAAAAGAATGAATTAAAAGAAATAGAAGCAAATGCGTACCTGAATGTTGCTATCAGTCTAGCATAGTCACCAGTGTCGGTTAGTCTACCGACATTAGTTGGTCAAGTCTACCGATGTCGATTAGTTTGCCGATGTTGGTGGGGTTAGTAGTCTCTGTGGTCGGCGTTGGTCTAGGCAATGGTCTTGGACAGTGGTCTGGATGGATTTTAAGTTGTGTAGAGTGGTCTGGAAGGGGTCTGGGTCTGTCTAAGGACCTGAGAGTCTGGGTCTAGTTGGATGCTCTATGCAGGGTTTATGTTGGGCAGAAAGTATGCCCTGAAAGAGGGACCAGCCAAAGGATTGGGGTGAAAAGGGAGGATAAGGATTCGGGTTTGGTCTGGTTGATAGCCGGGTCTGGGTGGTGATAAGAAGTGCTGAATGGGAGCTAACAGCTAATACATTTCTAGATTATTGAAATGAAATAAAGGAGACATGCTTAGCTCATACCTGCTGAAGGAGTGTTGTTGATGCTTGTACCTATTGCTGATGCTGTTGGTGTAGAAGACCTCCTACAAGGTGGAGTGACTGATGCAGAGTAGCTGTACCCTGTGATGCTTGCTGTGTGCTTGAGAGAGAAAGAGAGGTCTGGAGATTGGAAGGATTGGTATATTGAAGATTGAAAGGTCATATTGTTGAAGATTGAAAGGGCGGATCTTGCATTCAGGTCATGAATGCATTTTTGAAGGCTACCAATGTCGGCAATACCATCGACGTCGATCGATAGTTGACCGACGTTGGTAGACGAAAGGCAGGCAAAAAGGCTAAAAATAGCCTTTTGTCCATTTTCCCATCAGTCGAGGTCAACAGGTCGGGGTAAAAAATAGTCGAAGGTGGTTTAAAATGGACAAGAGGATAGTGGAAGGATGAAATGGGGGTCTAGGTATTTAAGACTTGGCATGGGGTGGATGAAGGGAATCCAAGGAGAGGCATCCTAGGGTGGTGAGGTGTCAAGGGGAGAGAGAGAGGGAATGTTATTAATTTAAAATAGCTAATTATTTTAAATTAATAAGTGTGTGGGGGTTAGGAGTGTCAAAGTGGATGAAGGGACCAAGGGGGAGTTGACCAAGGGGTAGACATGATTTCGGTGTCTACATTTGCCCCTTTTTGTCTTGTTGGTTGTTCATGGCAAACTGCAAGACAAAAATAGGAGTTGGTTGCCCTAGGTATAAGATAAGGTTGATTTTATCTTATTGGTTGTTCAAGTGAACTGTAAGACAAAAACAAGAGGAGGTTGCACCAGATGTGAGATGAGGTATTCCCCCTCAAAGTGGGAGTCAAGAGAAGGGAACCTGATGTCAGGTGCCGATTTGATAGATAGTGGATGAAAATGGTGAGGTTTGAGTATGAAAGCTGCAATAGTCGTGATTGTGCGTATACCACTTCACGGGATGGTCAGGTCAAATTATCATAGGTCGAGGTCGAGGAGTGCCAAAATTGAAGTAACTGGGCCCCAACATTTGGTCGTAGCTGATCAGGTTATTCAATCTAAGTTGAAGCTCCAATGGTCATCGCATTCCAAGTATCTCAAGCTCAGGAAGTGCTCCTGGAAACACGAAAATGTCACAAGTAGTGGGGATCAATTGGCTTGTAATCCTATACTTGTGAGGGTCGAAATGTGGTCTGTGAATAATTTGCTAACTAGTCGTGAGGTAGCATAAATGCAAAAACAACCAAGGCAAAGTTGTCTTGGAAGTGGTCAGGGTCAGAGGAGATAGGCATGATCTCCAAGGTTGTTGGTCGAGGTTGAGATAGATAGTTAGTCAAATGAATGGATAGACGAAGGAATGTGGCCAAGCTAACCTCAAAAGATTGAGTGATGCCTACATAGCCCCTGTACGAAGGGCCTCAGGCCAATGTAGTTCTCCCTAAAAGGGAGGAAGGTCAAAGTTATGGATGGCATTGGTCGAGGTCAAGTCATGGTCAAAGGGAGGATATGGTTTGTCCATCAAGTAGATGAACAAATGAGGGTGGCTGAGCTAACCCCAGAAGACATCGTGTCATCTGAGTGCTGCCTACATAGCCCTGGTCTTAGGGCCTTAGACTAATGTAGTCTAGGCTAGTTGATAAGTTGGTTGACGATTGTGTTGGTTAGGTTAAGTCAAGGTCAAAAGGAGGATATGGTTTGTCCATCAAGTAGATGAACAAATGAAGGTGGCTGAGCTAACCCCAGAAGACATCATGTCATCTGAGTGCTGCCTACATAGCCCCAGTGTGAAGGGCCTCAGGCCAATGTATTTCTCCCTTAATAGGGAGGAAGGGTCAAAGTTATGGATTGCTCTTGGTCGAAGTCAAGTCATGGTCAAAGAAGAATGGTTTGTCCATCAGGTAGATGAACAAACGGGTGTGGCCGAGCTAACCCCAGAAGGCATCATGTCATCTGAGTGCTACCTACATAGCCCTTGTAGAAGGGCCTCAGACCAAGGTAGTTTAGGCAGGTTGACAAGTTGGTTGATGATTGTGTTGGTCAGGTTAGGTCGTGGTCAAAGGTAAAATGGTTTGTCCATCAGAGAGACGAACAAATGGAGGTGGCTGAGCTAACCCCAAAAAATGTCATGTCATCTGAGTGCTGCCTACATAGCCCCAGTCTTAGGGCCTTAGACCAATATAGTTTGAGCTAGGGGTCAAAGAGGTCGATGGGTTGGGTTTGGTCATGTGTCAAAATGATGAGGATAAGATGATGCTACAGCCTTTTCCATATTGTGTGATGGTGTATTCTGTAACATTGGTTAAGGGGTCTTTCATCCCTAGCAATTTTCCATATTTGTGATGGATGTATGCTAAAAATGAATTGAGGTCTATTTATGCTTTAACAAGTAATGGTTTATGCTTAACATAAATTGTGTTTGGTCGATAGTTTCCATGTGTATTGTTTTCCATAAAAATTATGTGAAATGGACTATGATGATGATGATGTCATGATGTCATGTAGTTGGTCTGGTCTCATTTGAATTGGTTTGGTTGGGTTGTATGTGACCAAGATGTAAGAAGTGAAAGGCATGTTACTCTTTCGTTGACAAGGACCATAATGATAGCATAGATAGGGGTTTTTAGAAACAAAAAGCCCCATTCATGCATTACGTCATTGACCAGTGGTTGTGTTAGAGAAGTAATCACATCACTTGCCATTAAGTGAGCTCGAATTCCCTTGAGTATGTTTGGGGTAATAGGTTTGTTTATGTGATATGAGAGGATGGGGTAACCTTTTGTGGCAGGAATAACCTTGCCCCTTTTATAGGTGACTCAAAAAATGACTACAGGCATGTCCATGACTTAATAGTTTGTCAGTCATTTTTTTGGTGGACTGATCGATGCGAGAAGCCCACGTAGGGATGTTGCTTTGCTTGGTGGTCATATTGTGAAGTTGATCGATGCGGGAAGCTTCTAAAAAAGTGCTGTCTGTAGCAATATTTAGTCATAGCCATCCTTCGAGGGAGTGGTCTATATTTTTGCTTTATATGTTTTGATATGTCTTGGTCTAGCTGTCCTTCAAGGGAGCAGTCTAGTAATACAGCAATGATGATGCAGCTGTCCTTCGAGGGAGCAGTCTACATTTAGAGTTTTATGACCTTTTGATATGTTAGGTATCCCATTTTTGACATGTTTTGGTTGACTAAAGTTTTTAGCCATGGACAAGCCTCTAGAGGTTTAAGGGTTCCCTTTTATTAGGATAAAGCATTCATGCTTGACAAAAGGGGTTGATGAATGTTGGGAAAAATGGGTCGAAAGGAATAGGAATGACGATGATAGGGATTGCTCAAGGGACAAGCTCAAGTAAAAGGTCAAGTGATCCAGTACTCAACTAATAGTAGCATGGTCGCAGATGCAAGGCATTAAAGGGCTCAAGTTCAGATAAGTCCCTAGTCCATGCTTGTGAGTTATGATGTCAGGCTCGAGCCAATTAGGAAAAAATTGCCCCATTTGCCTCTTCAAGATTGGTCATGTGTTGATTGATGTTGGATGTAAGGATGATGTTTGGTAGAGGATTGGTTGATGATTGGTTGATGGTTTGGTTGATGTTTTGGTCGACTGATTGGTTGATGTCTGGTTGGTGTCAGGTCTGGTCGATGGTTGGTTGATGTTTGGCCAAGGTCATGATAGTCAAGATAAGGTCGAATTCCCCCAATTGCTAGGGAGAATGTTTGACAGATTCAAGTTGAGAGGGCGAGATCCTGATTCCCCAAGTTGGAGGTAGGAATCTCAAAATCCCAGATGGTGATAGAGGCAATGGTTGGTAATGATTTGATTAAAGTGGCTAGTGGTTGGGGGTCATCAGGTTGGACCTCCATTAATTGCAAGGTTTTGATAAAGGTGTGATGATGCTATGGAGAGCTTTGAATGAGATCATACAAAGACATCTTCATAGGGGTCATGTGGTGAAGTTGTTTCACCACAAAGTCAGGGATTGTCTTGGAAGATGTTGGTCGAAAGGAGCCCAAGATAGTAATCCTAGGTTTTGGTTGTGGTGAAGGCTTGACGGATGGGGATGTACAAGGGATAGAAACATGTCTTTTCCCTTTATCCCTTTGGGTTGGTGGGCTGGTGGTCACATTGACTGTGTTGATTTTGAATAATGGGGTTAAAGGCGGTGGAGGGACCATAGTCTTGTGTGGAGGTCTCGATTTAGGTGATGATGTTGGGGAGGCATGTGACGATGTCAGCAATTTTTCAAAGGGGTGGTCAAGAGGATCCTTGATGAAAAGGGTAACCTTTTTTAGGTGATGATGAGTGATGGATTTAAGAGCACAACAACACTCAGTGTCATGTCCAAGAGTGCGATGATAGTGACAAAATTTAGTGTTGTCGAACCAAGATGGTCTTGATCTGAGAATTGATGAGTGTGAAGGTGAGGAGGTTTGGGAGGCAAGGGACGGTGTTGAAGGTTTGTTGATAATATGGTCAAGAAGAAGGGTGTATTTCTCCAAATGTTGGTGAATGACAACCTTGAGGGCACAACAATGCTCAGTGTCATGCCCAGGTGTACGATGATACACACAAATTTGAGTGTCGTCGAACCAGGGTGGTTTTGGTCTGAGAGATTGGTATGGTTTAATAGGTGGGAGACTGATGTGAGAAGACTGTAAAAGTTGGCATAATAGCAAGGCATGAGAACCTGCCAATGGGTCTGTGCGTCTTGTTGCAGTAGGGGTTGATGACTTTTGTTTAGAAGTTGTAAGAGGTGTTGGTCGTACCATATTTTTGTTTGGTGATGTGGCCACATGTGTAGATGGCACTTTTGTGGTGATAGGTGTTGGATGTTTTGGAGGAAATATATGTTTGATGGGTTGAGGGAGTAATGAAGGCAATTTGCCTCTGTGAGGTATGGGAGTGGGAAGCACTCCTATTAAGGTGGATGGATGTGGGCCCAAAATTGAAGGTAATGATGAAGGTGGGGGAGGAATTCTCCAGTGTGGTTTAGTGGCCTTCTTTATTTTGGTTTGAGGGCCACTATTGTGCGAGGCAAGGTTAGAGTCTACCCTCACTTGTGAGTGAGTGGGGTTAGATATGGGTCGAATGTTGAGAGATTTAATCTCTTTTGGCATGGTGGACGCCTGTATGGGTTTGGGCTCAGATGTGGATGGAGGTGAGTGAGATGTAGTGATCTCAGGCAAAAGGCAAGAGGAAACCATGACTGGGTCTTCCTCAGTCAAAGTGGGTTAAGAGACAGGGTCTTCTCTTGGTGGAGAAGAAATAAGAGAATGTGACTCCTCAAGAGGATATAGGGCAGGGGTGATCGTGCCTTCTACTTGTGGTTGAGGAGTAGGCAAGGTAGGGTCCTCCATTGGTAGGAGGAAGGATGAAGGTGGGGATAACGGTGTTGGTATGGTTAGAGCATCCTCCAATATGAGAGAGGTCGATGGAGGACTAACAAGAGAAGAAGATTCTTCTACTTATGGAGGAGGTTGGTCAGGGATAAGAGGTGAGACAGTGTTGACCGTGCGTATATTATGGTCTTGGGGGTCATTGATCATGGCCTAGATGTTGTTTTGATTAGGAGGATGGTTAGGAAAGGGGTGTCTAAAGATTTCAATGTTTTGATTGGGTGGCACATTCGGGTTATCCAAAATAAGATCCCCCTTGTCTATCATGTCTTGGACAATGTTCTTGAAGGTTCGACAGTTGTTGATGTCATGGCCTTTGACATGATGATAATGATAGAAGTCATCCTCCCTATACCATGTAGGGAGGGATTTTGAAGAGTCAAATTGAGGTGGTTAGATTGGAGGGAGATTGAGGACCCCCTGTTTGACGAGTTTTTCTAGCACTAAAGTGTATGACTCTCCTATTGGAGTGTACTGACGCTGTATATACCGTTGTTGGAATTGTTTGGTGATGCTTTGAGATGTTGAAGGTTGAGATTAGTTGGTTGTTGTTGAGGATGGTGATCTAATGACCATAGTGTTTTCCATTCCTTTGGACTTGGGATTGGTAGAAGAAGGTCTGAAAGAAGAGGGATCATTGGCTTTTGCGTTAGTATTACGCAATTTGACCTTATCTTCTTCAATAGCGTAGAGTTTGAGCTTTCTAGCCATGGTGAAAGCTTCGTCAAAGGTGCTGAATGTTTGAACCCACAAGGTGGATGAGATGTGCCTGGAACATGCTCGAGAAAAGAGCTCGATGAGCTCAGGTTGAGGCAAAGAGAAGGAGAGTTGGTTAATCAAGCCTCTCCAATGGGTGACAAAATTGACTATTGATTCATCGTCAAACTATCTGATAGAGTAGAGGTCTGTGATTGAGACTTTTTTGGTGATATTGATCAAAAAGTGGTCAAGGAATAATTGGGTGAGTTGAGTGAATGAAAAGAGGGAGTGATTGGTAAGAGAGCTGTACCAATCAATGGCAGGGCCAGAAAGTGACATGGAGATTGTGCGTAGTAATAATGCATCATCATGGGCTATAAGATAACAAGCATGTCTAAATGTTCATAGATGTTGTTGTGGGTCTTTGTTAGGAACTCGTGTTGAATTGCTATGGATGCATATGCTTTGTAAGTCATCCCTTAGAGCTTATTCGAATTATCCCACATACAAGGGAAGTAGTAGTTGTTAGAATAGAGTTAGTATATAAGTAAGTGTTGAGGCCAAATAAAGGCATCCACGAATTCATTGTATTGAGCTTGCTCAAAGGAGGTTGCCCCCTCGAAGAGGCCTGCGATTAATATAAGCTTTCTATGTTTCTGTTATTGGTAAGAGTTATTTTATTTTGGCATATTTTGATTAAATCTGTTATAAGAGGTAAATGGTTGTAGGAGGTTCATCACATTTGGTATCAAAGCAACCACCCGTGTTTGAGTTGCAGAGCGGGTGGGTTAAGCCGGCATTGCAGTGTTCGTCCGGGGCTCATACACGTAGTGGATCTCGTGTACGTGCGCAAAGCTCAGCCCAGAGTCTGGGCTGCAAAAGCGTGGTGGGATGTTATGATCTTGGTGGGTGGATTCACTAACAGTCCAGGCTTTTGGTGTAACGGTTCGTTACAGTCTTCCTTACTCTAGAAGTGAGTAAACTTAGGAAACTCACACTGACTGGGATATGGTCAGATTGGGACGGAGGGATGGATGGATTCATTGCAAATTTGGTCATATGAAAGGGCATTGCTTGAACCAGAAATGGAAGCCTCAAGACTAGAAATTTTGTCCATCATCATCTTAATGAGATTAGCTGACGAATTTGGAGGTGGGGTGCCCCTAGGGTGTAAGGCACTTGGAAGGTGTTAGAAGAGGCGTATGACATAGTCAGTTGCACTTGTATTGGCGCAACATGTTGATAACTAGTCATAGGGACAGAAGTGGAAGCCAGGGGTGGTTGTGTCATGAAGGTAGAAGGCATGACTAGGCTTGATGTCGCCATAGGTGGTTGAGGGGTGGCAACACTAGCCATAGGATGAGTGTCCACCCTGGTGTCGATGGGGGTAAGAGAAAGCAGGATGGAGACAACTAGATTTTGGAAAGAGGTAGAGTTTGGTTGAATAGTCTGTGGTTGATGGGGGGCTGAAACCCTAGTGGAAGTGGGCCCAAAGATATAAGGAGAAGCCACACTTTGAAGATAGGCCATGGTCAGGTTGATGTTCGAAACAAAGGCCGGAGTGGTCATGGGTTGGGCAGCGGACATTGTTGACATCGTCGTCGCCTCAGTTAAGGAGGTTGGCATCCCATAAATTGGGTTGCCTAAAGAGTCTCGCGTTCGACTTCGCATGAGATAATGTTGAAGGGCCTTGACATTGAGGTCAAGGAACCTTTCAAAGTTTTGGTCCCCTTCAGGGACAATGGATGGTTGGGTTAGGGTTGGTCGGGTAGGAGTTCGTTTGGTCTCTAAATGATACTCCATTAGAGGACTAGACATAGGAGGCGAAGGCGAAAGGGGTTGTTGCCTCCCGTGGTCAACAAGAGTCATGGTTTGACTACGTGTCAAAACCATTCAAGGCAAGAAAATATGTCCTCACTAGCTCAAACAACTAGATAAGAACAAAAAAATAGAAGAAGACAAGCAGACCCTAAACGTTAAATCCTAAGAATAAACTTTTAGAATCTTGGTGGCTTATGCCTTAGAGTGTGTTTGGGAAGTTGGCTGTTAGAATGGGTCTTAGAAAAAGTAGTTTATGGTTGGTTTCAGGTTTGTTTTGGTGCTCAAGTGTTTGTGTTAGGTTCCATATGTGGCCTGGTGCTAAGGAGCAAGCTCCCCTCACTTCACGAGCCCAGTGATAAGCTGGGCCGCTTAGCCAGTATATACTTCCCCTTGAGATTATCCTCTGCCAGAGAACAGAGTGGGCTCTCCCCTTTGTAGTGAAGTCCAAGTGGGATTGTTGGGATGGGTAAGGTATCTACTAGGTGATGAAATCCTAGTCAGGCCTTGTCTCAGGTGTGTTAAGATGTTTGATTTGTGCAAGTGGTCTAGTCGTGTAACATGAGTGTGCTACGATTTATTCATGATGCGGTTTTAATTACTAGATGTGTGGACTAAATATGCATTCAATAAAAAATGAGATGCAATAAATTTTAAGCCCAAATAGAAATGTGTGTTCGTATGCAGACAAGTGAGAAGAGGTTGAAGAGTATGACTTTGACTAGTCTAAGATGCAAGAAAAGAAAGAAAAAGAATGATTCTTTTTAACTTTGCTGATAGTGTCTTTTGGAAGAGATAGAAGAAAGAGAGATGCAAGGAGAGACCTAATGCACCTATATGAAAAGTTTGCTTATAAGAAAAGATATGAACCCAAGGAAAATTCCTAGGGTCCCACTGGGCGTGCCAGAATGTTTCTATACGATTTTCACTTTCACATTCAAAAGGAATAAGAAACTAAAGGAAATGGTCTAGGGTTAGATGATACCCAGATGAGGTCTGTGCACCGTTATCCAGACGTTGTAGGGACTCCTCTTTGGCTATGGAGGATGACACCTGCAGAAGAAAGAGCCTTAAACAAATAAGGCATTAGATAGATGGATGGTGGGCTGCCAAGCAAAAGCTTGATCCCAAAAGTGCAAAGACTTCCTTGACAACCCACTAGTTGATAAAAGAATGTCTGATAAAGAGCAGAATGATACCAGAAACAAAAATGATAATAGACTAAATTAAAAGAAATAGAAGCAAATGCATACCTAAATGCTATTGTCAGTCTGGCACAGTCGCCAGCGTCAGTTAGTCTGTCAACGTCAGTTGGTCAAGTCTGTCGACGTTGGTTAGTCTATCGATGTCAGGGGGGTCAGTAGTCTCTGTGGTCAGTGTCGATCTAGGCAATGGTCTTGGACAGTGGTCTGGATGGGTTTTAAGTCATGCAGAGTGGTCTGGAAGGGGTCTGGGTCTGGTTGGATGCTCTATGCAGGGTTTATGCTGGGTAGAAAGTATGGCCTAAAAGAGGGACCAGCCAAAGGATTGGGGTGAAAAGGGAGGATAACAATTCAGGTCTGGTCTGGTTGATAGCCAAGTCTGGGTGGTGATAAGAAGTGCTGAATGGGAGCTAACTGCTAATACATTTGTAGATTATTGAAATGAAATAAAGGAGACATGCTTAGCTGATACCTACTAAAGGAGTGTTGCTGATGCTTGTACCTGTTGCTGATCCTGCTAGTGTAGAAGACCTCCTACAAGGTGGAGTGACTGATGCAGAGTAGATGTACCCTATGATGCTTGCTGTGTGCCTGAGAGAGAGAGAGAGGTCTGGAGATTGGAAGGATTGGAAAATTGAAGATTGAAAGGTTGGATTGTTGAATATTGAAAGGGTGGATCTTGCATTCGGGTTAAGAATGTAGTTTTGAAGGCTACCGATGCTGGCAATACCGCCGACATCATTTGATAGTTGATCGATGTTGACAGATGGAAGGTGGGCAAAAAGGCTAAAAATAGCCTTTTGTCCATTTTCCCATCAGTCGAGGTCAGCGGGTCAGGGTAGGAAATGGTTGAAGGTGGTTTAAAATGGATGAGAGGATAGTGGAAGGATGAAATGGGGGTCTAGGCATTTAAGACTTGGCATGGGGGGATGAAGGGAATCCAAGGAGAGGTATCCTAGGGTGGTGAGGTGTCAAGAGGAGAGAGAGAGGGAATGTTATTAATTTAAAATAGCTAATTATTTTAAATTAATAAGTGTGTGGGTGTTAGGAGTGTCAAAGTGGACGAAGGGACCAAGGGGGAGTCGACCAGGGGGTAGACACGATTTCGGTGTCTACAGATCACTAAATATCTTTAGTCACCAAATTTAGAATGAACCAGTCTAGAATCTCATAGGGGTTGTAGTGATTAAAGACTAATAATGGATTCTTAATTAAAAAAGGTAAGCCCTCAATCCCATGCCCATTCTTATTTATGGGATCAATAAAATATAGAGACACAGTATTTGAGAATGCTTTAAATTTTAAATTCCCTCACTATTAGACACTCTAGGAAGAGGTCAAATAAATTGAGTCATAATCCACATAGGATGAAATCTCGTTAGAAGCCAAACATTATATAAATGATTTGTTGCCAATTAAGGAATAGGGTCTCCACTAGGTTACAGCCAAACCTGAGGTAATACTATGCATTTACCTCCTAAAATTTCTATTCATTAATGGAAAAACTATAGGAGACATTATGCATGTGAGTAAATTATAGATTAACTCTACCCACATCTCAGAGATGACATTTGAAAGTTATATTAGACTTTCATGCCCGAAAACTACCTACAATCAAGTCTCAACCAATGTATGTCTTGAGCAAAACACTATGGACGAGAAGATAAATCAATGGATTGCAAATGGACAAAGGTTAAATCTAAGGGAACAATCTCCACCAATTATATTTTTAAATTCAAACCTAGAGTTTCCATAGCAATAAAATTATTAAATAGATTGCATGGGTTCCCAAGTATTACCTATGTTTAGGTTGAATGGGTGGCACTAATGGACATATTATTGACAACTAACAAATTGGTAGCCCTAGGAGAGATCAAAAGTGCACAAATGAAGTCAAAGATAATATACCCTAATAGGAGACCTGAGGACAAAAATTTCTACTTGATGGCATACTTATTAGATGCATTGATGGCTATTGTATACAAGCCCTATGACCAAGAATTGTAACCATCAACAAATTTTTTGGAAAACAGGGTTAGAGAAGATTTATCCTTCATGTTTATTCATAGGTATAGGAATGATATTAAAAGGATAAACAATGAGGTATATAATCATATATACCAAACTATGTATGGAAATCAAATGCCTAGACTATTTTAAAACATAATGAGGACACTCATCAAAATGGGTGATTTTTGGTTATACCTAAATGTAACTATCATCTAAGTGGAAGATACTAGGACTACTTCTTTTCTATTGCCTCATCATGTTCCTAATCAAATTACATAACAAGAGATAACTTACCAAATTTTAAATAGCATTGATGAAGAACTAGGCCAAAAAGACACTTGTCCTACTAATTAAAAACACCTTTAGCATTAGACAACACTAATATATGACTAAGTCACATTCCATTTTAGTTGGTAAACACATGACAAATTACAACTTAAAAAATTCACCATTCAAGGAATGGGACCCAAACAAAAGGATAAGGGGGTACCTCAAAACCATCTTGGAGAAGAATAAAGTTAATGTTTATTATATTCACTAGGCCTATGACCATTATCAATTTTTCTTGAATGCCTCAGATGACTCCAAAGTTTGGATACAAATGAAGGATAAAAAGATGTCTAAGATAATGGCACATGATTTGTAATATAATCTAGATGCCACATAGGAAGAAGCTAATAATTTATGGAGTCAGTAATGGCCTTCATCTCCACCATAGGGCTTTCAATCACTATATCAACTTCTTTCCCTAGAAGTGGAAGCCATAATAAAAGAGACAGATCAATCTAGGAGATAAAGGGAGTCAAATACTCAGCTTAAGAAGGAGATTTTAATAGTACTTCCTAGTCCTCAGATTACTTCCACATCCTCAACATCATATGAGAAATTTTTGTGTACAACAACAAGAATGGGGATGTTATCCATTTCTTCAACTGGTCAAAGGAAGAATAGTTTTGTGATGACTCTTTTTTTTTCTCTCAACTTGGTCATCTAAGGGAGACTCCCATAATTATTGAAGTCATATTTCACTTTAATTCCAACAACCCCTAGATTTCTTGAATCCCCCAAGTCCCCTTAGGGAAGCCCTTCTAGTTCCACACCTTCTACTTCATCACATTTAGCTCCACCTCCTACCATAATTGTTCCCACAATCCCTATGCCATCTCATCCATCCTCCACACAAATTATATTCACAAACCAAAGGAAGCACAAGGATTCCTTGCTCCTTCCTAGGATATAAAGTTAGAAGAGAGACCATCACTTAGTCTCCTTGTCATTGAAGAAGCTATTGAAGAAGTGGAGAAATATATAGAGGCTACAATGGAAGTGGAAGAAGAAAAAGAAAAAGAACAATTGATATCTTTGGTTGATTATCCATTAGAAGAAGAAGACCAAGAGATGAAAAAAACACATCCAGATGATGAAGAGGCTGAGCTAGAGAAAGTAAAAGCTTTGAGTCTAGGATAAGAATAAAGAGTAGAGACCTTGGTTGGGCTCATCCAAAAACAAACTTTGATGATTTTTGAGGTAGTCTCTTCTATCATTTCTTTGGTTTTTGATGTACAAGTTCTAGTTGTAATTTTACCTAAAATAATGCCTAGTGTTGCATCTTCTACTTCTATTATTACTAGTATAGATTCTGATATTCTTTCTACACCTAAATTAATAAGAACTCCTAAAAAAATACATTTGAGAATTTAGTTAGAGTTTCCATTTTTAATAAGCCACCAAATCCAAGAAATAAGGTAACCAAACTAGAACTTCCCATGCCCTAGCCATTATCTTTACCTAAAGTAACCATGACTATGGAGATAACACTGTGGTTGACCAAATTCTTGGCTAAGGTGACACCAAGGAAAAAACCTCTCCATGGCAAGTGGTTAGCTAAAAACTTCCCCAAGTTCCCATACAATAAGTGCCTCACTACCAACCACTGTGACCACCTCCCTTCTAATGACCTCTCAACCTTATACATATTCAAAACTTACTCAAGGAGAATAAACATGTGAACTAATAGTTATTCAATATGTGAGGGAGATGCAAAATGTCTAAGACAAAGGGAAAAATCTAGTTATGACAGAACTTCCCATAGTTTCCACAAGGTTTGACAAAAAGATTGGGACTATATAAAGAGTGAGGAAGAGGAAGATGATAAATACTATAACAAAGAGGGAGATATAATTTGTGTAGAGAGAAAATTTGTTCTCACTGGCTAAAGGCCTAAGAAAAAGCCCAATGATCCTACTGAGTACATTGAATATTTCAATAATTTGTTGATTATATTGGGTCAACATTAAAGGAGATACACCAAAGCACTGATGAAGCCTTGAAGAGGTTAACATAGATATAAATTATATAGGATCTTCAAGAGGTAATTTTTGAGGTATAAAGTACAACTACAAAGCATAACATTATGCTCAACATTATAACATTATGTTCAATATTAGACTATCCAAGGTAGCCAGTCAGGCCAATAGAGCATAAATTGCTATATTATAGAATAAGATGAAGGACAAAGAAAGGATATTAAACTTATTATTCTAGTGTTCAATAATTAGTGCTTTTGATCAGCTTAATTATATGAACAACATGGATGCTTCTTGGTGCTTAAATTTCGTGATTTCCATAAGAGATACCTACCTAAATTGACATATATCAAATAAAAAGCTATCAAGTCTTTTTTTTAATAATGAAGTTGAAACAATACAAATTTTGGTAGACATACGAGCAACTAGGGTGATCACCTAGGCAGGGGAGCTGGTAAATTGACCCAATTTTGATAACCTTATCCACTCAGCTACTCAAGATTTTAAACAAGAAGTGGAAGGTATAGTATATAAAACTAATGAATAATGACTATAATTGGTGATTTTTCCAAAGATAAAGTGACAAGGGCTGAAGCTTTAATAACTAACTTTAAAGGCTTGGAGGTAGAGAAATATAGGTTAAGGATAGAGGAAATAAATTTTTTGAAGCCTTCATTACTGAATTTTGAGGTAATAGATAAATAATTTGATACAACATATGCACTAGGTGAAGTGTTAAAGGCTAAAGAGGTAGCTTTTGGGTCTAAAACATGCACAACTAGTAGTTAGAGCCCCCCAACTTTATATATCTCTTAGTCTACACCATAATTACAATTACAAAGTCTTCATCGGGTAATCCAAGTAGTGGTGTTGTATCATTATTCTAATTTTAGAACAATTATGTATTTCCATGGTTATTATAAAAGTGGGACTTTAGTTCCCCATATATTATTGTAAATGCATAATTATTTTTTATCTAGCTATTATAGTTTGAGTATGATTATTGTATCATGCATCCTGCATGATTTCTAAATTAGAGGTTCTATTCTTGGACTTGTAATATTAGGTGAAGTTTGAAGATATGAGGCCTTCCCAATCCCAATATTATAAATGCATGTAACCCCATAGTCAAAAAGGGATGAGAATTTTGACTATTGAGATTAATAAGAAATTCAAAGAAGTTCTACTTGACTTGGTCTTGATGTGTAAATATTCATTATTTTCCAATTCTATGGATTAATTGGGATGTTCCATCATTATGGTATAATAGTGCTTAAATTGTGTATGAGGTATATATTTTAAATACAATCTTTCATTTTTAGCTATAGCTGATTTGAAAATCTTTTGCATGCTTATCATAATCCTATTATAGATGTGAAACAATAATCTAGCAATTTGGCATCCTTTGATTTTTGCATGTTTAAGCATATTGTGTTATTGTTTCCTTTGACTCTTCATTTTATTTAAATATTTATGTGCTACAATAGCTTGAAATGATAATTGGTTTATATTTCTTGTCTTACTTGAGTTTAAATACTAGTCTTGAAAGGCTTTATCCCTAGATTTTTCATAGACCTTCTTTTTCTTCTTTACTCTTCTATTTTTTTGATGTTTCTTTTACAAATCCTACCCACCTTACTTATAATCATCATCCTTCCACCCACTCCAAGTATATCTAGGTTCACCCATAGCCATTTCACTTGTGGTAAACAATCTATGTCGCTCAACCACTATTCCACCAACAGGTTGTTATAAAATTGAATACCCTATAACTTGTGCCTTGGAGTGATCTTATTAACTAATCCTAAAACATTAGAGAAAAACTCATAAGAAATTCTAGGGGTGTGATTAAACTATGACCACTACTAAATATTTTTAGATGAATGAGCTTTGTTATTTTTTTGAATTGATCATATTTTCAAATATGCTTATGAAACTTTCTCATAAGGTTATTCCATAGACTTTGGAACTATATATTTTTAAATATGATTTAGAATTTGATTTTATGAATATGAGTTTATGTAAGAGATTGAGTATAATGTTTGATTTAAAAGAGAATTGGATGTTAGTAATCTGATTTCTCTTTTTTTCCTTACCTTTCCCTCTTTTTGATGTTAATAAATCATTTTGTAGTAGATTAGAATAATTGTGAATGCCCATGTTATTTTAGTTAGTAAATATTGCTTGAACTTCTAAAGTGTAAAACCATGGATCACATGCAACTATTCCTTAAGATATTCCTTTTTGAGAGTCAAAACATACAACTCATGCCTTAGGTACAATTATTGTGATCCTATAGTAAGAGGGTGTATACCCATCATCTATTGGACCCTGTGCAACAAACTTGAATCAAAAGTTTTGAGTCATATGAGACATGAAATATATGGCTCATTTTCACCTTTTGTGATTTTTTCATCTATGGATGGCTAATATATTTCATAATTTGATTATATGAATGAATTTACATGTATGTGTCTGAAGGGAAATATGAAATGTGTGTGCTCTAAGATAGTCAAAATGTATACAATACTTTTACAATTATACGATTATAATATAAATGAAATAAGACATAAAAAGTGAAATATTTAATTATTTTATATTACAAAAAACATTGATAAATATATGAAATAATTAATGTAAACAATAATATAACTTGGAATAAATAAAATATAAAATCAAGGGAAATCATAGTAAGAAAAATAAAGGGGTAAGATAAAGGGGAATCCCTATTCATCCACTCCTATTAGAATTTGTTGAATTATTATTTTTTTGGAAAAAAAAGAGCCTTCATTATTAAGAAATCCTCGTGTATTTTTAGGATGAAAAATATAAAATAAAATAAGGTTAAATCATTAAAAAAATAGATTAAAAAGGATAAATTTGAATTAAAAATGGAATAATAAGACACACAAGATACATAAGTGAGTCAAAGCAACTAGATATCAAAAGTTGAAATATCAATTTTCAAAGAGAAGAAGATATATAAGGAATGTAAAATTAATGAAATCAAATGACATCAACTATAAATTTAGTGAAATTGAAAACATAAGCTAACATAGTCATAAAATCATAGAGGGGAAAAGATATGAGCCAACAAAACTTAGATTTTCACAAACATAGAATAAATGAGATATAAGCTCCCAAGTAATAGAGGTAAAAATAAAATAAGTATGCTATAAAAATGAAACTCACAATATTTGAAAAGATAAAAAACTAATACAAGTTAAAACTAAAAGAATTATAAAATAAATAATTATAGACACCTAATTCTAGTACAAACCTCATTATTATATGGTTTTAGTATCAATTTATACAAATGGATAAGTGGTTAGGATTAGGTTCTTATTGGCATTGCTTGATGTTCTTTTTCCTCCCTTTCTTATTCTCTATTTGGTCTCGTGTCTCTCTTTTTCTTTTTTTCTACTTTTATCTATTTTTCTCTATGTTTGAAGACCTCCTCTCTCCTTCAACTCTTCATTTGATGTTGTTTCCTATTTTTAGACATGAGTGTGGTTATTCAATCACATCCCCCTTTTTTTTTACATTCCCTTTTGCCCTTATGTGTATTCTCTCATTATTTGGACCCATGTTTTTTCTTGACATTTGTTCTTGGTCATATTTTGTGCACTAATAGGTCCCCAATTAAAATTGTGAAAGTTTATATATAAAAATTACCTAGAATAAATTAAACAAGAAGGATCATGAAAGTGTTATCAAAACTCTTCAACCAAGATCTCTCCAAGAGATCATTACTATATCCTTGGAAGCTTTACCATACACACAAAGAATAAAATAACTATTATTCCACTATATATCAAATAGTTTACCAAAGAGTTGTACAAATAGGTAGAAGATAGGAGAATCCCAATAATCCTATGCATGTGGGAATAACTTCCCCAATATAGGTGGAATCAAGGCATAAACCCATCATCCTCATGAATGTGGGATAAACATCTCCAATGAAATAACACTTAAGTAAGCTAAAGAGTAGGAAAGTAATATCCTACACCAACACACCCCCCTTAAACATAAATTATGTGGGTAAAATAAAGGATGTAGTGTAAAGCCATGTGTCCCTATGGATGTCAATCCATCTTTCCAGAGTATATGGATGTTGAGTCATTGTAACTGCCAAGTGAAATTAGGAATGATGTTGAATATGAGGATCATTAAATATAAACATTACCCTCCAAAATACTAGATAGAATGATGAACATGAGGAAGCATTTCCTGAATACCCTCTAAAAAGATGGTGAGAAGTGAGCACAAAGACTAGTGGGTCTACCACATTGGTGTCACTGGTGGGGATACCACACTAGTGTCAATATAAGAATCACCAAGAAGGCCATAGAGAAAATAAAACAATCCTCATATGGGTTCCAACAAATAAAGTTATTGAATAAGATACCCATATACAAAGGAGGAATCCATAAAACACTTAAAAATGTGCAACATATACATATAATTTTCATAACATAGAGAAAAAAAGAAAACCCATAGGAAACCCCCCTGCCACAAAAAAAAAGAGAAAAAGTAAGAAGAGAGATAGAAATATCTCCAAAGATGAGGTTGAAGTAGTTTGCATTCCAAGTACTCAAAATTCACAAAGAAACTCAATCTGCACGAGTGGTCTAAATCCACTACATGATCACAATAATAACTAATATTGGGCTTAACTAGAATATCCAATCAATAAGACTCTTAGTGGTGATGAAAGTGAAAAAGAGTACTAATAGGTGCAAGGGACACTCAACACGTAAGAATCAATATATACACCATACCCCCATACTACTGACTAGGTGGAATAATAAAAAAAATGTATCTACACCCACCATAATGGGTGGAGTGGAGGAAAAAAGGTTTGTTTGAGTGGTTTGAATCTACTACTTGAATAATGAACAAGTTGACATTGTATGCACTAGAATAAATCAATATCACATTAAAAGAGACTGTCAAATTATTAAAAAAACAAGATGACACTAGGATTCAACATAATAGCTACACATAAAGCTATGGAAGACTATCAACTGTCAAAAAAATGGTGTCAAAAATCTAGATAAGATATCTCAAAGAGGATGTCTTCGGTGGTGATGGGAGAGACAAACAATTGAATAAGTGAAAAGGTGCCCAAAATAGAGCACACAAATGCATGAAGGTAGACAAGGCTAAATCTACAAACCCCACCATGGTAGTTTATAAATTAATGAAAGTATAATATATCCAAATAAACACCAAATAAAATTAAGGAAGATATCAGGCTTTACCAAAATAGCTCCAAACAAGGAGATGATCGACCTATCAAAGTAGTGATAACCAATCATAAGAGATGCTCCAAAAATAAGGGATCAAAAAAGTGTCTCCATAGAAAAAGGCAAAGCGCTAAGAAATGGGCATTGATGGAAACATGACACAAAATACAAGTGTGTCAAAGTATCAATGCATAAACTAGTATAAAGCATGTTGTGGGATGATGGATGAGTGTGATAAATGGAAAAAAATCCATCATGTATGAAAAAAAAACACTCAAAATGATCATCTAACAAAAAATGATAATCTTCAAAGCACATGCAAATGATGTCTACCTCAACCAAAAATGCGTTCAAGATAGTGCAATGTATAATAGTGGCATAAGTAGTACAATGTGGGTCAAAAAAGAGTAATTTGGGTCAAAGCTCATGCAAATAAGATGTCAGTCAAAGCTAAAAATGCATCTAAAATTGTAATGAGAGCAAAGAATAAAGGGGAAAATGAATCTGTATGCTTGTGAGGGGGTCTAGCCTCTTTCCAAATCAAACCTCACCCACCAATCTTTGACAAATGAGAGAAAATGGAAAGGATTAAGCAAATAATAAAATTATCCTTACAATGATTGTTCCCACTATAAGAACTCTCAATAATATTATTTTTATAAAAAAAATTAAAAAATTATAACCCCACATAAAAGTGAGAATCACAATAAGGTATTGTTTTTTAAAAATAATAAAAAATTCACCCTCATATAAATTATTCCTCACTTAAAGGAGATGTCCTCCACTAATTATGAATGCCCTCATTTTATTATTTTTATTAAAAAAGAACTAAAAACACTCCCTTTTAAAATAACATCGAACCATATACCCACATGGCTATCAATGAATGCATCTAAATTTGAATTAGACTACAAATATTTGGTTAAAAAACATAAAGCTCGAAAGCATGAACTATGTTAGCCATGATTCTAGCATGCAGGAAACTAAATATTGAGGATGGTGATGGCTATGAGGGAATATGGGTTTGCAATGAGGGTGGAGAATGATGTCCAAGATCAATTTGGAGAGGCCATGAAGGAAATGTGATGTGTAGGTGTTTCTACACGATTTTTGCTTTCACATTCAAAAAGAGAATAAGAAACTAAAAGATGGTCTAGGGTTAGAAGATACCTGGATGAGGTCTGCGCACCATTATCCAGATGATGAAGGTACTCCTCTTTGGTTGTGGAGGATGACACCTACAGAAGAAAGAGACTTAAACACAGAAGGCATTAGATGGGGAGATGGTGGGCTGCCAAGCAAAAGCTTGATCCCAGAAGTGCAAGGACTTCCTTGAGGGATGACAACCCACTGATTGATAAAATAATGTCTGATAAAAAGCAGAATGATAAAAGACTGAAATGATTAAGGATGGAAATAGAAATAGAAGTAAATGCTTACCTGAAGGTTGCTGTTGGTCTGGCATAGTCGCCGATGTCGGTTAGTCTGCTGACATCGGTTTGTCAAGGTCTGTCGACGTCAGTTAGTCTGTTGATGTCAGTGGAGGCAATGGTCTCTGTGGCTGGTGTCGGTCTGTTCAATAGTTTTTGGATGAGGTCCGGACAGGTCTGGATGGGTTTGTGGATGTGCAGAATGGTTTGGAGTCTGGTTTGTGGTGTTTGAGAGTCTGGTTAATGGTTTGTGCAGGGGTTTGGGTAGAGTTGTAGAGGAGTGGCATAATGGACAGAATGCTAAAAATGGACAGAGAGGTAGAGGAGGCCTTTCAACCTTTCCGAGAAGCAGGTTGGGTTTGGGTAATAGGCTAAATAACTGATGAATTCCAAATAGAAATTGAAATGGAAAACAAAGAAAAATACTTACCTCATACCTGTTGGAGAATGGAATATTACAGACTTGTTGCTACTGATGTACCTATTGTTGACGTAGAAGACTGATGAAGAGTCCCTGCCATTGTTGTAGCTAGTGCAAAAGCCCTATGAGAGAGAGAGTGAGAGGTCTGGTGGATTGAAGGTTGAAAGGTTGAAGATTGGATCGTTGAAGATTGAAAGGTAGATGATTAAAGATCAGATGAGTGGATCTGCATTCTGGAGACAGAACGCAGTCTTGAAGGCAACCGACGCTAGTAGAATTGCCGACATCAGCGGTTGAAGAATGGTGACAGAGGCTAATTTTAGCCCTCTGCCCATTCTTACAAGCTACCAGGGTCAAAGTTCATGGGAAAACGGTCGAGAGGGGCTTAAATGGATGAGAGGATAGTGGAAGGGAATGAAGTGGGGGTCATAAATGGGTCATAGGGTGATGGGAGGCATCCAAGGGTAGGCATCCTAGGAGAGGTGTGAGGTGGCATGAGTGAGGTGGCAAGGAGAGAGAGAAAATGGATTTTATTAATTTAAAATAGCTAATTATTTTAAATTAATAAGTGTGTAGGGGTTAGGAGTGTTAAGTGAAATGGGACGAAGGGGACCAAGGGGGAGAGGACAAGGAGGATGACCAAGGGAGTAGACACGATTTTGGTGTCTACAGTAGGTAAGCCAAAGACAATGTTGACACCTTTAACAAAATTTAGATCCAAATGCAATAATAAAATGCTTCCCAATACTTTTCCTCACTTCTAAATTAGTAGATAATGTGATCTTCATTCCTAGAAAACTAGATAACACTGAAATTAAAACATTGAATAGAAAGGCTATAAAACTGAATATAACATTTTTAAGAGTAGGTTTGTACATATTTTCTTTCTTTGAGATTTTATGCTAAGATTCTCCTAAAAATTGAGGAATAATATAATGACCCCACTAAAAAAATGTAAGGACTGCATCAAGTGTGCAAGGGACTATGCTAGGGAATCAAGATAGGGAATAATTTGTAATAAAAAAATACAGCTTAGATCTAAGAGGGAAGAGTAAATTGTGAAACCTACATTAGATTTCTTTCCATAGTCCACAAAGAGCCTCTCTAAGAGGAGAGATCCAAAACCTAATTTGGTACTTCCTCTTATAATGGGGAACACAAGGGATCCCTGTAGACATGTACAATTGTCATCCAACTTCTAGATTTGATTTGGGCACATATCTACTATCTCCTTACCAATGGTATAGTGGACACAGGTAGAAGCAAATATAATCTCCTTGTATCAAATATCTAGTTATATAAACACAAAGCCATCAAGGAACATTGATCTTTATGTTGATTAATATAGCGTTGCTTGTACGACCATATGAAAAGTTTATGCCAAAGATTCAATTGGTTAGATCCAAAAACATTTTAAGGATTAAAAAATGCAATCCCTAATCTAAAAAAACCAAATCTAAATATAAGGTATGACTTGCTAAAAAAACACATAATAACACAAGAGACTCTATGGATTACAAAAAAATGCAAATCCAAACAAGATAAATGTAAATCTTCAAAATTCAAGCACAGATCTGAAGACTACAAATTCATAGAGCTCAATAAACACACTATTGTCCAAGGATTTTGGCCATGAGCATGGTGCTAATATTTATCCACATGTCACAAATATGAATAGAATAATTCACTATAATAGCCCATAATATGAGCTCAAGATCCAAAATTTCAAGGGTGCCATGTTTTCCATCAATGACCAGTTCTCACGGGCCAATAATCTACAACAAAACTAGAAAAATCCTTGTAAAAAAACTTTAGATCTAGATAACAGACACATAATACATAAATCTACACCACAAATAGAATAATGACTATTGAAAGGTGGCTTTGATACCAAGAAAGAATTAACAAAACTCTTCAGCCAATATCTCTCCAAGAGATCATTACTACATCCATGGAAGCTTTACCATATACATAAAGAATAAATCAACTATTATTTCATTATATATCAAATAGTTTACAAAAGAGATTTATAAATGAGTAGAAATATGAGAATCCTAACCATCCCATATATGTGGGACTAACTTACCAAATACAGGTGGAAGTAAGACATAAACCCATCATCCTGATGAATGTGGGATAAACATCTCCAATGAAATAACACCTAAGTAAGTTAAAGAGTAGGAAAGTAATATCATACACCAACACCCACCCTTAAACATAGATTAGGTGGGTACAATAAAAATGCAATCTGAAGCCACATGTCGTTATGGACTCAAATCTATCTTACTAGTGTACATGAATGTTAAGTCATTATGACCACCAAGTGAAAGTAGGAATGATGTTGAATATGAAGATCATTGAATATAAACATTAGAATACTAGGTCGAATGATGAACCTGAGGAAGCATTGTTTGAACACACTCTAATAATATGGTGAGAATTGAGCACAAAGACTAGTGGGGCTACCACATTAGTGTCACTGGTGGGGATACCAAACTAGTGTCACTATAAGAATCACCAAGAAGGCCATGGAGACAAGTAAAAAAATTTCATATGGGTTCCAAAAAATAAAGTGCTCAAATAAAATACCCATGTACAAAGGAGGAATCCATAAAACACCAAAAAAAGTGTAATATTTACATATAACTCTCATAAAGTGGAGAAAGAAAAAAGAAAACCCATGGGAAAAAAACTACCCCCCCCCCCCCCCCCACAAAGAGAGAGAATAAGAAGAGAGAGCTAGAAATACCCTCAAAGATGATGTTACAGTAGTCTGCACTCCAAGTACTCAAAAGTCACAAAGGAACTCAATCTACACGAGTAATATGAATACACTACTTGATCACAAAAAGAACTAATATTGGACTTAACTATATTATCCAATAAATAAGACTCTCAGTGGTGATGAAAGTGCAAAAGAGTACTACTAGGTTTAAGGGACACTCAACACTTAAGAAGAAAGATATATACCATACCCCCATATTTTTAACTAGGTGGAGTGACAAAAAAAATTATGTACACCCCCAATTATGGGTGGAGTGGAGGAAAAAATGTTTTTACAAGTGGTCTGAATCTACTACTCGAACACCGAATAGGTTGACAATGTATACCCTAGAATAGATCCATATCATGCTAAAAGAGACTGTCAAACTATTGAAAAATAAGATGACACTGGGATTCACTAGAACATCTACACTTCAAGCTATGGAAGACTGTCAACTATCAAAAAAATGGTGTAAAAAATATAGATAAGATATCTCAAAGAGGATGTCCTTGGTGGTGATGGGAGAGACAAACAATTGCAGAAGTGAAAAGGTACCCAAAATAGAGCACATAAACACATGAAGGTAGACAAGGATAAATAGACAAACCCCCCCATGCCACTTTATAACTTAGTGTAAGTATAATATATCCAAATAAACACCAAATCAAATGAAGACACTAGGCTTCACTAGAATTACTCCAAACAAGGAGACTATCAACTTGTCAAAGTAGTCATCACCAATCATAAGAGATGCTCCAAAAATGAGGGAGCAAAAAAGTGTCTCCATAGAAAAAGTCAAAGCGCTAAGAAAGGGGCATTGATGGATACATGACATAAACTACAAGTGTTTCAAAGTGCCAATGCACAAACTAGTATATATCATGTTATGGGATGATGGATGAGTGTGATAAATGGAAAAAAACCCATCATGTATGCAAAAACACACTTTAAATGATCATCTACCAAAAAATGAAAATCTACAAAGCACATGCAAAGGACTTCTAACTCAGCCAAAAATGCATTCAAGATAGTGCAATGCACAATAGTGACATAAGTAGTACAATGTGGGCCAAGAAAGAGTAATCTGGCCTAAATCTCATGCAAATAGGATGTTGGTCGCAACCAAAAATGCATCTAAAATTGTAATGAGAGAGAAAAATATAAAGGATAAAATGAATTTGTTTGCTTATGAGGGGGATTAGACTCCTACCAAATCAGACCTCACCCACTAATCTTTGATAAATGAGAGAAAATAGAAAGGAACAAGCAAATAATAAATATTATCCCTACAATGATTGTTCCCACTATAAGAACTCTCAATAATATTATTTTTATAAAAAATAATTAAAAAATTATAACTCCACATAAAAGTGAGAATCACAATAAGGTATTATTTTTAAAAAATAATAAAAAAATCTCCCTCACATAAATTGTTCCCCACTTAAAGGAGATGTCCTCCACTAATTACGAATGCCCCCATTTTAATAAAGTCCTCTTATTGTTTTTATTAAAAAACAATTAAAAACACTTCCTTTTAAAATAATATCCCACCATATACCCACATGGCTATCAATGAATGCATCTAAATTTGAATTAGACTACAAATATTTAGTTAAAAAACATAAAGCTCAAAAACATGAACTTTACTTGCCATGATTCTAGTATGCAAGAACACAAATATGGAGGATGGTGAGGGCTATGAGGGAATATGGGTTTGAAACAATGGTGGAGAATGATGGCCAAGTTTAATTTGGAGAGGCCATGAAGAAGATGTGACGTGTAGGTAAGCCAAAGACAATGTTGACACCTTTAAAAAAATTTAGATCCAAATACAGTAATAAAATCCTTCCTAATGCTCTTCTTCAATTATAAATTAGCAGACAATGTGATATTCATTCCTAGAAATTTTGATAACATTACAATTAAAACACTGAACAAAAAGGCTACAACACTGAATATCACATTTTTAAGAGTAGGTTTTCACATATTTTCTTTCTTTGAGATTTTGTGCTAAAATTCTCATGAAAATTGAGGAACAAGATAATGGCCCCACCAAAAACATGCAAGGATTGTATCAAGCGTGTAAGGGACTATGTTAGAGAGTCGAGGTAAGGAATAATCTGTAATAAAAAATATAGCTTAGATCTAAGAGGGAAGAGTAAATGGTGAACCCCAACCTAGATTTCTACCCATAGTCCACACAGAGCCTCTCTAAGTGGAGAGATCTAAAACATGATCTGGTACTTCCTCTTATATTGTGGAGCATAATTAATCATTGTAGACTAGTACATTTATCATCTAGCTTCTAGATTTGGTCTAGATACATATTTACTATCTCCTTACCAATTGTGTAGTGGCCATAGGCAGAAGCACATAAAATCTCCTTGCATCAAATATCTAGTTATA
Organism: Torreya grandis; assembly: GCA_037957365.1. NCBI lineage: Eukaryota > Viridiplantae > Streptophyta > Pinopsida > Cupressales > Taxaceae > Torreya > Torreya grandis. The sequence goes on along the minus strand of JARHVA010002838.1, from coordinate 1,284,373 downwards.
AAAACATGAACATTAATCTCTATGATGAGTAATATGGCCAAATCAAAGTTCTATGCCAAATATTTAGTTGGTCAGATCCAAAAACATTTTGAGGATTAAATAATGTAATCCCTGATCTACAAAAACCAAAGCTAAATACAAGGTGTGACCTTGCCAAAAAGACACACAATAGCATATGAGACTCTATGGATTGTAAAAAAATGCAGATCCAAACAAGATAAATGCAAATCTTCAAAATACAAGCATAGATCTGAAGACAACAAATTTATAGAGCTCAATAAACACACTATTATCCAATGATTTTGGCCATTGGCTTGGTGTTGGTATTTATCCATAGGTCACAAATATGAATAGAATAATTCACTATAATAGCCCATAATATGAGGTCAAGATCCAAAATTTCAAGGACACCATGTTTTCCATGAATAACTAGTTCCCATGGGCCAATAATCTACAATAAAACTAGAAAAAACATTGAAAAAAAACTTTAGATCTAGATAACAAATACAATATACATAGATCTACACCAAAATTAGAGTAATGACTATTGGAGGGTGGCTCTGATACCATGAAAGAGTTAACAAAACTCTTCAGCGAAGATCTCTCGAAGAGATCATTAGTACATCCATGGAAGCTTTAACATACACAAAAAGAATAAATCAACTATTATTCCATTCTATATCAAATAGTTTACAAAAGAGATGTATAAATAGGTAGAACATAGGAGAATCCCAACCATCCCATGCATGTGGGATTAACTTTCCAAATATAGTTAAAAGTAAGGCCTAAACCCATCATCTTCATGAATGTGGGATAAATAGCTCAAATGAAATAACACCTAAGTAAGCTAAAGAGAAAGAAATTAATATCCTACACCAATAGATCAAGGGGAACCCTATGGAGTTAAAGAATATGCACACTTCACATTTCTAGTGTTATGTTTAGGAACTCATATCAAAGAATCATTTTGTATTAAAATAAGAACATAGGTGAATATAATGTAGAATGAATTTCATATTAAGAAGATAATAACTGTGTGGGGTCTTATTTATTTATTTTTAATCTTAGATACATAGTTAGAACATCCTATATTGGTGCCTGACCTAACTACATCTTCCCTTCTCTTTTTATGACATTTTATGGAGATAATTAGTGGCAAAGTATTAAAAAAATTCCAAATTATGTAGTGAGCGCATGATGTAATTAAAATTACAACACACAAATGAAGGTCAAATTAGTTCAATGTTGATCACTCCTAGGGTATAAATGATTTAAGCACCAATCTTGTCCTCACACAACTAGAGCCCAAAATATGACACAAGGGTTCCCATAGGCCTATACAAGTCAAATCCATACTCAAAAAAATATAATTTGAAAAGGTATGACCATTCCAACTATTTTACTTTATGTATTTTCAATTGATTATTTTCAAAATTCTAGTTTTGCATATTTAATATTTTCATTCGCTAGGGCAGATTTTAAAATATTGTTTTACATTGTATTTTGTCATATCTTCCTAGTGCATTAAGTTTTATCTTGTTTTATTGATAAAAACTTAAAATATTAATTTTCATGCATGTTTAAAAATTCCTCCTAGGGTTTCATGTCTTTAATTTTTTGATTTGCATCTTATTTTATGAGTTTGATAAAACCTTAGTTGGATTTCCATCACTTTCTACTTTTACATTATGTCCACCCTTTAAAAGGTGATATTTATATCTTGTGATCTAAATGCATATATCTTTAGAGGTTTCTTAAGGTTTAGATTCTCTGTGTTAACTATTTTATGATTTAGATTTTCATAAAAACCCTTCCCATTTCTTGTGCCCTGTTTCAATGCTCTTACTTGATTGAACCATGATGACTATGCACAATATTGACATATTTTTATATAACGGCTTATATCTAGGTTTCTTTTTATTTAGTCACATCAAGGGTAGTTTAGATTCATATGTTATATTATTTATTAAAAAGACATAGGGGGTAGATTGATTTTACATAGGTTTGCTTTCATAGTTGTTAAGAAAAAAATTATCATTAATTACATGCTTATTTATCTATATTTATCATATAATATTATCTTAGAAGTTGAAATATGATAGGGTTGTTTTCCATGCTTTATATATTGATACCCTAGTCATTGAGGTCCTTACTTGTATCTCTTATATTACTAAATTTATAATAGTTCATTATGATATTTATTTTGAAATAATCCAAAGAGGTAGGAAACACAATGTCATTATCCCTCCTCCTTATTATCAAGTTGGGTAAACCAAAATATTTAAAATGTTTCACTTCCTCCTAATAGGATTCGAGTTAACAAGCCATATGATCTAGTGGAACAATTAATAAAAAAATTTAACCCTTTTTAATTTAATAATGTCTTAAATGAATTGAATTAAACTATTTAAATTGAAATGTTGATATGTACTAATTTGATATGAAAATATAGTAGACTATAGTAAACTACAAAATATATAACTTCCTATTTCTCCTACTTACGCCATTTAAAAAATATTAATTCTTATCATTTTTTTTCAAATCTCTTATTATCATTCAAATATTTTGAAAAAATTCAAAAACATGTAAGTATTTCCAAAAAAATTGAAATACTTTCAAACATTCAAAATCAGGACCTAAAGCATTTTGAAATGTTTCTAGCTTAGTTCTTTTCATATGTTGCTTATTCTATGTTAAAAAATCATATATACCACATCTCAATACACAATGATTATCACAAGGTACTTAAATGTGATACATGACATACTTTCACATGATTATTTGATGCCAAACTTCCCTTATTATGCAACATATTTGTTAAGTTAGTGGTATCTATTCATTCTCTACGAACACTTTATAGGGTGTCTCTATCCACAACCTATATACCATGTTGAGCTACATATAACATATATAACTTGCTAAATAACTCATATTTATTGCATGTATTACATGAAATATTATAATTTCTAACATTCAATTTCACACATATAATGGATCTATATGAGTTAATTTTCTATGTACCTTGCTTTAGTTTCTTACTTTACTACATGACATGTTACCCTTGCTTACTTATTATGTGTGTATAATTTGACCTTTTATGCTAAAATTATTGATTGTATATAATTATGTCATTTATGTATGGCCCTTTCCATTTTGTGCTATGCAATATTTGACATGTCCCTTGTATGTGGCTTCTTAGGCCTTGTGTGTGATATATTTTGAAAGTTACATAACATTGCATGTATTTACTTCTATGCTTTTTGTTTGTTGATATGGTGCCATGATTCATATCATGCACTCTATCTATTTTAATACTACCTTGACTCATGTCATGCATCACTTATATACACTATTATTACTATGGTTCCATGATCTATATCATTCATATACTACTTATGTGCCTCAATGCTTTATCTATCTAACACATGCAAAAATAAAATTCAATGTTACATCTTATATTAGGATGAAAATATAAAATTCAAACTATACAAATTCTAATACATGATACATATTTCTAACATATATTTCATAAGAAAATTCAATGGTATATCCAATATTATGATGCAATAAATTTCAAATATTAAAAAATGTTATATCTTTCACTTTATTTTTAGATAAGTGACTTGCACGGTATGTATCTCATCTTAAAAGGGGGCATCACAATTGTATTAGTTTGAACATTCAATATTCATGAGCATAATTTCACATTTATATAAATATTTAGCTTTAAAGTGGTAATATGATTCAACATTTTCATATTATTGGGGAATGTGGTATGTATGTGCACTCATCACTGCAGTTGCAAATTACAAGTTTCAAAAGTTACAAGTTAAAATGTTGGAAAAAGTTTCAAAAGGTTTAAAAAGTGGCAAAATTTAAGTATGCAAAGTTTTAAATACAATTTCAAAATAGTTTTTTCAATAAAATACAAATAAATGGGGTATAATACTCATCCATGTTCATGTTTCTACTACGGTATTTTCAAAATTCTCAAGTTTCAAGTTTCAAAGTTATAAAAGTTATAGATAGACTATATATTTGTTTACAGTGGTGTGATCTATCTCAATGGTAGGTGGACCACATTAGATTTTAGTGACATTCAACATCTATGGTTATAATTTTTCAATATGTATCAAGCCACAATTCCTGGTTCCACCCCTTAAAATATTTTACATAGTATTTTATACACTCAAATGAGATTTGGAGCATACAATATTTCCAATTCAAGAGCATTCAATGGTTTGAAAATTGAGACTTGATCACTCTCAATTATAAATAGTTAAACACTTCTCCACATGTCCCAATAAGGGTTATACACTTTGCCATCTCTAAATTTATAGGGAAACTTTATATCCTTGCTTTCTTTTCAAAATTACAAAATAGAAAATTTCATTTTTTTAATTTTCAATATGAAAAAATATAAATTTTAGTGGCATTATTACATGTTTTATTACATTAAGGCATCTTGAAAAATCAATCTTCACATCCAGATAAAGTGCATATACACACTCAGGTTCACATATAATTTACTCTAGTAATTTCATTTTGTGAATCACTAGAATAAAGCAAGGGAAAATGTAGACATGCAAAATTAATCATTAATGCTTGGAAACATATATTCTTCACATCCTTACCTTTACTTATTATATTCTCCATTTTACAGACTTAAAATATGTAAGAGATCCCTCACTATCTTTTAAACACTAAAAATATTATACATCCCTATTTTAGTTGCATTCATATACCATAGAATCTTTTTAGACATGTCCCAACAGTCTTTGGTCTTATGGGAAAAGTCTACACTAGTCGGATATGGCCGTAGTGTAGCCTTGTCCCCCAATGTGGCCTTGTCTCCCACACTCCAATTGTCACTATTTAAAATTGAGATGCTACACAAAAACTCTCCCATGCTTCTTATCAAGTAAGTTAGTGAAATTATTCTAAATATTTTATTATAAAATCACATAAAGGTTGCTCATTCTACCCCCATTGGATATCTCTAAAAAAATCATTGCACATTAAGAAAACAAGAACTATTATCTCTTATTTCAACTCTGTAACATTCTGATAATCAATAAATAAGTTTGAATATTAGTTATTGCAAGTAAAGGGCATCTAATGTCAAGTATTTCTATCAATCATCTAGCTAAATAATTTTAGTTGCATCACCATGGATCACACAATCACTCTAGGAGGGAGAACTACATTAGCCTGAGGCCAATTTTAGATATGTAAGAAATGCTTGGTTATAAGGGGGTTTCAAGCCAACTTGGGTATTCCCTTAACCCTATTATCCCTTCTTTTATTATCTAATTTATATCTAGTGCATGTGTAGGAATAATTTTTACTAAATTTAGGTTATCCATGAGTAATATCAACACACAAAGATCTATAATTAGTTCAAATGAGTGATCTCATACACCTAGATCAACAAATATAGAATATACTCATCCATGATGTTGCCACAGTAATTAGACAAGGCCATAGTGCACCCCTATCTACCTCTCACAGACTTGTCCCAAAAAACTATGATTTTTTTAATTTAACCTTGTATTCATGTCAATTTAATACAATTTACACTTACATAAACCTTATATTGTCAGTTCTATCATGATTTTGAAGGGCAATCTCTAACCCAAGTTTAATTTACTATTTTTAGTAATTTTCCAAATTTAATAGTTTCTATATTTTACTGTATATAACTATATTTTAATATCATATCATTACATATCAACATTTAGATTTAAATAGTTTAATTCAATTAATGTAATATATTATTAAATTACATTAAATAAATACAACAACCGATTTATCTATTTTAGAATTACTTAAAGAATCAACTATTTTTAAAGATATATTACATGATGCTTTGTGATGTTACATTTCCAATCAAAACTAACATTATTTGCCTTGATTCCATTTTGAGTACATTACACCATAGTGAGCACCTCATCTCATTTTATTTTAATGATCTTACATATAGAGACATTATTGATCAAAATATTCCCTTATACATTAAAGTTAAAATCAATCACTCAAGAATCAAAAGGGTCATCATGGATAATGGTTTGTGATTGAACATATGTAGTGACTACTTGTTTAATGCATTCTTAATCAAAAATAAGTATATCTCACCAAATAGGCTTATTATAGGATATAACAATCAATTGCAAATTACCTTGGGAACAGTTGTATTGAACATAGTGGCTAGGCCTATAACTCTAGCTACAAAATGTCAAGTATTATCTAATGAAGTTATCTATAACCCATTTTTTGGTATAGATTTGATTCATGATATGAATGTTGTATCCTGTACATTATATATATGCTTAAATGTTTTTCATAAGGGGTATATTTATATTTGTGTTATGGATGATCTTCCTCCCCATTATTATAAACATGTAGAACTTAAGGAAGTAATTATACACCATTCTAACACACCTCAACTTAAGCTCATATCATCCAACATTTTATACCTATAAATAAAATATATACATATAGAGTGGTAGATCCTAGTAAACCTACTAATGATATTATTCCCTAAGATGATAGTGAATATGGTGATAAAACAATTGATAACATAGATGATCATTTAGCTAAGTTTAATTTTAAGCTTGGAAAGTATAGTAATAACATGCATACATTGGTATCGACCAATTATATTTTACTAATAAATATTATGGAGAACCTTTCCCTACTTCCATGCTTAAGGAAACTTTGCCTATCATGGTTAAGGGTAAGAAACCTATGATACTTTTATTAATTCCACTCAACCTAAGAAATCTAATGGTCCATCACCTAATAATTTGGAGCAATATGGAAAAGGCTCTCCACTTCTCATGAATTTAAACTAGGTATTGGATATGTTGTTGATGCTAATTAGAAACCTTTATAATATGGTAAGGGGACTCTTGATGTTTGCAAGAAACACTTTGATTCAATATACAAATCCTTACATGCTATATTTTATTGGTCTATCATGACACTCTAAAATGAAGTTTATAATGTTTCATCTTTAGAGATGTGTCTATTGATTTGATCACTGAAATTGCTTCACCTGAGTTACTTATACTTGAAAATTTTTGCAAAGATGAAGCTCTTCATTAATACATGGGTTATTATGTTAATTTATCATATTTTAATCATCAATCAATAGTCCCTTATATTAATTCATCATGCTTCATTTGGGGAGTGTAATCTTACTTATATCAAAGAGGATATCTTGTTAGACACTCCCATTTCATTATCTAATACACCACACATTGATGATTAATCTACATTACTAAATGAAGAGTAAAGTTACTTTAACTATTGTACTAAATAATATCCTAAAATTTTATTCCTTGGCACATAATTAACACCAAAATAAGATAAAGGCCATATATTACCTTTAGCGGATTATCCAAAATTAACCCATTCAATGCAATTCATAATATAGTAGTGAATCTAGATGCTAAACCACTAAAACAAAAAAATTAAAAGATGCATTCTAAATTTTATTTATTGGTAAAAAAAATTAATGGTTTTAAGGAAAGGGTTTATCCAACCCATCTAATATTCACCATGGATTTTGAACATGATCTCAATTGTAAAATGATGGATGCATACACATTTTTAATGAATTTAATGACTTGAACAAGGATTTTTTGAAGGATGACTTCCCACTATCTAATGTTGATATGACAGTTGAGTCTACCACTGGGTATGAGATGCTCTCCTTCATGGATGTATTTGGTTGCTATAATGAAATAAAAATTAATCCTACTAACAAATTTAATAATATTTTTACAACCCTTTGGGATATGTTTTGTTATGTGGTGATTCCCTTTGGACTCAAAAATTCTAAAATACCGCTTAAAATGTTATGACTCACATATTTCATGATTACATGCAAAACATTATTGAGTATTATGTTGATGATATTTTGGGTAAATCAAATAAATACAAAAAACCATTTTAAATATTGAAGAAACCTTACAGAATCATTACACAATTAAATAATCTAATTAAATCTAAAGAGTTGTGTCTTTGGTGTCACATCTAGAAATTTATTGGGTTTTATTATCTCTCAATGAAGTATTGAATTTTTTGAGTGTGTAATATCATATCGGGAGTGTCAAGCTCATAAGGTAGCATTTATGTGTGAGAGAATGGAGGGTTAGGACCATATTTGTGCATGTAATTCATTCATTTTAATTTTATGTCAAGATTGCCATTGTTATCTACTTACTACTATATTTTAATATCTATACTATAATAACATTACATGCTTCATGTGTGCTTGATATTTATGATTGTGACATTTCATGATCATTGATGTGTGATATACTATGTGTCCTATATGTGCATTGATTGTATCTTGCCATGTAATATTTGAATTATGTTAGAGGATCCTCTAATCTGAGTCATGGCGAAGGTGTGTCTATTTTGGTCAGAGTCATGTCATTAAATTAGATCTTGTGTCCTTCATGATCATGATATTGTGTGTATATGCATAGTTATATATATGATATATGGAACAACTTGACTAATACAGTGTGGTTGGTGTTGTGATTTCTATCACACTTAGTTCAATTATGTGTGATGCATGATTTCTATCATGCATCTATTGCATTGATTAATGCTATGTGAGTAAATGATATATCCACTCAACATGACATTTATGTGCCCATTGACTTGGTTTAAATGTTTCATATGAGCATGAGTGATCAATTATTTCTATGATGACATATATTATCATATTTGTCTATATAATTTACATGATCATATTTTCATATATAGAACATGGTTTGCATAATTATTTATTTTGAGATGAGTTATTCTTAGGAACAATTTTTCATATCAAAAAGGGGGCATATAGTGTAATTTATCAAAGATTCAAGCCATGATAGATAGACAATCAACATTTTGGGTTTGATTTTGTGATCTATATGAGACTGATTATGGGGTTTAGATGGGTCAAATTGAATAGATATTATAGATTGAGACATATTTGGGATTTTATATAGGGTTAAAAGGATCAAATTTTGTCATTATATATCATTTTGAGGTAGAGATGGATTATATTTAGGGTTGAATGTTGTTCATGAACACATATTTATATTTTCTATGTTGTGGATCAATGGGAAATTTTTGGTACTACATAAACACTTTGGGTCTATATATGTATGCATAAATTGATAATTTTACATAATAACTAATTTTTGGGGTTACATATTTACATACAAATTTGTTTTGGGTTCCACCTTTACATATGAACTTAATTTTAGCATTAAAGAAAATTATTATTGTATTTAGGGTATTGAAGCCAAGGTTTTTATTACACACAAATTATAATACTCCTTATTTAATGGTGGTTGATGAATATACACTCCTCAAATAATTGTTTCAATGTTTACATTTCCTTGGGTAATGATCACCCCATGATATTCTCCAAACAAGTTCAACAAGTAGTGACTTGGTTTGTGTACCCCATGGTGTTTTCATTCCTTGCATTTTTAATTTCAAATAGTTCAATAATATAGAATATTTTGAATTCCTTATCTTGAGAAGACATTGAGTTATACATGTTTTATTTTAGGTTTCACATGGAATAAATGAGACATTTGGGGCACACCTATCAACACCAAGTGTGATTACTATAGTTAGCAAACTTCTTTTTTTTTTTTAATCTTTTTAATGTAGCATTTTCAATATTAGATTAAAGTGGGGTATATTTATCCATCTAAATTTGGTGTTATAAAATTTGGAAACATCAAATTTTTCCCACTTTGAAAATTGTATATTTCACGTACATTTGATTCTTGTGAACATTTTCCCTCTATCTAGCTACCCACTTGTTGTTTTAGCCAGATTTATTTGTGAGATTCACATATTCAGGATCAATTCATTCTATGAAGAAACATTATATAATATAAAAAATATGTATCAATGTATTAGATAATTTATTTTCACTCCCAGGGTAGTATTACAGTTAGTTAGACAGTTGTAGTTACCATAGGTGTCTATCTTTATTAGCATTTTGCATGAACACTCAACAATTACTTTAAAATAGGAAGCCTCCATTAAGTCAGATTGGACAAAATTATGGTTGGTCATACTGGGAAATTTAAAAGAGGTAGCTATAACTATAAATCAATCCTAAGGTTATACTCACTTGGTCACAAAGGGATATCTTGGAAATTACTTAATCACTACTTGAGGAATCCACTAGCACTATTTTGAGACATTATCGCAAAGGCATATAAATTTGAAACCCCCTCAAATGAATAGCCATATAAACTAATCTAAATACACACAAAATTTGAATTTGAATGGTGACAAGTTTTGAAATCAGAACATCGCATTGCATTCTAGATTTATCCTGACGTTGTGAATGCACACATAAGTGTAAGAACTACATGAAATTTGGGCCACCTTCAAAGTAATAGAATGTAGGAAACACTCAACCATTTAGAGAAGAGTGGTTGGGGCTATCCAACCCAAAATATTAACCCATTTTTAAATGGTTATATAGTGAATAAAAGTGTAATTAGGGTTTCAAAGTAAGAAAGAAAATAAATATCAATGCATATAATCGAACGCAAGTGCATACACTAAAAGAGATCTATAAGTGAAGATGTATTTATCTAAGGATTTATGAACCTGCACAACATATAGGGACACTTGTAGTATATCTAGGATAATACATAAATATAAGATAGTACCAAATATTTTAAGGGTCTCATCATTTATTAGCAATGTCTAGGTAGGGTTTCGAGCCATTATTTTTTATATGAGTCATGATGAAGCATACAAAACAAGTTTTAGAATAAATGTTAACTTATTTTTATGATATAATTTATAAATAAGCTATGTAAATCTCCCCAATATTGATTTATTAATTATAAATTTATTAAATTCGATATCTATCCATCCATTTATCACTTCCAATTAGTGTATTATTGTTATATTTTACACAATATTAATATCTCTAGTCTTACAGTTTTAGGAACAAATTAATCCAAAATAAATAAAATAGTGTGGTCACATGTATCTCATATCCTTATGTTTTTAATTTAATTTTTTTTTAATGATTTGAGGCCTCTTATCTACTTCTACTCTTCATCTATAATTGTTTCCTTTTCTGATATGGGAATGATAGCTCATTAATCCTACCTTGGGCAAGAATAGTTGGATCAACGACCCTATTCTTTTCTATTTTATTAGCACCTACACCCTTGTGCATGTTCTCTCAAATATTGGACCTATGTTTTATGCTCTCCACTTGTTATTTAGTTAGATTTTATTCACCAATAAGTCCCTAATTCAAATTTTAGAAGTAGATATTAAAATTCACCTAGGAGATATTCAATAAGAAGAATCAATGAGAAACCACAAGAAATTAGAGTTTAGGCACACTTCACATTGCTAGTTTTCTACTTATGGATTTATATTAAAGAATAATTTTGTACCAAATTATGGACATAGGTGAATATTATATAGAGTGCATTGCATACCAAGGAGATAAGATAACAGATTGTTCTCTCACTCTTTCATTCACATTGCAAAATAACTACGTAGGGTTTGACTCTAGCATGTATGATATGTAATTGCAACACCTTTTGTGGTTTCCCAATCCACCAACTTCTTGCCTTATCTTTGTATGACATTTTTTGAATATCTAGGTCATGATTATTCAAAAAAATAAACTAAACATATTTTGCATATCAAATCAAGAAAATGTAAATACAAATAGGAGTGACATCCAATGGTGAAGAGGAAAAATATAGATTCTGAATTTGAGTGCAAGACATGATTAGTGCTACAAGACATGAATGAAAACTAGATCATGTCAGTGTAAATCATGTCCTTACACATCTAGAGCCCCAATTATGACACAAATATTCTCATAGGCTTGCACACCTCAAATATGTATTTATAAATCTATAATTTGACAAGGTGTGACTATTTTCACTCTTTTAATTTTTGTATTTTCAATTTATTATTTTTAAAATTACAATTTAGTGTGTTTACTTTATTAGCCACTAGGGCTGATCTAAAATTTCATTTTACATTTTATTTTGATGTATCTCACTAATGTATCAAATTCTCTCTTGTTTCATTGATAAACAATTACAAGATTAAAAAAATGTTCATAAACATAAGTAATATATAGGAAAAACTAACAAATAATAGAGTCTTAACCAAAAAAATCATAATAATCATATGAATATGCATAGAGTAAATCATCAGATGAATTTGAAGTAAATACAAGGCATTGAGGTATCTAAGACTAAAGCCATATTGATCCATCATCTAAAGTTTCTTTTTCAAAAATGTTATGCATTATGTGATTTTCCTCGTTAATTTTATCTTGGACAAGTGTATTATTTGTATGTTCCTTTGGTTTCCTTATAGCCATGGGTTATGCTATATAAATTTTTATTGGAATTGACTTATGTACTTACACTATAATCTTTCTTACATTAGTTATAAATCTTGTTTATTCTCTTCATTTTCTTGTAACAAAGACTTTTTTTAATTTTTTTTTTAATAACTAATGTCCCTTATAATTGTAATTACACAATACTCATATACAAATTTTAAGCATTGATGCATAGTATAAGGTATTGCTTTCATTTTATTTATTCTATAAAATTTAATAAGTAAAACATTATATAATTCATTATTGGATACCACATGAAATATGTTTTACCCTCATTTTTGTTTAAAAAACCCTAATAAGATAAAAACTAGTATATGAATTCAAATTGATAGATTTGGAATTCAAGCATTCATTTGAATGTAAAATATTGAAACCGATTGCCATGATTTGATAAGTGGCATATGCTAAATATAGTAAGTATAACAAAGGGATGAGTACTTAGATTTTTGAATGACTATCTAACTATGACTATGTTTATACGATGGAAAATAGATTGAAGCAACAATGTGATTCATCTAGTTTTGGAATTATTTTTATGTCTACATAGGGTTAGTTCCATAGGATAACCTAATTATTTTATGAAAGCTCTATATGTGTGATGTCAAACCCTATTGATGTGTGCAACTATAGAAATCAACCTCCTTCACATTGAAACCCTAGGTACACTTGTGAGGGCTAGGAACCTACAAAAATTAGGAAAGTGTAATGTAGTGAGCTGACTCGAATCACCCTCATTAATATTTGACTATCTAACTATGACTATGTTTATACAATGGAAAATAGATTGAAGCAAACATGTGATTTATTCAGTTTTAGAATTATGTTTATGTCTACATAGTGTCATTTCCATAATATAACCTTTTTTTTTAATGAAAGATTTGTATGTGTGATGCCAAACCTTATTGATGTGTGAAATTATAGAAATCAACCTCCTTCACATTGAAACCCTAGGTGTACTTGTGAGTTCTAAGAACCTATAAAAACTAGAAAAGTGTAATGTACTAAGCTGACTCAAATCAACTTCGTTAATGATTAACCATTAACTACATATTTGGTAATCTAAGGAGATAAATAAAGCCACATGTAGTTCTCCCACCTATTGTGATTGTGAAACTATGCTCCTTATCTATATTAATGTAGTTAATGACTTGGATTTGATACTTAATAATTTTTGCTTTGTCTTGGTTTTAGTATGCTTAATACTTGGTTTATTACTAATCTTAGTGAATGATTCACAATTACAAATAATTGGTAAAAATATTCACAATGTATAATAGTGTAGATACATATACCATATAAGGGTCAAGGCCTTATTAAGTGATTCCCTGATTTTTATATATATCAGTCTAATTGGGTAATTTATCATCCCACCAACATACATGGTAGAGGGGTTGAACTAAGAAAAGGTTTTATTTTAGAATGTATTTATTGCTGGGAGAGGGTTGTTAATGTTAGGCTTAGGTCAATATCGACTGGTGATACTGACATAAACTAACATTACTAACCCGTACATAGGAGATTAAACTAGAGGTATGGGGATGTATGTGTATAATATTATGTAGGTTTGAAATAGACATTGAGTTACCTGTAGGTGTGTAAAAACATAATGGAAGATTTAAAATCATAAGGTAACATGTAGGTGTGGGAGAATGGTGGGTTGGGATCATATTTGTGTGTGCAAGTCATGCATGGTAAACTTATGTCAAACTTATAATTTTCAAATTGTTAATAACAAATTTTCATATTTATGACCCTATTTTATTTTAGTAATATAACTACTAGATTAAAAGGAAAATACATACACGATGATAAAACATACAAAATAGACAAGCACATGATCTATATGTGAGATCAATAACAAAGGCATATACAAGATAACACTAGACATAAAGTGTAAAACCTCATAAAGAGGTAAAAAACATGGTTTATTATCCATTATATGAGAAACATAATACCCAATACATAAATCATCCTTTTCTCACTTCTTATCTTACAATCTCTTCACAGTAAATTATTTTATCACACTATACAATTAGTACACTTAGCTTGTACAATGTTCTTGTTAACATTATAAGTTGCACACCAACTTGTTATGAACATTAGCATTTTATAATTTTAAACATTAATTATATAGACATGGAAATATGATCGTTATAATGTTATTATTAAGAAGTGTCTGTTGTAATGTGACCATTGCAAAGTGACCATTGTGACTGATGGGTCATACATTTCCAATGGTAACATTAGGGGGTCCACCTCTCCAATGGTCATATAAATTTACTTTCTTGCTTATTTACATGATCATGATTTCATAATAAATAATAAAGAATATTATTATTTATCTGATGTTATTTAATGTATTAAGGGTACATGAATGCACCACTTAACCATATATTGTTCTAATGCTCCCCATTAATATTAAGGGGGGATACATGCCATAATCACTTTTATAATAAATACATTACACTCCATGAACCATCTAAATGATGATTTTTAGGAGGTAATAAACAAAAAAATACACTCCATGAACCATCCACAAGATGAATTTTAGGAGGTAACAAATGAAGGATTTAAAAACCTTCATCATGCCATAGTCACCTAAAGGTAGTACACTATGTAACCATAGTCACCTTTAAAGGAATTAAACTATATAAATATAGACACATAAAGGTAATACACTATGTAACTTTATTTATCTTTAAATGAATTATACTATACACTTAAATGTATTACACTATGTAGCCATACTCACCTTTAAATAAATTATACTATGTAACCTTAAACCACTTAGAGTGAGTTTAGGATGGCATGATCATGAGACTACATCCAAAATTTTCACATGAATAATAAACCAAGTATATTGGAGCCTTTTATAACATAATGACCTCTATGCTAATAAGTGTTAGGTACAATGTAAACTTTCACACAAAGTTTACCCAAATCATATAAAGTGATATATTACAATCCTTTACAATGAGAACAAGAATAGAGAGAAAGAAGGAAACACAAGACCCACACAACCATTAGGAAGTGACACTGTCATGCACACTCTTCCTCAATGGTAATTCTGAGAGGCCTAACATTGTATGAAATTGACAAAATTAGGTAGCACCAATTGGTTTTGTGAAGATATCTACCACTTGTTCATCTATAGGATAAAAATAAAGATCAATATCCACATTGAAAAAATTATCTCAAATAAAATGCACATGAACTTCAATATTCTTAGTTATTTGGTGATGCATTATATTTTTTACCAAAGTTATACAACTTTGACTAGCACAATGAAGCGTGGTACAATGAGAAACTTTCACACAAAGTTATTCTAACATCCTTCATAGACAGACAGCTTCTTTAGCAACTTCCATAACACTTATACACTTTACTTATATAGAAGAGATGTAAATAGTAGGTTGTTTTTTGTTGCTTCAAGTGATAACATCTACACCAAACATAAAGACATATCTAGAAGTAGATTTGTGATCAATAATATCACCAATATGTTAGCATCACAATAACCATATAAATCAGAATTGTAAAAGAAATAATAAATATAAACTAAAGTTTATAGTTCATTTTATATATCGAAGTATCCACTTTGATAATTTTCAATGATCCAAATATGGATACTGCATAAATTTGGAAGCAACACCCACAACATATGAAATATTTGGCCTAGTAATGGTTAGATAAATCAAACTATCAAAAAACTATTTGTAAAG
This sequence comes from Torreya grandis, assembly GCA_037957365.1. Lineage (NCBI taxonomy): Eukaryota > Viridiplantae > Streptophyta > Pinopsida > Cupressales > Taxaceae > Torreya > Torreya grandis. The sequence goes on along the minus strand of JARHVA010002838.1, from coordinate 1,268,224 downwards.
AGTGGGTTTAGATTTATCACACATATTTTTTGGATCAACCTTCACATCAACTTTAATAGGAGTAGATGTAGGCTTACAATCAAGTATGTTAAATTTAACAAGAAGGTTATGTGCATATTGAAATTGAGAAAAACAATTGAATTTTTATCTTGATATACAACCATTCCAAGAAAATGATGAAGAATGCCTAAATTAGTCATCTCAAATATTTGATTTATTTTAACTTTATATAAATTAATTAAACTAAATTCATTGCTAGTAAGAAGATCATCAACATATAATACAATAAGATAAAATGACCATTTTAAACTATAACAAAGAGATCATTATTAGAATAACAATTAGAAAAATCTAATATTTTAAAATAACAAGTGATTTTAGAATACTGAGCTCGAGGAGATTGTTTTAAACCATAAATATATTTCTTTAACTTACAAACATAATTTTCTTTGTTAGGTTCAATGAAATCTTTAGGTTGAGACATGAATATTTCTTATTCAAGATCACCATTTAGGAAGGCATTTTTGACATCTATTTTATATATAATCCAGCCAATATGAGTTTAAAGTGAAATAAACAACCTAACAATACTCATTTTTTCTATAGGAGAAAAGGTTTCAACATAGTGAATACTAATATTTTGAGTAAAACCATGAGCAATTAATCTAGCTTTGAATTTTTCAATTTTACCAATTAAATTATATTTTATTTTATAAAGGCATCTATAAAAGTGACAACATATAAGGAACCATTCAAAGATGTCACTTCAAGTAGTCTTACAACATCACTATGCATAAGCTCTAAAGGATGAGAGGAGTTCAAATCATGGTTTTTGTGAAAAGGTTTTGTGTGTTGCTTATCACGTAAGCAACCCTATTAAGCTTCATGATGAGATCAAATAACATGAAAACCATTCACAAAGTCATAATTAGATATATCATATAATCATATAAAATTAGCATGACCTAATATTTCATGCCACAATTGAGATTCAATTCTACTTTGTACTGAAATACAACATGCAAAAAAAGCACATAATCTATATAACCAATTGTTCTGATTTCTTTCAACAATCAAAGAACTAGATTGAATTATAATAGACCATTTATCCTTAAGTAGGGTTATAGTAAAATTATCATTTTTAAGTTAAAAACAATATTACATTTTTTTCTTAAGTTTGGGAACATAAAAAAGATCTTTTGTAATAACATTTGTAAATTTAGATTTTCCTTATTTAGTAGCTTCTAAGAATGAATTATCACCTAGATAAATTATTTTAGATATATATTTAATTTCAGATAAAATATTTTATATATATGCCATATGATGTGAGGCATCACTATCTAAAATCCATTCATTTTCATTAGAATAAAATAAGGCAACATACAAAGTAATGACATTGGTCTCTTGTTCCTCCTTAGAGTTTTGATTTTTCTGATGATTCCTCTTCCCTTTTTTAATTTTATAATTCTTAGGTTTGTTCTTGTTGTTATTAAAATCTTTATTTATATGTCCAAATTTACCACATAGAGATAAATTTAAATTAAACTTGACTTTATGATTCTAATTATCACATTTCTTGTTGTCATTTTTGCCACACATAAATTTAGGGTTAGATTTATGACTCCTATGTTTAGAAACAAGATTCAGTGTGAGAAGTGCTTGAGTGGCATTCAATTTAGAATCAAAATTCAACATCACTTTTTCTTCTTGAATAAGAATAGATGAAAGACTAGTGAGGTCAAGAATATTATGCTCTATTTGGTATTAAGAGTTTAGAATTGAAATAAAATTTAATTTTTTTCATGAATATTTAACTGAATAATGAAACAAATAGTTGATTTTTAATTAGATTATGATTACAACCATCTAATTTAGATTTAATTTTTTAATTTTTTGTAATAAAATTAACAACTTTTTCATCTCTTATCATGGGTGTAGTTAGCAATTCAAGAATAAATTTGATTATTTTAGATAGATGAGTGACTTTATGTATAGACTCAAGGAATTTCCAAGCATTGTTAGGTGATTTCTGATTGCCAATATGGAGTGGGAACTCAATCTTTACACTCCTCAAGATAATCAACATAACTTCTTATGATTTTGGTTGAATTACATTAGTAAGCTCAATTGTGACATTTTTCCTGACGGTGGCTTTTTAAGTCCCAACCATAATAATCCATAATTTGAGCCATAAATTTGGCTTTAATGATGATTTTATAGATTTTATAGTTTGAGCTATTCAATAATTTATTTTTTTCTAGCACAAAATTAGGAGAAGCCATGCATTTTTAAAAAAAGTGACACTATAAATGTGTGTTTTAAACTTAATAGACACTAAAAGGGATTAGAAAGCAAAGTTTTTAATTTTTTATATACTTGATTTTTCAATAAAAAATTATATTCTATTGAGTAAGCAATACTAGCCACTTAGTTGATTGTAAAACAATTAAAAAATACAAAGAATCTCAACAAAGGCAAAACTCACAGATGTTCTAAAAGTGTCGCATGACAATTTATACACTAATAAGTCATACAAAGAAGATTAAAAACAAATAATGGACCATCTCAATGCATCTAGAATGTGAAAAAACTTAAAATATCAACTGGTCACACTACCATGTCCAACAAAAAATGACAAGAAGTTAAGGGTGTCAATAGTGTCACAAAATTTAACACGAGTTTTTGCATGCCTAATAAAAGGGGATTTTAGCTAATTATTTTAAACAAAATAAATTAGATTTGACCAAAATGGAATGGTGGGATGGGGTTTTAAACTCAAAGCCTTGTATTTATAAGTGTTTTCCAAAAATACGCTAGCCAACAACATTTTGACCAATACAAGTCTTCTCATGCAAGATAAAATTTTTAAATCATATTTAATTAATTTTTATTTTTAAAATAAAAAACTATATGCATGTAAAACTGAATTTTATCTATATATAAATAAAAACAATTCAATGTTTTTTTATAAAGACAACTCAACATAGGTGGGTCCCACCAAAGTTTGCATGGAACAAAGTGTATTTAATAAATACTATTTGGAAACTATTACTAACTATTTCACATTGTACTCACATGAAAAAGTAGAAGTATTATGAAAATATGCAACATGGTATATTCCATAGGTTGTAAGGGGCCAAATAAGGTTCTGTAAAGTTCAAAACCACTTCCAAATTACCCTTTGATACACCTTGTAGAACTAGAACTCCATTTATTTTCCCAAAATTTGATATTTTTTTGATACTATTATTGAAATGGCTTCATAGGTGATTGAATAAATTTAAATAACTCTTATTGCTTCTCCACAAGGTCTTTCATAGGCTCAAACAAACTTAAAATGTGATCTTTCAACCTTCCCTCCAAACTAAATTTTTGATTGAATTTCCTTGCAAGGAGGTAGTACAAGGTTGTAAAATGGTGATTATTATCAATTTCTACTATTGGTTGATGACTAGTTACATGGAGAGATTTTGTAGGCCAAACAACAGAATTTAATCACTAAAAAAGAGATCAAAGCATTAGAGATATTAAAAACTAAAATTTTATGAGATTTCAGCCTTTAATTGGCCAAGTAATGGTGCCCCAAGCTCTTACATGCAAGAGAGAAGCAAAGAATGGAGTTTGAGTGATAGAGAGGCTTTCATGAGACTCTCATGCTCGTACCATAGGCTTTATGGGTTGATTTTGTATGTAAATGAGCTTGAACACAAGCCAAAAACATTTGATCTACATCCTTGACACTTGATCATTCATAAATAGGCTCTAATACCATGCTAAAACATATAAAATAAACAAGCACATGATTTAGATGTGAGATCAATGTTGGGGATCAACCAACAATTTGATTACTATTAACAAGCAACTAAATGCGGAAATCAATCAGAAACATAAGTAACTAGAATCAGAAATGACAAAGAAACATAGATACAAGAAACCACCCTGAAAACGTGTATTAAACTCTTTACAGAAGGAATACAATTGAAGAAACTCCTTTCTTCCACACCTCTCTCAGATGTACAGATCTCTCTCTAGATCTCTTTCCCTCAAGAGTCACAATCAACTCCAACAACCTGGAATGATTCACATATACAATTCTGTATTGCTCTCTACAATACAATAATCTACAATACAATACAATAAGCTAAGAAGATCTAATCCTACATATATAATTAGGAAACTTGAGCATGCGTTTACAACCAATAGTTATGCCACTTAAACAAGGGCTCCAAAATAGTCTTGCTAAAGATAGAGATGTGGACTTAAGACTAGCACTTAATCTGTTCATGTAAACACTCAGTTCTATCCACAAAAATAGCTCTTTGGATGCATAGGTAACCGACACCGGTTCCTATCTGCTTGTCTGTGACCGACATCGGCCAAACTATGCTGACGCCGGCATCTCCTGAACTGATCTTGACTGACGTTGGTCACTCCTGACCGACATCAGTGACTGTGTAAGTTTGTAACCTGCAAAACAAATGCTCATATGTGAAGCTTTTAGCTCCATACCTTAACAATCTCCCACTTGGAGATAAACAGCTACACCAGTACCTATATAGCAACATCTCTAGCTCCTCCATCTTCAACTCAATCATGAAGACCAAGGAAAGTTGAATGAAGATTCAACTTCTCCTTTATTACCGACTTAGTTAGCATATCAGCAGGGTTCTTATCTGTATGGATATTCTCCAGCTTCAACTCACCATCTTCCAATACCTGTCGTATGAAGTGATACCTTAGCTGTATATGCTTTGTTCTTGAATGAAAGGCTGAATTCTTAGCCAAATGAATTACACTCTGACTATCACTATATAGTCTACAACTCTCTTGCTCCTTTCCAAGCTCTTCCATGAATCGTGTCATCCATATCATCTCTTTGCTAGCTTTTGTAGCTGCAATATATTTTGCTTCTGTAGTTGACAAGGCAACAACCTTCTGTAACTTTGAAATCCAGCTAACTGTCATTCCACCAATAGTGAAAACATATCTTGTGGTGCTCTTTCTGCCATCCAAATCACCTGCCATATCTGAATCTACATAACCATGTAGAGAAGTATTTGAACCGCCATAGTACAAATGCCTACTGCTGGTCCCTTTCAGATATCTAAGGATCCACTGAACTGCTTTCCAGTGTTCCTTCCCTGGATTGGCCATATACTTACTTACAACTCCCACTGCTTGGGCAATATCTGGTTTAGTACATGCCATTGCATACATTAAACTCCCTACTGCGGAAGAATATGGAACTCTACTCATGTACTCTACCTCATCATGTGAATTTGGACACTGATCTTTACTCAGATTGAAATGTCTAGCCAAAGGTGTGCTTATCGGCTTTGCATCCTGCATATAAAACCGTTTCAACACCTTGTCCACATAATCCTCTTGAGACAAAGTCAACCTGTGACTTTTCCTATCTCTCTTAATGCTCATGCCAAGGATTTTCTTTGCTTCTCCCAAATCTTTCATGGCAAATGTGTGAGCTAATTTCACCTTAAGCTCAGAGATATCTTGCATGTGTGATCCTACAACCAGCATATCATCTACATACAATAATAGAATAATATATCTACCATTATCAAATCTCTTAAAATACACACAATGGTAAGATTGACACCTATTGTAGCCATGCTTAGTCATAAACCTGTCAAATCTCAAATACCACTGTCTAGGAGCTTGCTTGAGGCCATACAAGCTTTTCTTCAATATGCACACTAGCTTTTCCTTACCTTTGACCTCATATCCTTCCGAATGATCCATATATATTTCCTCATCCAAATCTCCATGAAGAAACATTGTCTTAACATCAAGCTGCTCAAGATGCAAATCCTCAATAGCAACTAAAGACAAAACAATCCGTATAAAAGTCATTTTTACAATAGGAGAAAAAATCTCACCAAAGTCAATACCTGGTTTCTGTGTAAATCCTTTCACAACCAATCTGGCCTTATATCTCATCTTACCATTCTCACCTTCTTTCAGTCTGTAGATCCATTTGTTCTTCAGTGTCCTCTTACCAGCTAGCAACTCAACCAAATCCCACGTTTGGTTCTCTCTCAAGGAATCTATCTCCTCATTCATGCCTAGCTCCCACTGTTTCCTAGAATCCACCTGTATTGCTTCTTCAAAACTCTCTAGTTCTCCACCATCAATAAGCAATAAATATAATAATGAAGGGGAATATCAAATTGGAGGTTTACTTACCCTTTTTGACCTCCTGATGGGCGTCTGAGACTCATCCACAACACGTTGTCCACCCAAATTCTCTGACAGTGATCGACCTTGGTCACCTCCAGGCCTATTACTGACCGGCATCGATTCTACCTGACCGACCTCAATTTCTGACCTGCCAACGCGGTCCTTGTATGACCGACATCGGTTCTTGTAGTGCTAATGTCGATTCCTGCCTGACCGACGTCGGTCTCTGTGTTTTCCTATAAGTGATTATTTCTTTTTCTTGTGAGCTCATTTTGGACCGTCACCTTGTCTAATTCTCCATTGCTCTGCCCAGATTGATTAAGCTTCCTCAACTAATTAGTATACATCACTTTTTCATTGAAAACAACATCACAGCTCCTAGATTCCAAAATTTGAAACTGAAATCATCAAAGCCATAGCCAATAAATTTGCACCTCATAGACTTAGCATCTATCTTCTTTCTATTTTCCTTATCAACGTGCACAAAGTCTTCACAACCAAAAACTTTGAGATATGAGAGATCTACCTTTTTACCTGTCCATGCCTCTTCTGGAACTCCACCATCCAGCATTGTAGAGGGTCCTCTGTTAATCAGGTACATTGTAATATCCATAGCTTTTGCCCAAAACTCTAAGTGTAACCCAGCATGCAATCTCATACACCTTGCACGCTCTAGTATTGTTCTGTTCATTCTTTTAGCAACTCCATTTTGTTGAGGTGTCCTTGGAACCATCCTTTGCCTGTGGATTCCATGCATATAACAATACCAATTAAACTTGTGGCTGCAGAACTCACCACCATTGTCAGATCTCAGGCACTTTAATCTCTTGCCTATTTCATTCTCAACCATAGCTTTCCAAATCTTAAATGTCTCAAATACATCAAATTTCTTCTTAATATAATAGACCCATACCTTTCTTGTAGCATCATCTACAAAAGACACATAGTACCTTGATCCACCAATAAAAGCAACCTGAGCTAGTCCCCACACGTCTGTGTGAACAAGCTGCAACTTATGCTTCTTCTTTGTTGACCCGGTCTTGAGAAAACTCACTCTTCTCTGCTTTCCAAAAATACAATGCTCACAAAATTCTAGATCTATGTTTTTCAAATCTGGAAACATACCTCTTGACTTAAGAATGGACATCCCCTTCTCACTCATGTGGCCGAGCCTGTTGGCATCTACATCTGAAGTAGATAATACAGAAGGAGAAATGTCAGTAACACAATTACATAAATAAAGAGTACCTACTCTCTTACCTCTGGCCATAACAAGTGCTCCCTTGGTAACCTTCCAAGATTCAGCTGTGAGAGTTACTATACAACCCTCATCCCCTAACTTTCCTACAAAAATCAAATTCCTCTTCAAGCTAGGAACATGCAAGACGTCTCTCAACACCCATGTGTTGCCATTCTGCATCTTTAGCTGCACTTTACCTTTGCCAATTATTTTACAAGGCTCATCATCCCCAAGATACACTATTCCAAAATCTCCCTAGATATAGTCACTAAAATAATCTCTATTCGGGGTAGCATGAAAAGATGCACCAAAATCTAACACTCAAGATTCTATATTATTATGTAAAGAGAATATTAAAGCATCTTGTGCAATACCTGCAACCTTTGCTTCTTCTTTTCCTTCATGTTGATTGTCCTCCTTAGGCTTTGAACAAAAATCTTTGCTTATGTGCCCTATCTTTCCACAATTCCAGCATTGTGGCCTTCTGCCATTTCTGGATTTGGATCTTCCTCTCATCTTTGATTTAGATCTCTATCCCCCTTTCTTGATCTTCTCTTTCTGCCTTCCTCTGCTCTCAAAACTCAAAGCGTTCCCTGATGCTTCTTTTGTGCTTTTCCTACAGATTTCCTCATTGAAGATAACACTAACAACATCATCTACTTTTAAAATATTTGAAGCAGAAGCAGTATTACTAACTGCCATTACTAAGCTATGCCAGCTTTTAGGCAAAGAACATAATATTAAAAGAGCCTTAATTTCATCATCAAATACTATCTTGACTGAATTTAATTGATTAACAATCCCATGGTAATCATTAAGATGATTTGATACAGATCCACCTTCCTGCATCTGTAAATTAAATAACTGCTTCATAAGATATACCTTATTAGAAGCAGAGGGTTTTTCATACATATTTGTTAAAGTAGACATTAACTCTACCGTAGACTTTGCCTATGATAAGTTAGATATCACAGTGGATGCCAGACTCAGTCTTATAGACCCCAGAGCCTTTCTATCAAGAACTTCCCATTCTTCATCATCCATGTCTTTGGGCTTCTTTGCAGTCCCTCCTAATGGTAAGTATACGTCCTTTTGATACAGATAATCCTCTATCTGCATTCTCCATATCTGATAGTTCTTGCCATTAAACTTCTCCATTCTCAGTTTACTTTCCTCTACCATTGCTTCTCCCACTCAAATAGAAACCTCTGTGAGTAACCTATAATCAACACACACTACATAGATCTAAACCACCTGTTAGTGAACCTGAACTCTGATACCACTTGTTGGGGATCAACCAACAATTTGATTACTATTAGCAAGCAACTAAATGCGGAAATCAATTAGAAAGATAAGTAACTAGAATCAAAAATGACAGAAACATAGATACAAGAAACCACCCTAAAAACTTGTTTTAAACTCTTTACAGAAGGAATACAATTGAAAAAACTCCTTTCTTCCACACCTCTCTCAGATGTATAGATCTCTCTCTAGATCTCTTTCCCTCAAGAGTCACAATCAACTCCAACAACCTGGAATGATTCACATATACAATTCTGTATTTCTCTCTATAATACAATAATCTACAATACAATACAATAAGCTAAGAAGATCTAATCCTACATATAGAATTAGGAAACTTGAGCATGCATTTACAACCAATAGTTATGCCACTTAAACAAGGGCTCTAAAACAGGCTTGCTAAAGATAGAGATGTGGACTTAAGACTAGCACTTAATCCGTTCATGTAAACACTCGGTTCTGTCCATGAAAATAGCTCTCTAGACGCACAGGTAACTGACACCGGTTCCTATCTGCTTGCCTGTGACTGACATTGGCCAAACTATGTCGATGCCGACATCTCCTGAACTACTCCTAACTGACGTCGGTCACTCCTGACCGACGCCAGTGACTGTGTAAGTCTGTAACCTGCAAAACAAACGTCATATGTGAAGCTTTTAGCTCCACACCTTAACAATCAATAACAAAGGCATACATAAGATAACACCAAATATAACATGGGAAACCTCATAAAGAGGTAAAAAACCATGGTTGATTATCCATTATATGAGAATCATAATACCAAATAAATAAATCCTCTCATTTCTTCTCTTAGAATCTCTTCACAATACATTGTCTTGTCACATATGCACAACTAACACACCTAGCTTACACAATGTTCTTATTAACATTATAAGTTTCATACCAACTTGTTATGAACATTAAAATTTTAAAATGCTAAAATTTTGTTATATATACATGGAAATATGACCATTATAGTGTGAGCATTGTAAAGTGTCTATTTTAATGTGACCATTTTAAAGTGACTGTTGTGATCAATGGGTCCTACCCTTTTAATAGTAAAATGGTACAACCTTTCCAAAAATAATATTATAAGGTCCACCTCTCTAATTATCATATTAATACACTTTATTATTTATTTACATGAGCATGACCTCATAATAAATAATAAAGTATATTATTATTTATCTAATATTATTTAATGTATTAAGGGTACATGAATGCACCACTTAACCATTAACTATTCCAACAAATTAGTGCAGAACACACTTTGTCTTTAGGAGGAATCTCCAATTGTATAGGCCACTCAAAGCAAAAACTTGCAAAAAACATATGGTAGTCAATTCCCATAAATTAAAATTTGAAATCTAAACTTGAATTTGAAAATTAAAGAGCAAGCAAGGAGTAAACATGTGAATTGGTGAAAACCATGTTGCACTTACAACATGTTGATCTAATGTTTCCTTTTAGAAGCATTGGATAACTATGCTTCCTTGATAAATTACATGGGAGGGTTGGGGTGACTATTCCCCAAGATTTGTGTAACTATGCAAACCCTTAGGCTGGAAATAAAGTAAGCCTAAACCCTCATAAATTTGGGGAGGAAGTATGCAATGTACTAACCTAAATAAATACTTAGAAAATAAATGGTAACCACTTTATGGGTTCAATCGAAGTAAAAGTAAATCAACCATTACAAATGGATTATAAATTAATTTGTATAGCTTCACTCAAGTTCACTCCATATAAAAAAAATATATAGTAAAAATAGAATGAACAATGTTCATGCCCCCATGACATCAGAGTTAATTGTTTAGTTTCTCTTAAGTTTTATCAATGTATAATAAATGTAGGATCAAAATATAACAAACAATGTCCATAACTACATCATGACCTCAGTGTCAAAAAGTGTGAAGTGGAATGCCAAACATTTTTTATTTAAATTATAAATTGCATTTTTATGTACGTACATGAACTAGTATCATGCCTCATGAATCTAAAAGTGTGTACATCTGCATGAACCAATATCTTTCCCCCTTAATATATACCAATTGATATATAATTTTATGCATCTATATGTTGAATCTAAGAACCTATATCTCAAATTTATGTATATGTGGAAATATATAATTTATATTAATTTTAAGTGTGTACATATTCCCATGCATATGGAATCAAGTGTGTATGAATCTGTATTTAATTCTATTTAAAGTAAGTGTATATGCATGGAATATGCCCTTATAATTTATACTGATGTGTAGAATATCATTCATGTGACTGAACCATCCAATATCTAAACTATTCTAAATATCTAAAATATAAAATATGATATGATTTTATATCCATGGAGGTTTCTATCTCTATGATAATCCCCACTATAATTCCTTCTTTTTATATGAGGGATGTATCCTATAAGTTAATCATCTCGAAATAAGAGTTATATATATTGAATCTCATGTATAAATATAACATCATGTATAATTATGTGAACATATGGAGAGTATGTCATCATAGTAATGTTTATTTCAATCAAGATATGTATGTAACTTATGTTATGCAGGGAATATAAGTGTCATGTCTAGATATATGTATCAATGAAGCATATAGTAGTAACCATCAATGAAAATATAACTTAATTAGAATATACAATAAAAGTATATGATATGGATAATGAAAACTCTCAATGTTAGAAAGCTCAAGAGTTAGTCTCACACATAAGGCTAAGGGCCACGAAAATAGATATGAAAATGTCACAACAAACAAGGTCAAGGGCCATATGTAAGGGACATAAATATGTTGCCAAAAAGTAACATAAATATGTCACAAAGAAACAAGGCCAATGGTCATACGCAATTGACATAAATATGTCAAAAATAAGAGAAATAAAGATGTCACATCAAATACAGTGAAAGGCCACATGAAAGGGACATACTTATGTCAAAAATATGGGACATAAATATGTCACATCAAATAAGGCCAAGGGCCACAAATAATATAAAAACACAAACTAACCTATCATGTAATAAAGTACCAACATCAATGAAGCATATAACAAATAAATACTACTCTATACCATCCATGTGTATTATTGTCACATCATAGTAAAACAACATATTCATGTAGCATTGCATAAGATATGGGCAACTAGAAAGACATGTGTAATACATATAGATAGATCAACATGTTAGAGAGATCATAGAAAGATATAAACTGTGATAGTGAAACATGTAGAATAAGATGCCCCTGTGATTAGCATGGCCACTAGAGAGTGTAAATTTCAACATCTATGTGTCCATGTGGAACATGTATGTCTTGAAATGCACTCATATACTGTGAAATACATGTATATATGAAAAGAATATTCCATCCTCCAAACATGTAATAAATACCATGTGTAAATAGTGTAGTCTAGTAAATATGTCATACTCAAGTCTTGATTTTTATTTTATTATTTGATTTGTTAATATTTTTTAATTTTAAAATTATTAATCAATTATTGGATCAATGAAAGGACCATGGGGAGTGTCTGTATCAAATATTTTAAGGTTCACCTATTATTAGTGAAATGTACCAAATGTAAGCATATACTAAAATTATAATAAATCACATGTTTTACAATAAATATCATTATCATCCTCATATAATCACATGTATGATGGGTAATTTTAGAAGGCTAAGGACTCTATGAGCTCTATTCTATAGTAGGAGAATGTCTCACTTCATATGTTTAATTTCAAACATGTTGGACTATTTATGGTACTAATTGAGTATGTGTTATAAGACATTATGGCCTCTATGAACCCTAGATAACTCTATGATATGATGGGTGTTCAATAGTTGGTTGTCTATTAGACTCAACTACTATCCTCTAAGTTGGGTGTATATAAATGTATTGCATATGTGTAACTATTGGCTCTCTATACTGATCCAATATGGGTGCATCAACCAAATTAAATGGTGGTGGGGGTGGAGGAGTGGATACCACTACATGTATAGGGTACTCATATCATGCACTTGTAACTATCACTATGTTAGTACAATGTATGTACTTGAGAAATTAATTCAATATAGATGTTATAGTATGAATGTTTTGCATCTAAGGGCATCCTAGAAATATTAAAAAGACTCCATTACTCTATATAAATAATAATGGCATGGCTAGTATGGTATAACCCACATGAAGAAGAAGCACCGTGTGTTTGAGGGTATCATTTTTATGTCCATATAATTATTTAATGTTCATGATATATATTGTATATTATGTTGTGTGTATCTACAAAAGTGAAGAAGTGTCATTATATACACATTATCACTTGACCCCTTTTTTTATCATGACACTATGTATGGGTTGTTTATTAATATAGGCTCTTATGAACAATGCATGAAAATATTAATCACTATATATAATTATAAATACTATTTATGAATTACATAGCACCTCACTCTTGTATACTTGGAAAATGCATATCATGGATGCACCTTCAGATTCTAAACTTTTCCCACTACCAAAAGCTCGCATACACTATTTATTTGTGCCTAATAGTTTATATCTTAGTTTGAATAATGTTATTCTAATGATCCAATACTTATATCTTTCCTAGAATGTTATAAAATTATTTATATTTCATCTCTGCAATTTTTGGACTTGTACTTGTTTTCTAGCTACCTGAACACTTGCATCCTAGTCAGATGCCTATGTCAATGCAAGTATTCTACCTAAACACAAGTGTCCAGTGCCTTAAAATCATCTAATTTATAAATTAAATGTATTACTATGATTAGCCCAAGTGCTTTAATGTGATATATTCTCTAAAGGGATTATTATAAATTCAAGATCAACCTTCATCATTCCTCACCTAAACAGATCTAGAAAAGACAAAGGTGACTTACCAAAATCACTCAATCAAGAAATCAAATGAACAAAGATTCCTTATTTTTATCCAATTTATATATTATTCATAGGGACAACACATATATAGGTCTATGTATTCAAGCATAATTATATGACCCATATTTTCCAAGTTACAATCTAGGTCACTATTGTACTTGCTTATCACACATTGCATGATTCAAACACAAGTCAACATATAAGAGAAAACTACATAATTTTGAGGCCCTCTTCAGAGTATTACCTATGTAGGTATCACTCTATATAAAACCTAAATTATTTGATAAACTACACATATCATGTATTTTCATAGTCCTTTCATAGGAGACTCTGACTAGAGAATATGATCCTTGTTCACATTAATCATGTCTTTTGTTTCACTTATCTTGGTCTTGTTTCATGTTTGAGTCACCTTTTTATCCATAACTAGTCATTTGAAACATTTTGACCATTCATTCTAGCTTATCCAACTCTATTTTATAGGCCAAACCTATCCCACCAGGTCTTAAACCTATAGGGCATGAGCACTAGGATTGAATTATATTGCTAGACCCCAGGGTGTCCCATTTTTGACACTCCTATCCTTTTGTATTTTGAGTCTTAATGGTCATTTCTCATCACTCATTGTGTATTAAACCCTTCATATCCCCTACCTTAAGTTTTGTTTATCTTTTGAATTTTGGCTAATATGAATAAAGCTCCTAAATTCAAAATAAAAAGTCTCCTATATAAAGGATTTCACAAGGCATTTTATATCTAACACTTACTACTTTGGCACAAAAAATAATTTAGTAAATAATATAGTTCAGTATTATACATCACACATATATTTGCATGCTTGAGCAAAGAAGGGCCTAGGACAAATTCATTTTTGCATCTACCATGCACATTCCCTAAGGGATAACTACATTTGATCTGAGACCCTAACTTGAGGGTTAATGTAGGCAACGATCAGGATAACAGGGGTTCTAGATTGTGTGATCATACTTCCCCTAACCCAATTTTACCCATTTTGATTTTGATGTGTTTGGTGTATCATGTGTGTAGATAGACCTAGGGTTTAAAGATTGAATCAGCTCTACAAGTTTCTCTATCAACATCAACACTCAAGGTTTCATAGACAGACTCATACATAGACAACAAATAAAACCTAGAAAACTTAGATCTCTATTACCAATTTGGATAATAGTGGCAGGAGTGGATAATAACACCAAACCCTAAAGTGTCCTATTTTTGGCACTCCTATCCTTTCATTAAATGAAATCTAGATCTAGATTCATGACATTATCCCAGTTTCGAACAATAGTTTTCAGCTTCTAAATCATTTGTTTCAACCGATTTTTTAGATAAATTACTTCTTTTTCCTATGTAATTGATTTGATCAAATTGATATAAATCTATATTTTAATGTATTTAATTATATTTTCCCCTTACTTCAGACCCTTTATTATTTAGGAACTAGACCCTAGTTTCCCATAATTAATAAAATATTTGGTGAACCTGACTTACTTCGAACAAATCTAAAACCCTAAGTACACTTAGGGTTTTTCCTTCATAGTTTGTGCAAATATTTAATTTAAAAATTATGATTTTTTTAGAATTGTTTTTGCATTTATTTTATTTAAATTTATTTTAAAATTTAAATTATTGTTATAATTTCAAATTTCTAAAAACCCTAAAATCTCAAAACCCTAGATACCCTTAGGGTTTTTCCTTCATATTTTTTGCAAAAATTCAATTTCAAAATTCTAATCTTTGTATAAAATTTTGTGAATTTATTTTATTCAAATTTATTTTATAATTTAAATTATTTCAATAATTTTAAAAAATTCTAAAACCCCAACCCAAAACCCTAGATTTCTAAACTAGGTTTTCAAACTCCAAGCCTTCCTCACAATTTTTAGAAACAATTTTAGAATTTTTGCAAATTGTTTGGAGTATCAAAAATAATTTGAAAATATCTATGTTAGTAGTTATTTTTGCATTTATTTGCTTAATAGTAATTTTACATATTATCTTTGGTGAAAGCAATAAAACAACCACTAAGGCACTTCTTCCCTCTCATCCCATAGATAAAGTTCTATTTTTTTCTCATAATTACGATAATGAATGGACAAATTTTAAAAATTGGACATTAGCCAAAAATGTGGAAAATGATTTCATTTACAATGAAAATAATTACTATTTTTCTAATGAGGAATATGATGATGCACATGAAAGTGATAGTGAATAAAAAGTAGATGCACCTTCTTCTCTCAAACCTGTCTCTTTTCTTCTATCTTCTAAAGAAAATAATTTTGATAAATGGGAAAGGTACTTTTCACCTCATCCTCCTATGCACAATGCATCAAATTTACAAAGTAGTCATGCACTTCCAAGTGAACCTCTCATTAGTGATAATTTACTCTCTCTCTCTCTCTCTCTCTCTCTCTCTCTCTCTCTCTCTCTCTCTCTCTCTCTCTCTCTCTCTCTCTCTCTCTCTCTCTCTCTCTCTCTCTCTCTCTCTCTCTCTCTCTCTCTCTCTACTTATATGTTCAAATTACAGCAATATAAAGGCAATATAATCAAATTCTAATGCATAGTAAACATTATCCATCTCATGCTCTTAACTCTACTTTTTTAAAATAATGTCTAAATGATAAATTTCTTTCTCTTACTTCTCATATTTCAAATGAAAAAAATGCATACACTCCATTTCAAGACAACACAAATGCACATAATGTTCCAATTTTACATGACAATTTATTGAATATTAGAAAAGAATTAAATTCTTCTCTTACCGTTCTCCCTAGTGATGATGGATGTGATAATGATTATGATAGTGAACATGCAAATGGATATGAAAATGAGAATGAATATGAACAAAAATCTGATTACGATAATGCATGGAATAATAATGATTATTATGCATGTAGTGAAGAAGAAAATGCATCTCATGATTCTAACTCTTATCTCACTCCTTCTCTCAAACATAATGAATTATAAAATTTTGCTTCCACTTCTATACATGATTCTATCAAATTATGCACATGTTAATGATAACATCACACATCTACTCAATTAGAATGTGATTCACTAAATAATAAATATACCAATGAATCTCCCAACCCATTGCCTAATATAGTATCACATGTTTCTCACTCTTCACCTAAAGAGAATGGTAGCCCACATCCCTCTATTAAGGTCCAAGTTGCCATTATTCTAAAGGTTTAAGTGATCACACCCCCCTTTTTTATGATTCAATTGTTAAATGTAGCATTCCCATGGCTAAAATAAATGATCAAAGTCAACTACTAAATGAACCACTTCAAGATACTAATATAGCATCCCAAGAGATTATTTATTTAATGCATGCATTTGGTGAATTAAACACCAAGTACATCTCCTTACTTTGCAAAACAATTCTTATAAGTCTTGGATGGATGCCAATGACTTACAATTCTTATAAGTCTTCTAAAAACATTTATCAAAGATTCATTGCCTAAACATTTCTAGATACCATCATTGCCTCAATTTTATGGAACTGGAGATCCATTCATACACCTTCAAGCCTTTCAAAAGGCTTTTCCATCTCATGTGATTCCTTTGATTCTACTTAAGTTGTTCCAGTAGACACTAGTGGGTAATGCACAGAATTGGTTCTTTCATCTACTTCCTATTGGTTCCTTGTATACATATGATGATTTAGAGGAGGCATTTCTCAAATATTACATATAAAACATGGGCCCTCATGTTACATATGAGAAACTTAACCAATTACATCAGAATACTTCAAAGCTATTTAGTGATTATATCTTATGATTTAAGACTCACATGTTAAGATTGATCTATAAACCAACATATTTATAGATACAACATATATTTAATAAAGGGATTTGCCAACCCCTCCTAGATCACATATTATATCAGATAGAGTCCTTTTTTAGACACTTATGTTATATAGTTCTAGCCTTAGAGAATAAATTGGGATTGATTGAGTCAGATTCAATTGATCGTATTAATCTGGATTTCATAGCATTACCTCCATCTAAATCTCCTAGCACACAACATCTACCATGTCCTAAACAAGATAAGAGACCACAACCAAAAAAGTAACTAGTGAAGAATAGAGAGCTAGTTTCCAAATCACCACCTACAATTTACACTACAAAGAATAGTAGTAAGGCACCACTACAATTTTATTTAGAGTGGGATAGCCCATATGTCATAATATCATCACTACTAGATATGAGGTTAATCACATTACCTTCTAATTATCAAAGATATACAAATCTTGTACATAAACATCCACATCATCCCTTTTGTAACTATCATCGTATCTGTGGACATAGAGGTAATAATTGTTATGGACTTATAGATTGCATTAATAGATGTGCTAATAATGGCATGACATCATTCACATAGGGGGAAATGAGATCTCTTCCATCATGGAACCATAGACCTCATTAATCCACAACTAAGTCATCCCAAGACATTCCTTCATAGGAATCATTAGTTAATCATTATGAGAGTAATGTGGTTCTTAGGACATAACCTCATAGGATATCTACTATGCTACTTACTCAGAAGGTTTGGAGACTAGTACAATGAGAGCATCCTACATATAGTAGTGTAGTCTGAGGAGTACATTCTATAGTTTCATATACATATCCATCATAGTCATAGGAGCCACAATAGGGTACCACTCTAGATAGATATTCATTACAGTTGAGTTTTTAGGGTCCTATCTCACATACCAACCTGTTATGGTTAAGAATAGATGAACCCACATCATAGAGTACTGCGCCATATAGATATTTAGTATGACCAAGTTTTTAGGGACATATTTAATGTAGCAACCTATTATGGTTAAGATTAGATGATCCCCAATCATAGGTTATAGTTCTATCTCGATCTATTGCTTAGTCATATGCATCATAGCAGAGGTCATAGGGTGTTATTTCACATAGCAATCCACTACGATTATGGATAGATGAGTTAATTTCATAGCACATAGTTTTAGTTACACATCTATTAAGATTACATCTTACAGAGTCTCCACATATAGCTATAGTTAGTGCACCAAGAATAACATCATTTATAGGGAATGTTCTTACACAAAATGAATAATATAGGCACTTGTTAGTTGGCCATCACAGTTCAGATAGTGATAAAATACACATAAATATCAGTATCAGTTCATAGATTCACTTAAGGGGTAATTATGGAGCCAAAGGTCTAGCTAGATTTTGTATTCTTGAGCCACCTACTTAGAGGGATTGGATACATAGTCCAAACATCAATTAACACGTGCATGATTGCATAGCCTCACTTAGTGGGTGATGATGGAACCAAAGGGTTAGCCTTTGTATTTTTAAGCCACTCTTGGAAAATTGAGCATAATTTGATACACATAAAGTGATCTCTTACATCCCTTCTACTAACAACTGCAATCATAGTTCCAAGTAACCATACCTAGCCAAACCAAATTCTCAAAACCCTGATCTTACCAATATCCCATTTTACCAATCTTGAACCAATTCACTTTACCAAATCAATTTACAAATTACAAAATAAATAAAGTTCTTTACTTACATATGATTTGAAATCAAAACTAGCATTACACTTGAACAATCAAATCACATCCCAAATACCATTTTACCAAAAATATGCAACCTCAGCATCAATGTCAAATCAACTATTTACAATAAATATACCAATATATTCCAAAATTCATAACACAATATGCCTGAGTCAAAATCAAATAAATATCCATATATATATAGAATTTTCAAAGCATATACATCATATCAAGTATAATCAATCATGAATGGGATCATTCCCTCACTCTCAGTCTGAATCTCCCTACTAGTACTAGTCCCATAATCCACCTTATCATTTGATGGCCCCACACCTCCTTGAGTCTTACGATGATTTTCTCACTCAAGTAGTTCACCATGATCCTCATGCAAGTCCACATATCACCTCTGAAGGTATGTATACTAATTCATAATCATTGTGCTAATAGAACTAAAATTAGGTGGAGGTATCCTATGCCTATCCATCTTAGCTCTCAACTCATCTCTCTCTCTTATTGCCCTAACATATGCATTTTTCACTATAGCATCCCTATCAAATATATAAGAATGAATATCGATCATGACCATTTCTTTCTCTATCAATCCCTCCATTGCATCATTAGGAATATGCTATGTGAGCTCTTAACAATGATGGTCTCCCAAAAATCATCATCTCCACTCCCTACCCTAGCATGTGTCTCATCCTATGCACCTCCCACTCCACCTATACACAAAGTATGACACTACATTATCTATATACTTTAAAATCAAAATAAAAGAATTTTTTTTACACAACTCAAGTGAAATTATTGCTTGCCTCCCATCATTTATATTAGCTCAATATCCTCATACTTTGGAGCATCCCCTCCATCAATAGGGTATAATGAAGCCCACCAATGCCTATCCCACCACATGATATGCACATTTTTACATCCAACATCATCCAGATCAAGAATATCTATAGCCACATATTGTACATCCAAATTTAATGTTGATAGCTTAGCCTCAATAGGCCTCACATGAGCTTCTACCCTCACTGGTGCCCATGCACTCCTCACCCACACCTATACTATCGAGACACATCCTATGGTACCCCAAATTGTCTATTCATATGCTCATAAAGAAAGTGCTCATATAATCAAACCCAATGATCATGTATCTAATATCTGACCCTCATATATCATAACTAAACTCCATCCTCTACCCACCAAAGAAATCCTCTATAAGACCTCCATATGATGTCACTAGCCACATATCTGTCTAGCACCCACCTATAATGATCCATCCCAGGGGACCAAATTTCCAAGGTACTCATATACTTCTCTCTAAATGGTTGTGGAGGTGCCCACTTTTATATTGGTAATCTAATTGACCACACAACTTCTATGTGCTCATAAGCCCAATAATGTAATAAGGTCACCGCACTCACCCCAACACTGAATGATTCTTATGTAAACCTATAGATATCCATGTATAGGTGGGAAAGCATAGTCTTATCCCTCAAGAATATAGTTCCATATACTTCCATACTAGACACAATCCTATGTATCCTATATGCAATAGATACTCCACTCCCATCCATATCAATAAATGATGCCAATAAAATAACCAACCACTTCTGAAAGCACATAACACTAGACTGCACAATAACTAATAGTAGTACATCATTGTCACTCCCTCTCTGATGTATACCTGAGGGAACATGATCCAAAACTTAGAAGTTTTGATTGATATATATTTTAAGAACATAAAAATAACATAGTAATAATGAATTCTCTAAGAAGAGATGTTTTATTACTCAAGATCGCAATATAACTTTATGCTTATCTCTAAGAAGAGTTGTTTGATTTCCATTTCGAGTTACATCTTCATTTATACACATTTTGAAATTATGGGGAGGATGTAAAATGTCACCAATATTGAGGTATATTAAGTGGTTCACCTTCCATGATTTAAAACAATACAAAATTTGAAGAATTACTATTTTTAGAAACTTGCTATTTTTAGACTGCACTACTAAAATTGAAATTTGGGACACTTCCATTAGGTTTTTGAGGGTCAAAAACCATCAAAAGGAGATCTATGACATCTCACCACATTCTCCTTGTTA
Organism: Torreya grandis; assembly: GCA_037957365.1. Taxonomy (NCBI): domain Eukaryota; kingdom Viridiplantae; phylum Streptophyta; class Pinopsida; order Cupressales; family Taxaceae; genus Torreya; species Torreya grandis. Next base: position 1,246,925 of record JARHVA010002838.1, on the reverse strand, counting down.
TTATCTTTCCAAATATTCAAACGGTGAGTCAATTGAAGCTATGATGCAAAATTTATGGCTTCCAAGAGTTCCATCATCAATTGTGGTAGAACCGTCACCCGAATTGTCACCTGAATTGTTGCCTGGATCAGCACGCCGAAAAAATATAAGGATGCATGATCAATAGTATCATCACTCATGTCATCCTAAAACATCACACTCTCTCCACTAACTAGTAAATGTAAAATGTGATACACATCCTACAGAATCATAGTAATCTCCCCTATAGGAAGGTAGAAAGTACATGTATCTACATTCTAACTCTCACATAAGGTGGTAACTAGATATAGATCCCATTGCACTATTCCTAGGTCACACACATTACCCAACCCTACCCTATCCATTATAGATCTCTCATAAGTATATAATGGTAATAGCTTCAAGGTCTTCATCATCAAGCCCCTGTAAAACCCTCTCATCCATACCTCACCTTACAAAATCACCAAAATAGGCCCAAAAATAGACAAAAACCAACCATTTGGGTTACTTACCAGGGTCACATCACCACCAACCTAAACTTGGGATGCAAACTACTCAAACTGAATCATGATAGGTGATCATCTCCTCAACATATGTCTCACTCCAGAGTTCAAAATCTCAACCTAGTCAATATACAAATGAATCAAGAATCAATCCAATTTCCTATATTAGCCAACTCTTTCAATCAAAACAAAATACCATTTTGCCCATAAATCAAATCTCGTAACTCTATTTTTGAAACCATTTTCTTCCATAGAATCATGATAATAGTACCCTTGACATCACTTAAGCTTCATTCTCTTACTAACTCATCTACCTAATACAACACAAACATTTCCATATTTCTCTTGTATTTAGACACATACCTTGGTCATCACCAATCAAAACTTGTTTCACTTTCAACAACTCAATATAATCAATCCAACAACCTTTCAACCTATTCATAATGAGCCAACCTTGTTCCTATTATTACGCCACTAGTCATCACTTTTGGCTCAACCTCCTCTATCACAAATTTCATCCCTCTCCCCCAAAGGGGGCATCATTGCTACCATTCCTATTTCTACACTTACCCAGCATGGCCATCCACTCTCTTAAGTGGATACACCATGGTTCTTACACATCCAAAATTCAAATTATCAAATTTAGCTTAGATTGGTCAAAGTATATAGTGATTCATATTATATGGGTCATTCAACATTAATCAAGACATTCAAAGGGATATACCTTCAATTTACAAATACATAAACTATTAAGATACAATGGTTCAGATTATATGGATTCATAGTGATTTTGATACAAAAACATAAACTATTCAAATACATTGGTTTAGATTATATGGATTCATAGTGATTTTGATACAAAGACAGACTCATATACAAGATTTGAGGGCATGTACATACTACATATCTTACACATACAACTTCATACAACATGACACAATTTATAGAATCAGATAGCCTATAGACATAGTACAAAGCATAATGTTTTGGGTTTCTAGTTTTGCATATGAGGCATGGTAGGATATGTCATATCACATGTGGTTATATAGATTAATAGATTATACAGATGCATCACTCACATATCAGTTTTGGGGGCATGGCACATATGTTCATGCTCTTCATCATTCAAGATTATACATATGGAATGGAAAGATAGGCCATTCTCTTCTTACACATTGACTAGATTTTTAGATTACATTTAGTTATACCCAGGTTGTCACTAGGATAGACTACACAACCATCTACAATGGTTAATCCATTACATTACCCAGACCTAGACTACATGAATTAATGTGGGATGGAGGACAAATATTTGTTTTGGGCCTCTGAGCATTTCTTAGTTCTAGTTCAAATTTTTAGAGTGGGAGCATAATAGATCTTTCTCTTCATAGCATATATATTTTATACACATATTCTAGATTACATGAGTTTATGTAGGATAGAGGACAGACATTGGTTTTTGGTCTTTGAGTATTTCTCATCTTCATTCAAATTCAACATGGGGGAAATCATTGCCCTACTTCTTCATGTTACATAGATTCCACATTTATATTCAGTACAGGGGGCATCCACTCCATGGATTCCTTCTCTCTCCAAGCACTGTTTGGCTCTCCATCCACTTCCTTGGCTATAAAGTGAGTTGGATCTTTATAACACATTTATCTCCACGTAGGTAGGTTCAGGTATACATGTTTTTTTTCTTTCTTTTACTCTAGTAATTCATTTCATTGCATCACTAGAATAAAAAGGAGGAAAATGTATACACCCTAAATTGGTCAGCAACCACACATATCATGTCTTTTCATAGCCCTTTCACAAGGGAATTTGACTAGAGAATATGATCATTGTTCACATTAACCATGTCTTTTGTTTTAATTATCTTGGTCTTGTTTCATACTTGAGTCACCTTTTTGTCCATAGCTAGTCATTTGGAACCTTTTGACTAGTCATTCCAGCTCAGCCAATCTCTATTTTCTAGACCATTCATATCTCCCCAGGTCTCAAACCTATAGGATAGGAGCACTTAGATTGGATTATAACATTGGACCCTAGGGTGTCCTATTTTTGGCACTCATGTCCTTTTGCATTTTGAGTCCTAATGGTCATTTCTATTTGTTCAAGAGGTCTTAAACCCTTCTTATCCCCTCCATTAAGTTTTGTTTGTATTTTGAACATTGACTAATGTGAATAAAGCTACCAAATTCAAAATAAAGGGTCTCCTATATAAATAAATTCATAAGTCATTTTATATCTAGCACTTACTATTTTGTCATATAAAATAATAAAAAAATCAATCAATAATATAGCTCATCATTCTGCATCACACAGATTTTCATGCTTAATCAAGGAAGGGCCTAGGTGAAATTCATTTTTTCATCTACCATGCATGTTTATTATGCATGTTCCCTAAGGGATAACTACATTTGATTTGATATCCTAGCTTGAGGGTTAATGTATGTAGTGATCAGGACAACAGGGGTTCTAGATCATGTGATCATAATTCCCCTAACCTAGTTTTTTTCCTTTTGATTTTTATGTGTTTGTTGTTTCCTATGTGTAGATAGAATTAAGGTTTGAATATTAAATAATATCTACAAGGTGCTCTATTAAAATTAAACACTCAAGGTTTCATAGGCAGACTCATACAGGGATAGTGAATAAAACCCACAAAACTTAGATCTATGTGACTAGTTTTGACAATGGTGACAGGAGTGGACAATAGTGTCGAACCCCAAAGTGTCCTATTTTCAGTGATCTTATCCTTTCATCAAATGAAATACAAATCTTGATTCATGACATTATCCCAATTTTGTACAACAATTTTTATCTTCTGAATCATTTATTTTAGCCTACTTTTCTAGATAAGTTACTTCTTTTCCCTATGTAATTGATTTGATCAAATTGATATAAATCTATATTTTATTATATTTAATTACATTTTCCCCTTACTCCAAATCCTTATTATTTAGGAACTAGACCTTAGTTTCCCAAAAATAATAAAACACACTCATTAACAAAAGGGTCCTTGGGGGAGCTTGACATTGTGTGCCCACTAACCCATTTTTATTACAACCAATATGAAGATGAAGAACTAGGGTTTTACTATTTAACAAGAAGCAACAATCAATGACACAGATCTAAAAACTCTAGAGCAAAGGAAACACAAAACTTAGAAGCACTCAGGTGTTTGCATATAATTTTACCAAGAATTCTATACTAGACACTTGCATCCAAGTTAGATATACGGGTAAACGTAATTGTCCTAGGTCTACATAAGTGTCTGCAGCTACATAGCTATAATTTATAGAATCAGGGAACTATTCTAGAATCTAGATCCAGTATACTTTATGATTATTCTAGATCTAGATTGTATTAACATGAAAATTAACTAATTATATTATGTTCATTATCATTTTAATATCTAGCATAATTATACTTTCTATCTTTAACATCTCAGTATAATAAATTTAGTATATGTTCTATCTAAGTTTTATAAAAACTTGGCCTAATCTATAGATAGTTTACCATCCCTTTTCCCTAGTTTATTTCTATTCCTTTAACCCTAGATTCCCCACATCTATATTTTAGGGATAAACATTTGGTGAACCTAATGCGTGTGAATGCAAAATGCATTCTAATTCCTAGGGTTTTCAGTCAGCTAGGAGTTTAGTTTACTATTCAAATTATGTAAATTTTAATTTTTAAGCAATGGAAAATAGTAATAAGAAAACCTTATTTCAAATGTAAAATAAAGAATCATTGATAACTCATCTCAATAATAACAATGGATTAATAGATGCATTTTTGTATATTACAAGAGATGACATCTGTAAGCATGATAAGGGTAATGATTCCTCACTTAGTGATGGTGACTCTTGAGAGGCTACTACAACTAATTCCATATAATCAATCTGCATACTTCTAATGGGGGCACAAGATATGTATTTCAACCTTTATTCCTTGAAACTACTATTACCACATATTAAATGGGAAACCAAAATGCTTCAACATGAATATGAGTTTCAATGCCTATATCTACCCAATACCTCCTTTGGTGACTTCTTAAATGTCTAACCTAAAATACCAAGAGGTGCAAGCTCTTATCCAAACTATAAAACTTATACAAACTAAAGTTACAAATATTGAACAGAATTCTATGAAATTTCTTTATGTTATTGATTCACAAGAGGTGTTAAATAATCCTCTTACACCAGAGATAACTTTTCACCCTTTATGAACTAGTTTTGTTTCACCTAAGTTCATATTTTATGATGTCAATGGTGATCCTGAACAACATCTTCAATTTTTTAGGCCTCATTCCTTGATTATGCCTCCAATGATAGAATTTTGACCAAATTATTTCCAAGAAGCCTTAAGGATTATGTTATGAGATGGTTCCATGATTTACTCAATTAATAAATTCCTTTAAACCCCTTATGGATAAGGTTTTGGCACACTTCTCTATTAACATTACTATAAATGTTTCTTATGCCCAAATTGAAAAAAAAAAACAACGAACCAATGAACCTATCGATGAATATGTTTTAAGGTATAAAATAATGTTATCTAAAATGACCAATCTAATGGTAGATAATGAGCTTTAAGATATTTTTAAGCAAATTTTTCTTGATCCTTTACACAAATCCATTATTTTCAAAAATTTCAAATCTTTTGATGACTTATGCCACATTGTTCATGATCATGAAATGAAACTTATCTCATTTAATAAAATTAAGTATGTAGCAACACATCAACTACATCTACATCGAATACCAAGTTTAATATCAAACCAAGTTATAAGGTCGAACCTATTGAGCCTAAAAAAAACAACCACCATGATTAGTGTGGTGTCATGATAACCTAATAGGATTTTCTTATCTAATGCATCATAAAAAGAGTTTATACAATTACTTGAGTCTCTTGATTCATTACTTCCATGGTTTGTAGAGTGTCACCTCATATCTCTCCCTCATCCTATAGAGGTTGATATGAGTAGACCTCTACCCAAAGGTTATGATGCAAATGCTAATTATGACTATCACCAAGGACCTAAGCATTATATGAATATATGTTTTACCTTGAATTATAAGATCCAATACCTCTTAGATGACCAAAATATTACATTTGATGATCCTCCAAAGGAATCCGGTTCACAACCTAGTGATCAACACAAATAGAAAATATTTAACAATCCTTTACAAGATCATTCAAATAAGGATCTTGAAGTGAAATTGGCATATAATGTGTAACCCCTTGCATTTCATTATGATCACTCTTTGGATGGGATTATTGGTACTCATACATGACATACACCTATTATAATTTAAAGACACTCCATTACCTTGATAATAATGATATTGCAGATGATGACTTTGATCTTCATTCCTTATTCATTTGAGCATACCTGAACTACTAGCCTATACATTGTGTTATGATTAACAATGGTGCAAGTGAGAACATTTATACCATGACATTACTTACATATTTGGGTTATACAAGTCATGATTTATGTCCTTTGATTAGATCGATTAGATCATTTTATGGGACCTCACAACAAGTTCTTAGTGAGATTAACTTACCATTATAGGTGGGTCTTGCCCATGTGGTTAATACCTTCTCAGTTATACCTTCCACAAATATATTTTATATGTTATTGGGATGACCTTGGATCCATACACTTAAAGAAGTACCTTTTGAAGTGCATGGGTGTGTTAAAGAAATTCATTCTAATTGAGTAATTATAGTTTCTAGAATTTGTATGAACATTCTCTTAATCAAGAGAAATTTATACCTAGATAGTTAATTATAAAACTCCTATGATTAATATTTTATAAAAGGGTAAGCAATAGGAGATTCCATTTACTAGGTGGCCAATAATTGAGATACAATTGCATCATAAATCCATAATGGGTTCTATATATTCCTCATCTACTACACACCATATTCAAATATCCAGAGCACCTACACATGTTCCTATTACTATTGTTCCAAATAAATCAAAAAAAAACTCAATGATGGGTTCTATGAACCCCTTCTCCTATAATTTTTGCTTCACAACCAAAAAGTCCTATTTTATATATGTAAAACATCACATTTACTATAGTGATAGATATTACACCTATACATGCTCCTTGATAGTGTAACTATTTTATTACACTAGGTTCACAGTGGGGAGATATCTATGACAATCCTTTGGATGTGATCATAGGATAATATTTTCCTTTCAAATATTCCAAAAACACCAAAAAATTAAAAATAAAATAAAAAATCCAAAAATATGTTATGCATTTACATATCATATTAGCTCCTTGGCATATATGTTATTGGTTCAATGTTGGTAGATGGCATATCAATATTTCCTATATACATGTGTTTCAAACAAAGTTTTGAGTTTGATATAGGAATAAATAGATACATTATTTATGAACTTTTGGGTTTTCCCTCTACTCATGTCATCAAGACATTGGGGGCATCAACCTCCTTGATCATGATACATACAACTTATATCATTCTATGGTCACTTTATATTATCATGTTTGAGCTCATATATGTACTTACACATGCCTTAATCCATACTTAGATTTTTTGTAGTGTACTAGATATGATATGTACTTAACATTTTTTTTTAATTTATGTATCCAAGGACTACTGTGATATGTTTATGTTAGTTACTTATGCTTTCATTTATGCACTTCCTTTATTGTATTACCTTGATATCACATTGTTTGTTTGAGAATTTGAATATGATCCATTGTTTATGACCCTCATGCTTTTGTTTACCTCTTTGAAATTTGAATATGTCATTTATTTTTATATGTTAATATTTGAATAAGTTATTTCTTGATTTGTGGACATTTGACAAAGTCATATCCATTTGATTATGTGGAATTTGAACATTCCCCTTGTTTGAGGTCTCCTTGAACCTTTGTCTCTTGATTTGATTATTGAATGTTCTTATTTATGTGCTTGATTTCTTGTTGAATTTATACTATTACTATCTAAATGTTTCCATGATTCACATCATGTATCTTAGGAATTGATATGATCATATTCTCCATGCTTCAATGATATATCTACCTAGACATGATCCTTCTATATAATACATGGTATATTCACAATTTACATGGCTATATTATCCATTTTAGGTGAGGTAACTACCAATTTATACTTCTCCTTACCTTAAAATGGGGGCATATAAGTGGGGGCATGTCATTGAGGCATGAATTTTACATTTTTTCACATATTTATATTGTAATAGGGGCATATTTTGGAAACATGATCTCCATATTTTTCACAGTTTCAAATTCGATAGGTGCATGTTTTATAAACATGTTCTCCACACTTATTTAATATTCATCATACCTAAATTATAGTGGGGGCATGTTTTGGAAACATGTCCTCCACATTGGCACCTACACTAGTTTTCAGATTCAGAGGCAGTGGGGGAATGTTTTGGAAACATGTTCTCCAGACACTAATTTTTATTTTAAGTATAGTGGGGACATGTTTTGGAAACATGTTATCCACACGTGCATAGTTTAAAATTAGCCAAATTCATAGTTATATGATTTAGATACATATTTTTGGTAGAATTATATACGTTGGTACCATTTTTATACACATTTTTAGCATCAAACATATCTAAGGTGCATATGATATGCAATGTGCACCTAATATCACTAAATCAAACCAATTTTAGATTTCAAACACTTTTAGGGGATATCATCACCCACTAGGTTGGACTGCTATAAATTGTATTAAGCCAATATACTATAGTAGTTGGTTCAATTTTTGGTATGGTTGAGGTGATTAAATCAATCAATCTTTCCAAGTTTAAAATTTAGATTTGATTACATCATTCAAAGAACACTAGTTTTATAGTCTGAGTTGACTTGTTCACTCACATTCACCATGTTATAAGTATGATTGGGTTGCAGAGTTGAGCTAATCTCAACTACCAAGTGGTAACTCATATTTTATCCAAGTTTAGAGGTATGTGTCCTCCAATATCTCTATATTTTTAGATATATGCAATCTATAAATTTATCTATTTGTCCTAATATTATTTTCAGTGATTCATAATGATATATCTTTCAAGTCAAATTGCCAAAAGATAAGATAGTTGCATTGATACATAGGTGCACTCTTAAACCTTGATCTCTTTGAATTTAAATCATTTTAATGCTTTAAATTTCAGATTATATTCATTTATTATATACTATAACATGATCTTGGTTATAGTTCAATCAATATAAAAGCACTCAAGTTGGACTCAATAAAAGGCAAGGTGTGTTATACATACCCATGTACACATTCCTTTTCCTTTAAAATATAAATTTTATTACTAAATTAAAAGGGAGGAATATAGACACTATTTATAAATTATATATCACCTTAGTCTTATACACTTGTAAAATAAATATCTTGTATGTGCATTCAATTTTTAGATTTTTTTTTAAAAAAAAGCTCACATACACTATCTTTTTATGCCTATTATTTCTCTTAGTCTAACCATTGTTATTCTAATGACCCAAGCCTTCTATCTTTCCTAGAATGTTATAAACCTGCTTGCGTTCTATCTTTACAAATTTTGGACCTACACCTATTTTATAGCTACCTAAAAAATTATGTCCCAGTTAGACACAAATGTTGATGCAAGTGTCCTACCCCAACAAAAGTGTCCATTTCCCTAAATTCATCTAATTTTCAAATTAAATGTATTCATATGGTCGACCTAAGTGCTTTAATGTGATATATTCAAAAAATAGATTGGTATAAATATAATATCAACCCTCATACACCATCACCTAGCATAGAACTAGAAAAGACCAAGGCAACTTACCAAAAAACACTCAATAATCACTCAAGTGAGCAAAGATTCATTATTTTTTCTTATTACCATATTAGTCACAGGGAAAACACATCTACAAGACTGAAATACTGAAGGATCATTCCATGAACCACATTTTCCAAGTTACAAGTTAGGTCATTGTTGTACTTACTTATCAAACATTTCATTATTGACACACAAGCAAACACATAGGGGAAAACTATATAAATATGAGGCCCACTTCAAAGTATTGGCTATGCAGTCAATGCTCATTAATATAGGTGTATTTGGGGTAGTTTGACATAATATTCCCAATAACCCATTTGCCAAAAACCAATATGAAGATGAATAACTAGAGTTTTGCTATTTGACAAGGAGTGACAGTCCATGACCCATATATGAATGCACTAGAGTGAAGGTGACACAAAACCTAAAAACATCTAGGTAGTCACATCTAGTTTCAATTAGTATTATGTATTGTAAACCTACGTCCTAGTTAGATAGTAACATTGACACAAACATCCCAGGTTGATTCAAGTGTTTATGAATACAAAGGTATAATTTATAAAATAGGGTAGCTATGTTAGAATATAGAACTAGTCCACTTTTTGCCTGTTCCATATCCAGATCAGTATTATCATAAAAACTAGATAAGTATATTGTGTTCATTATCATTGCAATATATAGCATATATGTACTTTATATCTTTATTATCTCAATATAATAAAATAATTGTATGTTCTATATGAGTTTATCAAACAATTGGCTTTCTCTAAAGATAGTCTACCATCCTTGTGCCCTAGGTTATCTCTACCCCTTTAACCCTAAATTCCCCACATCTATATTATAGGGTTAAACAATAATCTCACTATCATCAAATGTGATCATAGGAAGTTGTGGTGAGGTGTTGATAAGTGTATCAATAATCATGTTTATTGATTGGTCACATGTTGCATATGGAGGATGCATATTTTATGCATATTGTATAGTTGAAATATCCTTAGTCATTGTATTCTTAATCTTGGGAAATAGGTCATTGAATATTTTTAACTTTTGATTTCCATTTATCTAGTAATTAGATTCCATTATAGGTGTGTTTAAATCAATAATGTTGTTTCCAATAATATCTTTTATATTATGCCTTAATTTTAAGCATTTGTTTATAGAACATCCCATAATTCAATGATAGTCACAATATGCATTATTATCATAGTTATTTGTTGGCCTTTTTGGATCAAAATATTGTGGGGGATGAAGAGTGATAAGGTTGCACACATGTAGATTTTGTAACACTATATGAGGAGGTGATGGTAATATATAACTTTTCCTTTTCGGTATAATTGACATTTAAATTTGATTTTTTTCGTTGTGATAGTACATTAACTTAGTCATTTTTCACCTCATTCTTGTGAAATATCTTAATAGGTAAAGTAAAAATTTGTGGTGAAGTATAGTATTTTAAAACATCATTGTATGTTAAATATGTATATAGATGTCGATCATATGTAAATGAAATACACATAATAATGTATATGGTATTGCATTCATTATTATATCCAAGGTTAGCCAAAATCAGGCTTTAATGTGTATCATGAAGTGTGACTTGAAATAGGGAATGCACCTTATTTGGCCTTAGAGTCATATCCATTAAGATTGTGCCAAGTGGTGGACATAACATGTAATCTGATTTAGTAATAATGTGATCCACTATTTTCATATTTTTCATATTTACCCCAATGCATGAAAGAATGATATGTTGTAAATATTTTCAGCTAATTTAGCATCAACATTGACTCATTTTACGAGCCTATATGATAATAATACCCTGATAAATATTACATCATATTGGCCCACTATATACTTGATACTTACTCTATTTTATAATTCTCTCATGATGAAAGTATCTTGAATAGAGTAATATTTTAAAGTGTTGGAAATATATGTATCATAAGAGTCAATATGAGATTTGATGTTGATTTTAGGAAATGTATATGAGTAGGTGTATTTGAATCTGTAATTTCCTTGTTAGTTTTTGAATTTGATATGTATCCAAGGCATTACCACCCTTTATTTCTAGTCACTGGAATAGGTGGAATAATAACTTGTTCATATTTTCCTAATCTCTTTCCTACTATAGATACCTTAATCCAAAATCACATTGGGTCAAATTTATGTCATTGATTCTACAAGCAATTTCATGACCAAGTGTTTAAATATCGAGAGCCAAATATTCAATATGTTTTTGAAGAGATTTCATTTGAATTTATATAATTGGGTTAGATACAATATTGATTATTTCATGGGCATCCATGAGGTTCCCATACATTTTTTAGATAGTGGTAACATGGACTTCCTTAGAGGGAAAACAACTATCAACACTTTAAGGAGAGGTGGAAGAATGATTAGAAGAATCCATATTAAGAGAATGGTTAGGGTTTTGGGGATGAAAAGGCATATAAATTTCATGAAACCTTATAATATGGATAAATATAAGTATAAGGATGACCCGTAAAATCAAAGGGATCATGAATGAATAAAATTCAGACTTGGTAAACCCTAAGGAAGACCTAGGGTTTGACAATGTTTGATAAGTGTATGGGTTCATCACTACATTTTAACCTAATTTTATTTTTTTAAAGCATAATAAGATAAACACTAGTATATGAATCTAGATTGATAGATATGGGACTCTAGCATACATATGAATGCCAAATATTAAAATTGATTGTAATGATTTGATAAGTGGCATATGTTAAATATAATAAGTATAAAAAATGGATGAGTACTTATCTTTTTCAAATGATTACGTGACTATGAGTATGTTCTGATGGTGAAAAATAGACTAAAGAAGACATGTGATTAGTCTAGTTTGAGAACTATGTTTATATCCATGTAAGGTAACTTTAATTATATCTAGTTTAGTATTGACTATTGATACTAACATGTAGTGATCAATAGTGACTTGTACCAAAATATGGGTTTGTGACCATATGGTCATCTATACCTATCTCTAAAATCTCTATATTTATGATGTTGAATCTTGAAGATGCGTACAACTCTAAAAATTAGCCTACTTCACCTTGAAACACTAGGTTTGGTTATGAAAGATATAAACCTAAAAAAATTAGGAAAGTGTAATGGGTTGATCTAACCCCAATAACCCCAATTTATGATTGACCACTACCTACATATTCAATAATACAAAGAGAAAAATCAAGACATGTGTAGTTCTCCCACATAGTGTGATTTTACAATTGTGTTCCTTCACTATATAAATGCAACTAATGATTTGGATCTGATACATGAAAATAATTTCTTTGAATTGATTTCAGTATGCTTCATTAATGGATTATGAATAATCCTACTGATTTATTAATAGTTTGGGAAGAATAGGGTATAGTTTCTTAGTGTGTATTAGTGTATAGATATGTACAAGATAAGTGTCGATTCCCCTATCCAGTGAGCCCTTGATTTGTATAGATATGCATCTAATTAGGTAATATCATGCCACTGACACACTAGGTAGATGCATAGAAACTAAGGACATTTATGATTTTGAAAAGTATATGTTATTGGGAGAGGGTTGGTAATTTAAATCTCAAGTCAATATCGACTAGTGATACTGACCCAGTTTGATGTTATTGACCTATACACAACATGATTAAATTGAAGGTTTAGGGATGTATATGCATGTTAGTATGTAGGTTTGAAATAAAATGTGAGGTTTTCATAGGTGTATAACAACATAATGGAAGAGTCAAACTAATAAGGTAGCATGTAGGTGTGAGATAATGGCATGTTTGGACCATATTTGTGTGCACAAGTCATGCATGGTAGATATATGAACTTTTCATTATCAATTAATTAATTTCATATCAGTTACAACTCTTTCAGAATAATTATGTTTCTATTTAGTAATCGACATTTTAGATCAATACCCATGATATTTCACCATTAGTCCTTTTCTCCTGATGAAGGATCATGGGTAGTGATATAAACATCAATAAAAAAATATAAACCCAATTATTCCAAAAGAGTTGTAATTTATTTGTTTAGACTATGAAAGCATATTTATATTTTAGTATCTATAACTACCACATGAAATATGTTTTGAATTATGTTAAGACCTAGTTAGATAGGTAAGATAATGTAACAACGAGGATTTATACCTATGCCATCATATCCTATTATGACTATTTGAGTATATGATAAATTTATGTCATTGAGTCTAAGAATGTAAATTAATTTGAAGAAGAAATTCTATATAAACTACCCATAAAACACAAATTATCAGCATTTCAGGTCCATATATAGAATCCAGACATTATCAAGCACTAATCCATAATTTTCATGTCCATTTATGAAGGCTCTTACAATGTATATTGAATTAACTATCATGTGACATATCACTCTCATCAAATACAACCTAAATGGAGGCTTTTCTTCTCTTAACTAAGTCCACAACACCAATAAAACCATCAAGCAAATGAGTATTATGATCTAATGTCACATTATTATTAGTGTCTTTGTATATGATTGAATATTTACCTCACTTAATTTTTTGTTATGGTTTGAAAGAGGATTAATAAAAATGCTCAAGTGTTTATTTGGAGGCATTACTGATTGATTTAGTTTTTTTTGGTTACATCAATTTGGATTTAATTATTATTGATGATATCTTAAATCTTGTGCTTCGTATATGTGTGTGTGTGTGTGTGTGTGTGTGTGTGTGTGTGTGTGTGTGTGTGTGTGTGTGTGTGTGTGTGTGTGTGTGTGTGTATAACCATTTGTATGATAACCCTTAATTATATAATAAGCACAAAATGCATTGGAATTATAGCCTCTCAAATTTGGTCACAATTTTTTGATAATGTCAATTTTGGCCCACTTTCACTTTTATTGACTTGAAGTACTTATGTGGACCTATTCATTTATTAATTTCTATATTACACCTACATAAATGTTCTAAACTACTCAAAAACCCTTTAATCATTTGTACAGACATCTTAGAACTCAAAATTCACACATTTTACTTAAGGATAAGATCAACCAATAGGGGACAATAATGGTAGTCATTTTTTCTCCTATAGGTTGATCCTATCCTTAACCCCTATAATAATCAATTTTAAAATTTATATCATCCCTTACATGTTGGTTTGTCTCTTTAGGATAGGTATCACGAGGCTTTCCCCATTTGAATTTATATAAAAGGCACATCTAAGTCATTTATTCTACAACTTAAATTTTTTAATACAAAGGTATAATTACATTATTTCACATTGAGAAAATCTTCCCTATTCTTCCCAAATATAGTTATAATCATTTGAAACAATCCTTAGCCAAGTCAAGAGCCTATTTTATCCAAGTCAAAAAAAAATCATTATCAAGTATTTTAGCCATCTCTAGATGCATACATGTAATCAAAGAAGCAAAATTTCTCAAATCACTCTAAGTGGGGGAACTACATGGGATTTATTTCCTTATTCCAAGTATTGGATATGTAGGCATCAATCAATCATCATGGGTGTATTTTTGGTCAGTCATCCCATTACACTCTGGCCTTTTTATTTGTAGTTTTTTAGTCATTACAAGCCTCGTTAGGGTTCCAAATTTGAATAAGTCATTTTTAGTTCTTTTACATGTATCCAAATATTAAAGTTTAACACACATACATGTTTTCATCTATTCTAGATGATTGTTCCTTGATTTTCCTAATTTTTAGTAGAGGAAAAAATTGAATAACTCGAGACAATAGTTCTAGTCAATCATATTCTAATTTGGATGATCATGTCCCTCATTATTTTTAGTTCCAATTTTTGTGGCAATTAGAAAATTAGTCTCTATTGATCATTTCCAGTCCCTATTTAGTTTACACATTTAACATACAAATAATATATAACAAAGTATTTCTTCTTTTCATAGTTAGTATTATTTATTTATGTCATGCTTTGTCAATTTTAGTACTTTGATTTCATTATACTTATCACAAATTGAATTAAAACATTTACTATCATTATATTCAATTTAAATAAATTAGGGTTACTACATTAATTCAAAATTTTGATAAAACACAATGGTGAACCTAATTATTATCCAAACATTGCTTCACAAAAAAATCTTGGGTTTAGATATATTCTTGAGCATTTGACACTAATATAACATGTTTTTAACATTAGATTTAATCATCAACACTAAAATTACTTTCCTTTGACCTTGGAAATGGTATTTGACATTGAAACCACTTTATTTTGATCTTGGATTTTAAAGGAATTTATTAATATCCATACATAAAAAAATTCCTTTCTAGAATCTAAATTTTAGTTAATGTTACTTTCATTTATAAAAAAATTATGGCTATATTGGATGAGTATTTTTTGGTTCAAGATTCATTAGTTTTCATTACATGTTGTATTACTCTAATAAAGAACATCTTTAACAGTCATGTAATAAAATAAATTAAATCATAGGCTAAAACACAAACATTATTAATTATTTCTTTATAAATTCAAACATGACATACAAATAAGATAAGTTATACATTCATAATTATATAAGCCTTACATATGAATAATCGTAAGTGTTATTCATTTTAGTAATTAAACATTCAATAATAACTTTTACCAGTTACTACTAGATGACAAATGTCATGTATGACTCATTCCATTGATCCTCCTCCTAGACCACAAAGTTTTAATAGTTATCATTCCACTACCATTATTTTACCATGAATTTTATTAGATTATGTGATCCATGTTGTTAATAACCAATGAGATATGCCACCACATCACAAGGGAAGTTGATGTTCTTCCTCGAGTACCTCCACCTCCCATGAGATAGACAAATAAATACAAAGGGTATGATATCATAGATCAACTAAAAAATACCCATGAATTTTTTTAAATTTTAGAAATGCTAAAATATTCATTAGTTTATAAGGATATATTATATGTTTCATTGTGGGATAATACTATTCCTAGTGATACACAACCTACCTTTTTTGCTTCTATCATGAACACCTCTAATGATAATGAAAATATTATTAATTTTGAAGATGATGAATTGCCAACACAAGATGTAATCACACAAAATATCCCATTATTTTTCCAAGTTACTATGAAAAATAAATAAATCAAATAGGTATTAATTTATATTAGGTCAAGAGTGAAAAATTTTAGTTGTCCTTTTTTATAGTAATTTGGTCTCAAAACTAACAATATTGAATAAACAAATCAAACTATCAAAAGATTCCATGATTTTTAAGGACAAGCACTTGGAATGTTATCTATAGATGTAACATTGGGACCTAAAAAAAATTCTACTATATTTCATGTTATAATTAATCATCTACATTATAATTTACTATTAGGGTGACCATGAATACATATGATGGTAGCAATACCATACACATTGCATAGGTGTCTTAATTTTATGCATGAAGGAAACTCTTATGAGTTTGATGTGGATGATAAACCTTTTCGACATTTTAAAATCCAAAAATATCAATCACATTGGGATGATCTAACCATCATCCCTCCTTCTCAAGTAATCCCTTGGGATCAAAAGTACACATGAAACCAGAGAGTAAATTACTAATAAAAAGAAATCAAAACAAGAAAATTTATGAATGGATCAACCATATAAATAAATTAAGAAATTGAAAATAACACAAGAAAATGTTCAATTAGAGCTTTTAAATTTATAATAAGAATAAGGAATATTTCATAAAGAACATTTTGAACAAAAATATTTATAAAGTCAAAAGTTACAAATGGAATAACTTGAGAAGGACAAGTTATAAAAGGAACAACAATAGTTACAAGCATAACAAGGAAATATGTAAAAATCACACTAGTATAATATGGATCAAAAAAATTCTATTCCTAGTCTACTTGTTAGGAAATAAACATCCTACAGTGTAAGTAATAAAATAAAATTATAGAAAAATAAGATACAATAAAAACACATAAATAGGAGAGTAAACCACAACACCAAATATACATGAAAAACCCTTTCAAAACCAAAAAGATAAAAAACATGGGGAAAAGGCAACATCTAGACTTCATTATTCCATTAGCAACTCTCTCTTACATAGTTCTTCTCATAATAGCTATAAATAAGTGCTACATCTAAGCATTCAGGTGAGCAAAGATTATACCAAGCTATCCATGATCTAACATCCAACATGAGATGAGCTAATAGCCTCCAAAATCTAAGCTAAAACAAGAAACAACCATGCTAATCACATAGGATCTGAGGGAGCTCTAAAGCTGCAACCTCCTCCATAGATCCATATCATGCACCTCGATGAGAAAATAAAAACCTAACTTCCATGATCCAACCTTCAACTTGTATTTGATGCTTACAACCCAAGCATCTAGGTGAGTAAGCCATGCAAGCCTTCCTACTCTCACCATGGATCAAAAAATGGAGAGCCTATAAGGGCTCCTCCATGATCCTCTAATAGGATTACATTACAATGAGAGAATAATGCATACTTATGTATTTTACATCAAATAGAGAGAAGAGAGAGAGAAAGTATGGCACCATATTTGAGTGGGCTCAATAGTAGCACCACTAGATCAACTCACATGCATTCATGTGCATAATCCAAAAGCCACCCATGTGCTTTGGATATAAATGGCACCATTCTCATAGTGGCGGTGTCATGTGGTCTGCATTATGTTTATCAACATGTGTAAAAGTCTCCAAAGTGGATTATCCACCAGACAAGAACAAGTGAGGCTTCCATGTGGCTCTAACCATTATCCCCCACTCCATAAGTGAGTCCAAACTACAATAGTGATATTATTGTGTTCTTCTTCCATGTGAGTTCCTTTCTTTTACACTAAGTGTCAAACCCATTTTACAAAAAAGGACAAAACATGCCCCTTAGTGGAGTGCTATGCCCCACACCCATCACACCACCTTGACCACACCATAGGACCCTCTAAAGGGCCCTCCTGCCACATCACTATCATGTTACATCACTTACCACATCACTTAAGATCCACCTCACCTACCCAGTTGTAGACACCGAAATCATGTCTGTCCCTTGGTCATCTTTCCCCTTGATCCCCTTTGGTCCACCTTCAAACATTTCTAACCCACTTAATTATTAATTCAAAATAAATTGAATATTTTAAATTAATAGCCCCCTTGACACATCACCCATGACACCTCACCCCTCCTTGGATACCTCTCCTTGGATGCCTCCCTCACCCCATGCCAAATATTAAATGCTTAAACCCCATTTCATCCCTCCCACTAGCCTCTCGCACTCATTTAACCCACCTAGGACCATTTTCCAATGACACATTAGACCTGGTAGTTGCAAGAATAGGTAGAAGGCTAAAAATATCCTCTTTTCCCATTCTTCAGCCGCCGACATCAGTTAGTATGTGGCCGACATCGGTGGTTTCACCAACATTGGTTCCTTTAAAACTGCATTTATGCTTTTATTGCCCCCCCCCCAAATGTGAATTCTCTTACTCTAGGTTTACAGCTCTCTCGCTCCTTGACTTCTTGAAGGTATCAACTTTTCAATAGCACTCTCCAAGCTTAGAGGTTCTGCACCAATCATTCCATACTAGATTGAAGATTGCACGACATCTCCCACATCAGCCACAACGGAAATAGGACTCCTGCACCTCTGCCTCTCCACTCACAGGTAAGTATTTGTATTGGTCTTGTTTTACTATCTTTTTAAATACATTAGCAATCAGACTACTATCCATTTCCAAGCATTCTAGACACAACCCAGTCTGTTCTTCTCGAAGAGGCTGAAAAGCCTTCTCTCATCCTTATATCCCCTTTTGCCCCTATCATCCATCTGATCTCTCATTTAGGCCATAATTTATGTTCTGTAAACCCAACACAAGCCATCAAGCCCCCACAGACCTCTTAGACCATTTTGATTGACTACAGACAGATCTAAAACTTGTCCAAAGCCTCATTGCCCTGACCAATGCCAGCCACTAGGCCCATTGCCCCTACCAACGTCGGCAGACTAATCGACGGTGGTGACCTTGACCTACTGACATCGACAGAACAACTGATGCCGGTGATTGTGCAAGATAGATTACCACATACAGGTACGCATTTATTTTTATTTCTTTTATTTAGTCTTTTATCATTTCCTTTTCTAGCAACATTCTACTTTTTGTCAACCAGTAGACTGTCACCCCTCCATGAAGTCTTTGCACTTCTGGGATCAAGCTTTGCTTGGCAGTCTACCACATATCTATCTAACAGTTTTCTTGTTTTAGTCTCTCTTATCTACAGGTGTCATCCTCCACAACCAAAGAGGAGTCCCTTCAATGTCTGGATATGGTGCGCTAAGTTCATCCAGGTATCATCTAACCCTTGACCATTACTTAGTTTCTTTCATCTTCTGAATGTGGAAAAGCGAAAAACTTGTTAGAAACATTCTAGCACGCCTGGTGGGACCCCAAGAATTTTCCTTGGGTTCATCCTTTTTCTTCTAAAAGCAAACTTTTCACATAGGTGCATTAGGTCTCTCCTTGCATCTTTCTCTTCTATCTTCTCTGAAAAGACACCATCAACAAAGTTAAAAAGAATCATTCTTTTTCTTTCTTTTCTTGCATCTTAGAGTAGTAAAATTCATACTCTTCGACCTTTTCTCCACTTGTCTGCATCCAAACACACTTTTCTATTTGGGCTTAAAATCTATTGCATTTCATTTCTGCTTGAATGCATATTTAGTCCACACATCTAGTAATTAAAATTGTATTATGAATAAAGCGTAGTCCACTTATGTTACACATCCAGACCACTTTCACAAATCAAACATCTAAGCATACTTGAGACAAGGCCCGAATAGGATTTCATCACCTAGTGGATACCTTACCCTTCCTTGTAATCCTACTTGGACTTCACTATCAAGGGGAGAGCCCACTCTGTTCTCTAGCAGAGTATAAACTCTAGGGGAAGTATATACTGGCTAAGCAACCCAGCTTATCTCTGGGCTCGTGAAGTGAGGGGAGCTCGCTCCTTAGCACCAGGCCACGTACGGAACCTAACACAGATCTTGAGCACCAAAACTACCCTGAAACCAACCTTAGACTACTTCTTCTAGGACCCGTTCTAAAAGCCAACTTCCCAAACACACTCTAAGGCATAAGCCAACACGACTCTAAAAATTTTATTCTTAGGAATTTAACATTTAGGGTCTGCTTGTCTTCATCTTCTTTTTCTATTCTTATCTGGTTGTTTGAGCTAGTAAGGATGTATTATGTTGCCTTGAATGGTTTTGACATATAGTCAAACCAATACTCTTGTTGACCACGTGAGGCAACAACTGCTTCCACCTTTGCCTTCCATAACTAGTCCTCTAATAGAGTATCATTCAGAGACTGAACAAACCCCTACCCAACCGACCCTGACTTAATCCCCTGTTGTCCTTGAAGGGGACCAAGACTTTGAGAGGTTCCTTGACCTCAATGTCAAAGCCCTTCAGCATTATCTCACGAGAAGTCAAATGCAAGACTCTTTAGGCAACCCAATTTATGGGATGCCAATCTCTCTAGTCGAGATGGCTGCCATATCAATGGCGTCTATGATTCAACCCATAGACACCTAGGCCATCACCTCAACTAATAACCTGCCCATGACTAACCTCCAAAGTGTGGCTTCTCCTTCCATCTCTGGGCCCACTTCCATTGGGGTTTTGGCCCCCTATCAACCACAGACTATTCAACAAAGTTCTACACCATTTCAAAACCTAGTTGTCTCCATCCTGCCTACTCTTGCTCCCATCAACACCAAGGTGGCCACTCATCTTGCGGCTAATGTTGCTACCATCCAACCACCTATGGTGACATCAAGCCTAGTCATGCCTTCTACCTTCATGACACAACCACCCTTGGCCTCCACTTCTGTCCCTATGGCCAGTTATCAATACGTTGCACCTATACAAGTGCAACTGACTACGTCATACGCCCCTCCTAGCACCTTCCAAGTGCCTTACAACCTAGGGGGTGCCCCACCTACAAATCCATCAACTGACCTAATCAAAATGTTGATGGACAAAATGTCTAATCTTGAGACCTTAGTTTCAAGTTCAAGAAATGTCCTTTCATATGACCAAATTTGTAATGAACCCATCCATTGCTCTATCCCAATCCAGCCGTATCCTAGTCAGTGGGAACTTCCTAAATTTACTCACCTCCAGAGTAAGGAAGACCCACAACAGCATCTGTGAGCATTCAAACATGCTTATTATATGATAGCGCATGATGATGTGTTACTGCTATGCACATTCCCCATGTCATTTTTTGGTACAACTCTCTCACCAGTCACTCTCTTTTCACATTCACCCAGCTAGCTCAACTCTTCCTCAACCACTTTTCGATCAATATCACCAAAAAAGTTTCAATCACAGACCTCTATTCTATGTGACATTTTGACAATGAATCAATAGCTGATTTTGTTGCCCGTTGGAGAGGTTTAATCAACCAACTCTCCTTTTCTTTGCCTCAACCCGAGCTCATTGAGCTCTTTTCTCAGGCGTGTGCCAAACATATTTCCTCTACCCTGCGGGTCCAAACATTCTTCACTTTTGACGAAGCTTTCACGATGGCTAAGAAGCTTGAACTACATGCCATCAAGGAAAATAAGGTTAAATTATGGAGTAAAAACCCCAACACCAAGTCCAATGACCCTTCCTCATCCCAAAGTATCACACGATAATTCCAACAAAGATATGTACAGTGTCAGTATACTCCATTAGGAGAATCATACGCATCTGTGTTGGACAAACTTGTCAAATAGGGAGTCCTCAATCTCCCCCAAATCTGATCGCCCCCTCAATTTGATCCCTCGCATGCCATCCCTACATGGTATAGAGAGAATGACTTCTGTAATTATCATCGTGTCAAAGGCCATGACACAGACAACTGTAAGACTCTCAAGAACATCATTCAGGACATGCTAGATAAAGGTGACCTCGTCTTAGAAAATCCAAATGTGCCACCCAATCAAAGCATAGACATCTTTAAACAACCATTTCCTAACCATCCTCTTATCCAAAACAATGTGCAGACCATGGCTGATGACTCTCAAGAGCATAACATACGCACAGTCAACATTGTCTCACCTCTCATCCTTGACCAAGCTCTCTCATAGTCTCAAGAGGTTAGTCAACCCATCAGTCCATCACACATGGACAAACCTTCTTCTCCTGTTAGTTCTCCACTGACTTCCCTTATATTGGAGGATGCCTTGACTATACTAGCACCACTAGCCCCACCTTCCTCCTTCTTGCTACCAATGGAGGACCCTACCCTTCCTACTCCTCAGCCACAAGTAGAAGGCACAATCATCCCTACCCTCTATCCTCTTGAGGAGCCACATTCTCCGGTTCCTTCTCCACCAAGAGAAGAACCTGTCTCTCCACCTTCTTCGACCAAAGACGACCCAGTTATGACTCCCTCATGCCTTGGGTCTGAGATTGCTACACCTAACACATTTTTAGCCCCGCAACCATCCACATCTTCTAAAGGACCAAAGCCTCATCTGACATCTTCCCAACCATTCTCTTGATTGGTGGAGAAACTAGGACTTCTCCATTCAAGAAAATTGGAACATCAAGCATTATGGGAGCAACTCAAAGCTCCTCACCCTGCCTGTCCCATCTCATCTCATGCCACCAACCCTCCCGTGACAAAATATCCAAAAGTTTTTGACAAAGACCAGACTTCTACTTCTAAACCTTCAAAACCTCAACCATCCACATCAGAACCAAAACCCTCATCCACCATATCAAAACCAATCAAATCCCTTAGTGTTTGCCCCGTACCTAACCTCACACACCTGCAAGTGAAGGTAGACTTGAATCTTGCCTCGCCCAATAGTAGTCTCTAAACCAAACCAAAGCAGACTGCTAAACCATGGTGGTGAACTCCTCCTCCACCATCAACATTTCCCTCCATTTTGGGCCCTCATCCTTCTACCATAATAAGAGTGCTCCCTACTCCAACCCCTAACCAAAACAAGTTGCCTCCATTGCTCCCTTTGCCTACCACAAGCCTACCACCTTTAAAAAATTTGACACCTCTCACAAAGAAGGTGTCATCTATGCAAGTGGCCACACCACCAACCCAAAAGGTGGTACGGAAGCTTCCTTCAACACCTCCCAAGCAAAAGTCATCAACACCTCATGCATCAACGAGCACGGACCCTTTAGTGGGTTCATACGCTTTGATATTGCACCAAATTTTTCAAACCTCTAGCGTAGCCCTTCTGCCTATCAAACCATTCCAACCTCTCAGGTCAAAACCTTCCTGGTTCGATGATACTAAAATTTGTCTATATCATCGCACACTGGGACATGATACCGAGAATTGTTGTGCCCTCAAGGTTGTCATTTTCCAATACATGGAAAAAGACACCCTTCTCCTTGAGGATACTATTGATAGACCTCCGACACCTTCCCATATCTCTCAAACTTCTTCACCCTCATCGACATCTCATCAATAGAGTATGGTCCCTTCATCTCCTTCGCCCCCTCTCTTCGAAATTAACACCATCAGTGTAGCCACTAGGTCCCAAAAGGATAAAGCAAAAGAAAAAGTTGTTATTCCTTGGACCTATACCTTTGTCAAACTGGCTCAACCACCAAAACCCAAAATTTCTATCTTGGGTGCATCCCAACCCTCTTTTTCAGGGGCAATCCATGACTCTATGTTAAAATAGCTTCACCAAACGCCTGTGAAGATGACCTTGTATGACCTCATCCAAAGCTCACCCCAACATTGTCAAGCTCTAATCAAAGCCTTATAGGTAGTGAAAGTCCAACCCGAAGACCCCCAACCACTAGCTGCCCTGGTCCAATCATTATCCCCCATTACCTCTATCACTTTCAGTGATTCTAAAATTCCTACCTCTAACTCAGAAGATCAGGATGCTGCTCTCTTCATCACAGCCTATGTTGATCAAACCCACATTAAGTGAATTATGATTGACAGAGGCATCAGCATTAATATCATCTCTACTCATGCCTATGATCAATTGGCCCTCCCCAAGAATTGCGTATCAAAAACTGATGCAATCCTTTGATCCTTTAATGACACCACTGCCACTACCATTGGCACCATCATCCTCCATATTCATGTTGGCCTGCACACAGTCCCAGAGCTCTTCTACATCATTAAGGGAGAGTTCTAATATAACATGTTAGTAGGATGACCCTGGATCTGTGTCATGGCTTGTATTCCTTCTACGCTGCACTGTTGTGTCAAATTTGAACACGATGAGCAAGTCCATGTCATTCCCACTAACCCATCTCCTTTCAAAACATGTAACATGACCTATCGACCAAATGATGTTCTCATTCCTCTCAAAACACCAACCCAAAAACCACCTCCATTCATGGAAGCTTCAACCAGCACATAAACAGTGGTCGCACCCACTCCTCAAGTGACAACCAAGGACCCCATGGAAGATATCTTCCAAAGGCTTTCACTTGGGGAATATCACTTACTTACCTTAGACATGTTCTAAACTCTGCAAGAGTATGGACAGCTTCAACACAGTCCAAGTTACGAACATCAAATTAGAATGGTCATCCCTTATGGTCCTCCTAACCTCTAAACAAATCTCATCTATGGGGGGCTAAATCGAGCTCCTACTGATGGGAATCCTCTCTCCTCACCTCAACCATTCACATCTGACTTCTCTTTTCTTGGCAACCCCAACTTTGCCCACACCTACCTTTATAGGTGTGCATGGAAGGGTTTTGGCTTTGGGCGCTATGAACAAGGCTCCCACCAACCTATCGAACCACCAAATGACGAGGCCATAACAAATGCCAAAAAGTGACTTGCCTGGGTTTCCAAGAACGTATTAAAGCTTCTACAAACCCTTGCCCCGAACCCACCATAGACCAATCTCCTCCAAGTTCACATATTCTCCCCTCATCACCTACGGAGTCGGTGGTTTCCATCACTCCAAGTTCTTTTTGCATAAACACCATCCACTTGGAACCCCTAACCTATCAACTAAGCAGGGTATCCAGGTCTCTCCCTCTCATTTATCCCAACATGATAGATGATGAATCGACAACCATCAACACTATCCACTACATAGACAATGATGCCATTCTCACCTACATGGGTGCCAATGACTCTTTCATTCAATGCTCCCTTCCTTTCGAAACATAGGTTATGTTAAATGAATCAACCATTGACATTAACCTTCCATCTCCTGATATTCCTCATGTCTTAAAGATTGGTCAATCTCTAGATGCCCAAGAGCAGATCGACTACACCAGCTTCCTTTCAAACCATAGCAAGGCCTTTACCTGGACCTATAGTGACATGCCTGGCATCAACCCTAACATTGCCATCCATAACATTGTCACAAACCCAGAGGCTAAGCTCGTCAGGCAAAATCTTCATAAGATGCATCCTCGAGTTGCGCTCCTTGTCAAAGAGGAACTTTAGCATCTTCTCTCTGTCTCTTTCATCCAACCCATTAATTATCTATAGTGGGTGTCTAATATCATCCCCATTACCAAAGCTATTGGGGTGATCCGAATCTGCACAAACTATCGCGACCTCAACCTAGCCTGCCCCAAAGACGATTTTCCTCTTCCCAACATTGACCAACTTGTTGATCTCATGGCCAGTCATGAGATGTTATCACTCATGGATAGGTTTTTAGGATATAACCAAATCTTGATTGCACTAGAAGATCAGCACAAGACTACTTTTTGTTATTAGGTCATGCCTTTTGGCCTAAAAAATGTAGGTGCCACATATCAACGTGCCATGACTTACATTTTTCATGATCTCCTCCAAAAAATCATGGAGGACTATGTGGATGACCTAATAGGAAAATCTAAGCTTTGTCATGACCATTTAACCATCCTCAAGATCATCTTCTCTCACCTTCTTCAATATAATGTTCGCTTTAACCCCAAGAAATGCGTCTTTGGGGTCCTCTCAGGCAAGCTCCTGGGTTTCATTATTTCTCTCTGTGGCATTGAGGTAGATCTCGCTAAAATTTGTGCTATACTCAAGATGCCACCTCCGACCAATCTCAATCAACTTTTTAGTCTACAAGGGAAGCTCCAATCCATTCATTGCTTCATCTCGCAGCTTTCTGACTGATGTCAACCTTTTCATCACCTCCTCAAGAAGGACGTCTCCTTTAAATGGGATAAGGACAGCCAAAAGGCTTTTGAAGTCCTTAAATGCTATCTTGTCTCTCCACTAGTCCTTATTCCACCTAAAGACAACCAACCCTTCTACCTTTACATCTCATCAACCAACCATTCGTTAGGTGCCATGATTGCGCACCGAGACGAGCAACACCGTGAGCAAGCGGTTTACTATATAAGCCGAACACTTATCGACTACAAAACTCGGTATACTCATATCGATAAATTCTATTTGGCATTAGTCTTTGCCACTACTAAACTTCATCATTATCTTCTCAATCACAAGACCTTTGTCATCACTCACACTGACCCTCTCAAATACATGCATTCCAAGCCATACCAAAACCAGTGTATGACTCATTGGATCATGCTTCTTACTGAGTTTGACTTGGAATTCATCTAGCAAAAATCCATAAAGGGGCAAACAATCACTGACCAACTGGCAGATGCCCCTCTACATGACAATCAACCTTCTCAGTGTGAGTTTCCCGATGAATCTATCGCCGTGCTTTCCACTGATGACACATTCTATCAAATGACAATGTTTTTCGATGGCTCCAAATGTCAACTCGATGGGGGTGCAGGAGTCATTCTCATCCTACACGAAGGTGAGCCCATGCCCTTGTCTTTCAAACTCAACTCTGAATGTACCAATAATATGGCTGAATATGAATCCTTAATTTTGGGACTTCAAACTGCCTTTTCTTTAAGCATCAAGACCATCAACATCTTCGGCAACTCACAACTTGTCGTCAATCAAATCAATAGTTCATATCTTTGTAAAAATGAAATTTTGCAAAGGTGTAAACACCGTGTTGACACCGTTCTAGCCTCTTTTGACCATTACCTCTTGTAGACTATTCTGTGATCCATGAATAAGTTTGCTAACACCATGGCTTCTCTCACCTCGCATATTCCATCCTCGTCTTCTTCATCAAGAATTTATGTCATGGTGCATCATGTGTCGTTGCCTTCATACATTTCTACTAACATCAACCATGTCAACACCATAGACTCTAGTCCATAGGATGTTTGGTATAAACAACTTGTGGACTACTTGACTCATTCCATCATCCCTCCTGACCTCTCTAGCAATGCACGGTGGGCTTTCATCAAATGCACAGCTCACTATACCATGCTAGGGGGTCTTCTCTATAAGAGAGGTTTCGACGGCCTCCTTCTTCGCTGTCTAACCTCCACTAAAGCATCTCATGCCATTAAATAGGTCCATGATGGGATTTGTGGCAGACATTTTAGTGGTAACTCGGTTGCCAAGCGCATGATTCACTTGGGCTATTATTGGCCCACTCTTCATCAAGACTGTAGTGATTATGTTTGGCATTGCATCACATGCCAGCAGCACACTAACTTGCTTCACCTCCCTAGCTATGCCTTGCAAGTCACTCAAGATTTTTGGCCTTTTTTACAATGGGGCTTAGATCTCATCAGTGAGATTAACCCTCATTCATATCTTCAACATCAGTCCATTATCACCACCACTGAGTATTTCACTAAATGGGTGGAGGCTATTCCTCTCATCTCCATAAAAGCTGACAAAATTATCAACTTCATCAACACCCACATCATCTGTCACTTTGGTGTACCTCACAAAATCATCACCAATAATGGCAAATCATTTAAAAACAAAACTGTCCAAAAACTTTGTGACTCATTTGGCATCAAGCTCAGCTTCTCTTCGCCTTACTACCCACAACCAAATGGGCAGGCTAAGGCTTCCAACAAAATCTTAACCAAAATTCTAATGAAGGTGGTCAATGACATTGGAAGGGATTGGCATATTCATGTTCCCTTCACTTTGTGGGCCTACCACACTAGCATCTGAACCCCTACGGGTGCTACACCTTTCTCTTTAGTGTACGGAACATAGGCTGTCCTACCTCTCAAAGTATATATCCTATCTCTGTGCATCTCTCTACATGACATTCTTTCTAATGATGACTTTCGTCAAAATCGCTTAGCTCAACTTGAGTTACTCAACAAACATCATCTTGTTGCCCTCAACCATCTCTATGTCTATCAAAATTGCATCAAATGAGCCTATGACAAAAATCTGAGAGAATGAGATTTCAAAATCGGAGACCTCATCCTCAAAGAAAATCAACATGTGACCAATATGGAAAGAAGTAAATGAGGCAAGTTTGCTCCTAATTGGCTTGGACCTTACATCATAACGCACAAGTATGGGTCAGGGACTTATCGTCTGTCTTCTATTGAAGGCCGACCAGAACCTGAGCTTCTTAATGCCTTGCATCTGTGACCATTCTACTGTTAGTTGAGTACTCATTCACTTGACATTTAATTTGAACTCATCCCTTGAGTAATCCTTGTCCTCTTAATCCTCATTCCTTTCAACCCTATTCCCCTAAATGACCCCTCTGTGACCCTTTTATAAAGTATGAATGCTTTGTCCTAATAAAAGGGAGCCCTTAAACTTCTATAGTCTTGTCCATGACTCAAAATTCTATCAAAAATAAATTGAGATGTCAAAATATCAAAAGGTCACAAAATCAAAAGGTAGACTGCTCCCTCGAAGGACATCTATACTATCATTGTTGTAGCTAATAGACTGCTCCCTCGAAGGATAGCTATTCAAAGCCCTCATATATATATAAAGCAAAAATATAGACCACTCCCTCGAAGGATGGCTATGCTTAAAATCTTGCTACAAACAACACTCTCTTAGAAGCTTCTTGCATCGATCAGCTTCACAAATGACCACAAAACAAAATGACATCCCTATGTAGACTTCCCGCATTGATCAGTCTACCAAAAAAAAGTCATGGACTTGACTTGTAGTCGTCTCAGGGTCTCCTATAAAAAGGGGCAAAGTTATCCCTACTCAAAAGGGTTACCCTACCCTCACATATCACATCACCTACTCAAGGGACTTCGATCTCATTTTAATGTCAAAGTGATTTGATTACTTCTCTAACACAACCAATGGTCAACGATGTAATGCATGAATGGGGCTTTTGGTTCTAACAACCCCTATCTATGCTATTATTCTGGTCCTTGTCAATGAAAGGGAAAATATGCCTTTCACTTCTCCCACACTTTGGTCACATTCAACCACATCATTTGCCAACCACACCCTTTTTCAGACCACTAACATTCTCATAGCCTATTCACACTAGTTTTTATGGAAACCAATACACATGGAAACTATCGACTACACAATTTATGTCAAGCATAAACCATTACTTGCTAAAGCATAAATAGACTCATTTCATTTTTATCATATATCCATCACCTAATATGGACAATTTCTAGGGATGAAAAACCCTGACCAATGTTACAGAAGACACCATTACACAATATGGCAAAAGCTATAACATCATCTTCTCCTCATCATTTCAAAGCATGTACCATCAGACATATGGGACATGCTAAATCATTCTCATGACCAAACACATCGACCACTTTGACTCCTCCCCTGAACTACATTGGTCTGAGGCCCTTACACATAGGGGCTATGTAGGTAGCACTCAATTGACACGACATCTTCTGAGGTTCACTCGGCCACATTCATTTGTTTGTCTACCTAATGGACAAACCATTCTACCTTTGACCATGACTTGACCTCAACCAAAACAATCCATAACTGACCCTCTTCCTCCCTTTTAGGGAGAACTACATTGGCTTGAGGCCCTAACAACAAGGGCTATGTAGGCAACACTCAATTGATATGGGGTCTTCTAGGGTTAGCTCAGCCATTCCTTCGTCACATTCCTTCCTCACATTTCTTCATCACAACCAATCACATTATCATAAGCCAATCACATTAGTTTTTATGAATAACAATACACATGGAAACTAACAACCCAACACATCATACATCATTACATCATCATGAAAAATGCATTATCATAACATCATCATCAAGCATCATCATCATATAATCATAACATAATCATTTACATCATAATCATCAATATCATCATAAGTATCATCACATTAATCATCCTAATCATCAAACACCATCATAACATCATCACATTAAGCATACATCATTAAAACATATGAAAAATGATAAACATACTAACATCTATCACATCCACAGCACATCAATAATCCAATCTATATATATATATCAATATTTTTACAATGGTACAATATGTGCCTCTCTCTCTCAAAAATATCTATACATCTCACATCAATGACATGCAGGCCGGTATATACAAAAGCCTCAAGGCTGCGGCTGTGGTGGTGGTTGTGATGACATTGTATCATCCCCACCCTCTGATCATCGCCATCTGTGGGAGCCCAAAGTAGTCACACATGACATAGATCTCTGTCAGCTCTGCTCATCTCTGAGTATCACTGTATCTGAAGAAACACCCTAATGGCACCCTCATAATAGGCAATCTCATCCAAAGCAGTCCTGTACCTAGATATAGGTACAGTTTGTGGTGGACCCATCAATCCTACTACCGCGCCCTACACTGAACCCTATGGTTGTGACTGAACTGGCTGCAGTGATGCTGATTATGCTGGCTCCTGAACTGGCTGCTATGGTGGATGCTATGCACTGCCCTACCCCCAAAAACCTATCCTGCCAAAACCTGAGCCTGGGCTACGGCCAACTGCCCCTACAAAATGGTGATCTACCCTGTCAATGCAGCCACTTGACCTATCAAACCTACCACCTATCCCTGTAATCCTATGACTTGGCTCTCCAAAATGGTCACCTGTCCCTGTGTTGCATCCTTCTCCTAGATGGTAACATCTCTCTCCTATCTAGCAATGTCCCTATCCTGTTCGGCAGTGTCCTTATCTCTCATCACTATCTATAGATCAGGCTATGGTCCTACCTGCACACCTATATACTGCCATGCCCACCAAGCTGAGTAGGCCTCTATGCATCCTAGATCAACTACTAAAGGGCCTATAGGTAGCTCCTCAAAATTTGGTCCCTTTGTCTCCTCTAGTAGTGGGAGCGGTGCCTCTATATCATCTCACCTGTATAGTGGAAAGGTGGGCAGCACATCCTACAACAACCCATATTAACACTACACTCTCTCCACTGGCACCCTCTCAAGCTCACTGACTCATCTGCCTCTGACCCATCTCCAGCTCTGCACACTGACAAACTACTCTCCATGGTCTCTAAAAGCTGGATACGCCAGGTATAGTCTCCAGATAATATCTATTGGGATCAGGGCCTACAGTACCCCTCTATAGTAGTCGATATCTCTGACTACCCCATTCACCTGCATCTATGCCATGACCTCACACCATCACCTAAATCTGACCCTGAAGCCAACTTGAATTGCCACTGGGAGGCCGAGAGGTCACGTCACCACAATGTGCTCATAAGCCTAGCAGTGCAGGAGGTGGCCCACACACAGACTATACCATTGCCACTGACTGATGCCCCACAACTCTCTATATACCTAGGCCAAAAAAATGAGTGTTTAGGCAAGCACTGTCTGCTACTCCACCATCTCTATCAAAACTCTGGTCATAGCGATCAAAAACTTGCCTCCCTCTGCATCTAGCAGCACATAGACAATGATGTTGATCATCATAAGGATGACCATCTAATGTGCATCCTCATCAGTAGCATAGAGGGGCTCATACACAAAACTCATTGAGTGGTAGCTTGTCTCAGCGATGTGCTCTCCAAACAGTGTAACCATATGTATATCATGCACCTCTCTCAAGCATGCATACAGGTCTACTCTATGTACCGATAGCCATAAAATCTGGTACACATCCTCGACTATCACAGTCATCTCCCTTATCGACAAGTGGAAGGTGTTGGTGGAATGATCCCACTGCTCGATCAGAGCCACCTTAGGCTCACATCCCTTGCCACCTGATAGTATCACCACAACCCGTTGAGTCCCACTATGCTCATCTATGCCCACTCCTCCCCAGTAATGTCTTAAGGCATCTGTGTCAGTAATGGTGACAGTCAATCTCATAGCATAAGTGTTTACCTCACCTGCATCCAACAATTAAACTCATGTCAACATGACTACCAATCCCCATGACTCTTTTTCCCTTTTGGGAGACCTAGCTCGGCCATTTTCCCTTTCGTCTATCTACTTGACTATCTACCTGACCATCTTTGGCTATCTTGACACCCGAGTCACCCTTGGCATAACTTCAACCCTTCAACTTGGTATTTTTCACAACCTTTTAAAACCAAGTAGCCACCAACATCGGCAGGCGAGTGATCGACGTCGGCAGGCAACTGACCGACGTCGATAGGCAAGTGACCGACATCGACAGGGAAGTGACTGATGCCAGTCGCTGGTTAGCCAATGTCGGTGAACCCACTGATGTCGGTGAACCTGTCGATGTCGGTGATTGGTTCGACCCAAGAGCCGAATGGGGTGAGCCCTAAAAATTAGGGCTTCCCCATTTAACCCCCCTTTCCCCCCAAAAACCTCTTTATCCCTCCAAAATAATCCTTCCTACCCTTCTCACCCTCCTAACTACCCTTCCTCCTCAATTTCTAGCTGTAAACATACAAATTTCAAAACAAAATCAAATGTAAAAACAAACCAAACAAGCTCAAATATGTCTCTTACCTCATCTCGTCGTCACTGCCATGGTGGCACAATGGGTGCCGCTAGTGGTGGACCTCCCACGGGTCCTCCTCCACCCTCTACCATCTCCTCTATCACACTCTCCTCAACACACTCCTCCTAGCCCACAACTGCCTCTATAACCTCCAATCCTACTCCCAATCACTCCCTCTCTCCACCAATCTCACTTCAACACCTCACACTGCTTAATCAGTCAGCTCAAAGTCATTTTCACTCAATCACTCCAGAGCTCACTTTTCTCACTTGGTCAACAATCAAAAATGACTTTTGGTGGGCTACCAATCAGGTTTTGTCAGATTTGGCATGCTACTGATGTCGGCATAATCGTGCCTTAGGCTGCCAACGTCGACCAATTTCTATCGATGTCAGTCTCTTTTTTTCACCGACATCAATTTTATAACTAACGTCGGTGGCCTTCAACCCTCCAACTTCTTCAAAATGCCCAAAATCATGCCCCCAATCACCGTGCCTTCACAGTAAAAGTCATCTTAGCCTCCTGGGGCACACTTGAGATCACTTTTACCTTCACTTGACTCAACCACAGACCTTGGAGATTGCGACTATCTCCTCTAACCACTTTCAAGATAACTCTGCCTTGGTTGTTTTGATTGCCCTTGCTACCTCATGACTAGTTAGAAAATTTTCCCTGACCCCCACACATATTGGATCGCACTCTAGTTGATCCCCATGTTTGTGGCCTTTTCATGTTTTCCAAGAGCATTTCCTAAGCCTGGGATACTTGAAACACGATGACCATTAGAGCTACAGCCTAGATCATTTAACCCAATCAACTATGACTAAATGCTGGGGCCCAGTTATTTTGATTTTGGCACTCCTCGACCTTTGACCATGACAATTTGACTTACCTATCATGTGGTGTGGCATACATGCAATCTCATCCTTTGTGGCATTCACACTTCAACCTTCACCCTTTCCATCTATCTCTCTATCAAATCGACACCTGATCTCAGGTTCCCTTCCATCGACTCCCGCTTTGAGGGGGGAACACCTCATCCCATACCTGGGGTAACCAACTCCTATTTTTGTCTTACAGTTCATTAAGAACCACCAACAAGACAAAAAGGGGCAAATGTAGACACCAAAATCATGTTTATCCCTTGGTCATCTTTCCCCTTGATCCCCTTTGGTCCACCTTCAAACATTTCTAACCCACTTAATTATTAATTCAA
Source organism: Torreya grandis (assembly GCA_037957365.1). NCBI lineage: Eukaryota > Viridiplantae > Streptophyta > Pinopsida > Cupressales > Taxaceae > Torreya > Torreya grandis. The sequence continues at coordinate 1,212,627 of JARHVA010002838.1, read as the reverse complement.
AATGAATTGACTATTTTAAATTAATAGCCCCCTTGACACCTCACCCCTCCTTGGATACCTTTCCTTGGATGCCTCCCTCACCCCATGCCAAATATTAAATGCTTAAAGCCCATTTCATCCCTCCCACTAGCCTCTCGAACTCATTTAATCTGCCTAAGACCATTTTTCAATGACACATTAGACCTGGCAGTTGCAAGAACAGGCAAAAGGCTAAAAATAGCCTCTTTTCCCATTCTTCAATTGCTGACGTCGGTCAATATGCGGTCGACGTCGATGATTTTGCTAGCATCAGTTCCTTTAAAACTGCATTTCTACTTTTGTTGCCCCTTACAAACGTGAATTTTCTTGCTCCAGGTTTACATCTCTTGCGCTCCTCGACTTCTTGCAAGTATCAACTTTTAAACAACACTCTCTAGGCTTAGAGGTTCTACACCAGTCATTCCATACTGGATTGAAGATTGCATGACATCTCCCGCATTAACCACAACAGAAATAGGACTCCTGCACCTTTGCCTCTCCACTCACAGCTAAGTATTTGTATTGGTCTTATTTTACTATCTTTTTAAATACATTAGCAATTAGACTACTGTCCATTTCCAAGCATTCTGGACACAACCCAGTCTGTTCTTCTCAGGGAGGCTGAAAAGCCTTCTCTCATCTTTATCTCCCCTTTTTCCCCTGTCATCCATTTGATATCTCATTTAGGCCATACTTTCTGCCTTGTAAACCCAACACAAGCCATCAAGCCCCCACAGACCTCCTAAACCATTTTGATTGACTACAGATAGACCTAAAACTCATCCAAAACCTCATTGCCCTGACCGACGCTGGCCACCAGGCCCATTGCCCCTACCGACGTCGACAGACTAATCGACGGTGGTGACCTTGACCTACCAATGTCGGCATAACAACTGATGCTGGTGACTGTGTAAGACAGATTGCCACATACAGGTATGCATTTATTTTTATTTCTTTTATTCAGTCTTTTATCATTTCCTTTTCTAGCAACATTTTGTTTTTTGTCAACCAGTAGACTGTCACCCCTCCATGAAGTCTTTGCACCTCTGGGATCAAGCTTTTGCTTGGCAGTCTACCACATATCTATCTAACAGTTTTCTTGTTTTAGTCTCTCTTATCTACAGGTGTCATCTTCCACAGCCAAAGAGGAGTCCATTCAACGTCTGGATACGATGCGCTAACTTCATTCGGGTATCATCTAACCCTTGACCATTACTTAGTTTCTTTCATCTTCTGAATGTGGAAAAGTGAAAAACTTGTTAGAAACACCAGTCACCATTGCCACCTCATCTATGAATAGTGACTTGTGAATAGTGATCCATGAATTGTGATCATGAATAGTGCCCTGTGAATAATACTCATGAATAGTAATTTATGAATAGTGACATGTGAATAGTGACTTTACACCCAACAATCTCCCACTTGAAGTCATATGCATAGGACTTTAAACCACATGTGTCTTTATGCCAACATGATTCCATATAGATACCTACCAGCTATCATCATGCCCACTACTGCTCACACACACAAACCCAATAGAAGTTTTTTACACTACTAAAAATTCTCTACCCTGACCAAATTTGTCAACCTATGATTCTCTCAATATAAATGAAGCAACTTGAAGTGAATCCCACTTCACCATAAACCCAATATTTTCTCAAGATTTTTCCATGAACCACTCATAACTCCTACTACTAGGAAACATCTGGTTTCATGCACACCATTGCTCTATAAGGCTCATCCTACTCCCAATGAATATAAAACATAGGAAAACCATCTTATCCTCATGTATAGGACACTCTAGAAGACAACTCCAAATAATACAAGAATTTAGGTACTTGACTTCCTTATTTCCATGCCCACTGTGCAGCTCTATCCTTGGTTTGTGATGCAGGGGCATCCTTCATGGAACAAGATGATTACAAATTTTGTCTAATTCAAGTGCTTAGGGAGTCAAAAATAAATCTTTATGGTGTGTAATAAATGTTATAAGTCTAAAAAAATCACTATGGAATGCTTTCCAAGTTCTTTTAGAGTGCTTAAGGTGGTTAGAGATTCAAACTTGAGTTTCCCACCCAAATTACACAATTTGAAATTTGAATACTTTGTCATAGAAAGGTTGTCTTAGTAAGTGGTATAGTGGTAATTAAGTTATAAAGAGAATAGATATGTTAATAAGAAGACATTTTAGGTCTAAATATTTAGTATTAAGTCACACTTTTATGAAATGATTCACCTTGTTGTTTGTGTCAAGGACAACATTCTTACAAGTGTTTGCTTGAAGGTAGTTTTGGTAGTTATTCTATAAATAAGGTGGTAGTTTTTCTTTTTTGGATAGTATGGTTGATATTTTATTTGAATGAGGGAAAATACCAAAAATATATGTAGATTAAACCCTTAATAATTTGATAATTGAAGACAATTATATTTTTTTTCTATATGTGTACCATGTTTAAAAGTGTTTAAAGCATGAAATAAAGGAAGTTATGGTAGTGTTGTGTTTGCAAGAATAAATGGATTATGGGTTTATTATTAGATTTTTTAATGTTTTAAGATGATTCATATGTTATTTTCCATATCATTCTACTAATAGGTTACATAGCTTTATGATATAATTTATTTTTAGACAGAGAATTAATAGGGCATTCTGGTGAAGAACCTTGTGAAGGTATTTTGGTGAAGAACCTGGTGAAGGAATTATATTGAGTAGTTATTGGTTTCAAGAAATATTTGAATTTTTATAAAACTTAATAATATTATGTACAATTTTTGGGAGAACCTGCCCTTGAAAGCCAAGTTCTCAAATGACTGTTGTTTAACCTGTGAAGTGAGTCTTTATGCTCTGTGTGAGCCTAGTTGTCATAAAAAGGTTAAAAATTATAAATATTGAACATAAAAGGGTGAATTTCATGGTTTTATTTCTTTTCAAATCATTATATAGTATCAACACCATTGGAGGATGAGCAAATCTTAATAAAATCACTTACAGGCTCTAAGCATTACCACTGTGTATATTGTGCATTAGGAAAGGAGGTTACAAAAATATATGTGGATGTAATTCTTATTTTGGAAAGGTGTTTTATGGAATTTATAGATCATAAACCACATACAAGTGTTTTTAAACTTTCTTGGAAGATTCATTGGCAAGAACTAGTCTTTAATACCCTGCACACAAGACTGTGTCATTGTTTTCACCAAGAATGCATTATAAACTGTAGATAGATTCATTATTGTATGAATATAAAAAATTGGAAAATGTGAATATGGGTCCTAAAAATCCAAAAAAAAATTACAGTGACTTTAATCCTTGTTTGAAACATGCAAATTTAAATAGTGTGTTCTTAGTTCTACTGAACCCTATGGAACCTTATCTAGGGTTTTAATCTAGAAACTCAATTTTTTGATGATTGCACCATTGTAAATTCCCAAAATTTGGTCATCATCAATGTTTTAGTGAATAAAAAAATATTTTGTATTTTTTTATTTGATTTTGTACATGTTGAATCAGCCTAAAATGAGGGCTACAAGAGTGACTGTGATAAAGGAGAAAGTTGCCAATAGCAAGGAAATAGGTAGTGAAAAGTGTTGATAATATTAATAAAGGAATATAAAGGAAAATAGGAGAATTATAAGGCCTATTAAATCCATTATAAATATAAATAATTTATGAAACCATTAATAGTCATATGAACCTGAGAATAATAGAGAACATTGGGCATAAAAAGAATTTGTGAGCTTATTAGTCATCTCTACATCATTTGGTATCAGAGCTAGTTTGCTCTTGGTGGTGGGTGATTTTTGATAGTTGAAAAGAAGAGAGGAATTGATAAGTAAAAAATAAATACTAGACACCATGTGTCTAGAGGTGAATTATAGGAAATGGAACCAAGAACAGTGTTCTATGGAACAAAGAGTGGATAGAGGTAGTAGAGATCAAGATGGAATTGTGGAGAATTTGATGGGTTAGATGACATAAATAATTACACATTTGATTTTTAGGATGGAATCCATTAATAATTCTCTTAAATAAAGATTACAAAGTATAGAGATAGTACATGTGGAAGGTAATGAAGGAAAACAAGGTCAAGAGGAACCTTTGTAGCCAAGGATAGTTGGAGAATGAGTGGAGTAGCAGTCCAAGAGGCCACAAAATTATATTGTATTAGTTTAAGATAATATGAGATGACATTATCATGCATATGAATTAAATCAATTTACAATTGATAAAGCAAAAACTAATGATAGTTTATTAATAAATAGACATAGACCAACCTTTCAAGGACAATGCTAGCATTGTAATAGAGCAAGACATAGTGTAATGGAACGTCCATCAAATTTTTGTAGGGATGGTAAATATAATGTAAGAGGATCACATAAATAAAATAGACAAGTGAGAATATAATCTTTCTCATGAGAAGAGTTTTATTTTAGTAGAAGGGACAAGTACAAGAACCAGTACAGAGGAGAAGCTTGTTTAGGAGCAGTTATAAAACAAAGGGAAAGTGTTATAGTGTGGTGATTGATGGAGGAAGTAAAAATAATATAGTATATTTTGAGATGGTAAAAAGTTTGGGATTGAAGAGGATTCCACATCCATGTCTTTAAAAGGTAACATGGGTTCAAGAAAGACATCAAATCATGGTAAGTGAACAAAGTTTGGTTGAATTTTATATAGGTGGATATAAGGATAGAGTTTTGTGTGACATAATTCCCATGAACATTTTCCATTTGTTTCTATGGGGGCATGGAAATTTTATAGTAAGGTTATTCATGATGGGGAAGCAAACACTTAAATTATGGATAAATCTGGGTTGACACATGTTCTTTTACCTTTGAAAGGTAATACAGGTAGAGTGGAACAAAAAGTGATGTTGATGGTAACCAAATAGTACTTTGGTAAAGCTATGGAGAGTTAGAACTTGATCAATTCCCCTAATAAGGAAGAGAAGACAAGTTTTCTTGAGATGGTGAGTATGGAGAGGTATGAGTCCACAAATTTGGACATGGAAGATAGCCAACAAGAGAATATATTGTTAGACAAGATCCCTAAGTTGGATGGAGGAAGTGATCTTTATAGGAAGGAAGTGGTAGCTAACATGAAGTGAAAGAATGAAGGATGTAAAAACCAAGAAGGTAGAGAGTATACCAAAAGAAGAGGGAAAAAAATCATAATTAAGATGGATAAGAAGTGGCTTGGGAATGACACCAAGCAAGAGAGGAAGTTGGACAATAAAGTGTCCAAGAAAGAAGCACAAGATAGAGCCATGAGGGATCCAAATTTTTATGCTAACAATATATTTTAAGATTTTAACATAGGTTACACAAGGGAAACCACCAAGCAAGTCTTAGAGTCAAAGAAGATAAAAGCATTTGTGGTCAAAGAACATAGGGATAATCTTATACATCTAAAGATTCATCAATAAATAAAAAACAAGGAGAAAGAATCTTGACCAAAGAGGAAAAAAAATAATGGAATAAGGTGAGAGAAAATAAGATGCAATGTGCATGAAAATATTTAACTTGTAGGTGAAAACAATAGTTGAAGACTAGATTTAAGAGACAAGAATGCAAGATCAATAGTTGTTAGAACTCTATGTGAAGAAGAAAGATCAAGCTTGTGACCATGAAAATATTAATTAAAGTGAGAATAAGAGTGACAAATAAGTTATTATTTTGTAGTTTAAAGGATCATCTAGGAGTATGATAAGTGGAGAAACTCCGTACAAGATCAAGTAGCAAGCAAACATTGAATGGGATAAGGTATGTAAATCTCAAAGAAGTATAAATTAGACTAAAGATTTTCTATTCTTATGTGTATGTGAGAGTGATCTTGTAAGTCAAGATCCTAAGATAATAACTAAGGAAGTTGGATAGCATAATGGAGGTCCATATAAGGCTAAGAAAATGAAAACAAGTCAAGAAAAGATAGTCAAAGGACTAGACATGCATATGAAAGAAGAAAAGGATCAAGGTACACTCGTGTAAGCTTTTGAAGTTCATGATTTTTGTTATAAATCTTTTCCTAATGATGGATATACATAATATATAGGTGGTATGAGGAGAAACCATAATCAAGACAGGCATTTAAACATGCAAAGATATGGTAATGATTTTTAGGTTGTTCAAGTTTTGGAAAGTGACAAGTTCATCATATTCAAGGAAGATATATGGGAGATGGGTAGTGAAGAAACAAGGAGAGTGGTTCATGTTGAATTGTCAAGACAATATTCCCAAATAAAGGTATTTAATAGTTTGGAAATTGTCTTTATAAGACTAGAAAGTGTGGAGGATGCATTGCATCATGATTTAAGGTATGAGGATGATTATAAACAACTATCATATATTGATTTGAGTATAATGATACCTTGTTTGTTATTTGAAGAAGAAATATTTAGATAAGAAGGAATGAATCAAGCTCAATGTATTTGGAGTAAACCAAATGTGTTGAAGGAGATAATGAATATGGTAGACCTTATCATCACAGTGATAAAATGAAGGAATACTCAGTCATAGTGAAGACCAAACAATTGGAATAGCTCAAGGAGTGGAATATAGAAATGCATTTGCATTCAAAAAATGGTTATGAAGTTAAAATTGGATAGAATAATTAGGTACAATAGATGGAGGAAAGAAGTAGGACCCTGAATTTTCAAGTTCAAAATGTACTCATGCAAGTGGAGTCACAATTTGAAGTACTGAAAGGAATATGTAGGTTGAACAATTGTTCAAAGGATAGAAGGATTAGTTTGGATGATAGAGACATGAAGTGAGCATGGGAAAATATAAAGAATTATATTAAAATCATGTATTTTATAAATATGCAAATAATTTCCAAAGATGAATAACATTTAAAGAATTAAAGAAAGAGGAAGAAGCAACAAATAGGGCATATTAAGCTAGAATTTCATTTTCTCAGTTCTAGTCATGCATATGAACAAGAGTTGCACAATGGGGAAAGCATGTTAATAAATTTTAGTTTTTTATAATAATAAATTAATATAAAGGCAACAATTAAATTGGATACAATAGGTACAAGTGTAAATCAGTTGGGTTAAGTAAATACAACTAAGGCAGAATGCATCTTGAATAAGCAAAGTAAGAAGGATACTTGGAACCAAAAACATATAAACTTTAAGAAACCACACTTCATGGAATACATTACAAGGAATAAATATGTTTAAAATAAATATGCAATCATAATCTGGAAGGATTCATACAAACAACCTGTAGGTTTTGTTCCTTTATTCCCTTAGGAGTATGATGCAGGGGCATCCTTCATGGAACAAGATGATTGTAAATTTTGTACAATTCAAGTGCTTAGGGAGTCAAAAATACATGTTTAAGGTGTTGGATAAATTTTAGGAGTCTAAAAAATTCACTATGGAATGCTTTCTAAGTGCTTAGGGTGGTTATAAATTCAAACTTGAGTTTCCCACCAAAATTACACAATTTGAAATTTAAATACTTTGTCATAAAAAGTTGTCTTAGGAAGTGGTATAGTGGTCATTAAGTTGTCAATAGAATATATATGTTAATAATAATAAATTTTAGGTCTAAATACATTGTCTTAATTCACCCTTATACGGAATTATTCACCTTTTTATTTGTGTCAAGGACAACATTCATACAAGTGTTTGCTTGAAGGCAGTCTTAGTAGTTATTTTATATATAAGGTGGTAGTTTTTGGTTTTTAGATGGTATGGTTGATATTGTATTAAAATTAGGAGGGAAAATAATAGAATATATGTAGATGAAACCCTCAAAAAGTTTATACCCGAAGACAATTCTATTTTTTTGTATGTGAATCATGTTTGACAATGTTTAAAACATGAAATAAAGGAAGTTGTGGTAGTGTTGTATTTCCAAGCATAAATGGACTGTGAGTTTGATATTGGATTATTTAATGTGTTAAGATGATTCATATTTTATTTTCCATATCATTTTGCTAACATGTTGCATATCTTTGTGATATAATGCATTTTCAGATAGTGAATTAACAAGGCATTCTTGTGAAGAACTTTGTGAAGGTATTTCAGTGAAGAACATGGTGAAGGAATTATATTGATTAATTATTGGTTTCAATACATAGTTTAATTTGTATAAACATTTTCATTATTGTGTATATTTTTTGGGTGAACCTTCCCTTGAAAGCCATGTTCTCAAATGAATGTTGTTTAACCTATGAAGCGACTCTGTGTGCTCTATGTGAGCCTAGATTGTCATAAAAAAAGTTGAAAATTGTAAAACTTAAACATAAAAGGGTGAATTCCATGGTTTTACTGATTTATAAATCATTTTATATTCTCAACACCATTGGATGATGAGCAAATCTCAATAAACGCACTTGCATGCCCTAAACATTGCCACTATGTATATAAAGCATTGTGAAAGGAAGTTAAAAAAATATATATGGATGTAATTATTGTTTTAGAAAGGTTTTTGAGGGATTTTATAGTAATATCAACCACATATAGGTGTTACTAACCTTTCTTGGAAGATTCATTGGCAATAAATAGTCTTTATAACCCTGGACACAAGACTGTGTGATTGTTTGCACCAAGAGCATGTTGTAAAAGGTAAGAAAAGTGATTATTGTATGAATATAAAAATTAGAAAAGGTGAATATAGGTATTAAATATCCTATAAATTGTTTACAATGGCTTTAATCATTGTTTAAATGTACAAACTTAAATAGTGTGCTCTCAGGTTCTATAAAACCCTATGAAAATTTGTCTAGGGTTTTAATATAGAAACTCAATTTATCGATGATTTCACCATTGGGAATTCCCATATTTTGGTCATCAACAAGGTTTTAGTGAGTTCAAAAATATTTTGGAGTTTTTTATTTGATCATGTACATGTTAAATTAGCCTAAAAAGATGGCTACAAGAGTGATTGTCATAAAGGAGAAAGTTGTCAATAACAAGGAAATAGGTAGTGAAAAGTGTTGATAAGAGTAAGAAAGGACAAGAAAGGAAAAAAAGGAGTATGAGAAGGATTATTAAATCCATTATAAAGATAAATAATTTATGAAATCCTGAATAGTCATATGAACCTTAGAAGGATAGAGAACATTGGGCATTAAAGGACTTTGTGAGCTTGTGGGTAATCTTTGCATCAATTTTCTCCTTTAACCACCTTCATCACATCCTAGAAACCCAATCCATCACACCATGATCATGTTAGGGTCTGTAACCAACATGCCATAAAACATAGTATCATCTTCTACTAAACCATGGATCTCCATGAAGGTACTATTGTACCCTAAATACACATCTTCTTCAGCCTGTACAGTCTTCAATATACAAAATAAAAACTCCTTACCTCATCCACATAGCCCTCTTGGCTACTCCTATCTCATCATGAGACCACCATGTAGATATGAGATACATCTCATTGCTCCAAATCCTAAATAGCAACAAGTGCATACTACACTCACATTTGTAGTCACCAACTGGAGAGAAGAATCCATAGAAGCCAGCACCTAACTTATACATGTAGAAAATTTCTACCTACCATGATCAACATGGTCCCATCCATAGTTCTTGTGAATTCATCACACTACTCAGTGATTCACAACACCTATCAAGTTTTTGAGCCCAAATCAAAATACATCTTACTCTACTGCATGTCAATCCAACTCATGTGTATAGTTACTCCATGCATCGATCTATTTGACTACTCACATCAGCTACATCATATCCCTCTTGGCTACTAATTTTTTCTACACTACAACCACTGAGGACATCACTCAGTTCATTAATGAGATGTGAAAGATCCAACACTAGTCTTCTCCTTCCATGAAACCTCAGGTCTCTTGTTCTTCTCCATCCAACTACTTTAAGTACACAATTATATTTTTGGTACCTCCTCCTATACATGGATTTTTATCACCATCTCAGGAAACAACATGTGATTAGTAGGATGCCACATCATGCACCCCTTCTCCATCTGAGAACCATAACAAGGTCATGCCTTATCATCACCCTCCATCTTCACTAATGGAGACTAGATTGCTCCACAATAGGCTACATAATTTCTTCTATAAGAACATTATTGGTGTTGATATATCTGGAAAATCTTATATAGCTTCTCCTTAATTCTCATCTACATCCTCATCTTCCACATAGAGTAAACAACTTTCCATGCAAACTTTTATTTTTGCTTCATATTTGAGTCTCTCCACCTATATCTCGCACTTACACAAAACTAGCCAACAACCATGGCTCTGATACCACTTGTTAGGAAATAAACATCCTATAGTACAAGTAATAAAATAAAATTATAGATAAATAAGATACAACAAACACATAAATAGGAGAGCAAACCACAACACCAAATATACATGGATAACCCTTAGAAAACTAGCAAGGAAACAACCATGAGGTAAAAGCAGCATCTAGATTTCAATATTCCATCAGTAACTCTCTCTTACATAGTTCCTTTCACAACATCTATAATGTGATTAAATATTACACCAAGCTATCCATGATCTAACCTCCAACATGATCTGAGCTAGTAACCTCCAAAATCCAAGCTGTAACAAGCAACAACCATGATAATCACATAACATCTAAAGGAGATCCAAAGCTGTAACTTCCTCTATAGATCCATCTCATGCACCTCAGTGAGAAAATTAAAACCTACCTTCCATGATCCAACCTTCAACCTTCATTTAATGCTTACAACCCAAACATCTAGGTAAGGCATCCAAGCCTTCATAATCTAACCATGGATCCAAAAATGGAGAGCCTCCAAGGGATCCTCCTTAATCCTAGAGAGGTAATAGAGAGAAAATATGACACCATATTTGAGTGGGATTAATAGTAACACCACAAGAGCCACTCACATTCACTCATGTGCATAATCCAAAAGCCACCCATGTGTTTTGGATATAAAATGCACCACTCTCATAGTGGGGGTGTCGTGTGGTCTCCATTATGTTTGTCAACATGTGAAAAAGTATCCAAAGTGGATTCTCTACTAGACAAGAACAAGTGACACCTCCATGTGGCTCCAACCATTATCCCCCACTCCACAAGTGAGTCCAAACTACAACAATGATCTTCTTGTCTTCTTCCTCCACATGACCTCTTATCTTTTACATCATGTGTCAAACCTATGTGATAACAAAGGATGAAACATGTCCCTTAGTGGAGTGATATGCCCCACACCCTTCACACCACTTTGACCACACCATAGGACCCTCTAAAGGGCCCTCCTATTGCATCATTTACCACATCACTTACATGCCACATCACTTAAGATCCACCTCACCTACCTAGTCACCATTTCTACCTCATATGTGAATAGTGACATGTGAACAGTGATCTGTATCTACTGCCCATGAGGAGTACTCATGAATAATCACCTACGAATAGTATTCATGAATAGTACTTTGTGAACAGTGACCTATGAATAGTGGCTTCACACCCAATACTACCTTTATTGGTGAATTTTAAGACACAAGATGGTAATGTTTTAGATTATTATGATAGTGATGATCATGAGGCTAACATGGTTAATATGACAGACGATCAAATACTCAAGATAAATTTTAATCCTTTAGATGAGGATTTATCTCATACTTTGTTCACACCTATTAGTCCATGGGTTTATTGTGATGATTCAATATCCATTGATATAAATCATCTAGATTTAAAGGGAAACCATAATTGATATGCCTAAAGATGATAATGTGAATAATTGTTGCAATAATAGATCCTAAAAGGATTGTATGAATAATTTCATGAATAATGTGGAAATATCTGGCATAATTTTTTCACAATCATTACAAGTAGTTTCACATCAAGATAAACCCATAATAAATTTACAAATTTTATTCATCAAGTTTTTCACATTACCTATTACTAGACATCAATCAATAGCACATCTTTTGCATACAAAAGGCAAACAATATTGTGTTTATCATATAATCATATGACATGATATAGATCATTGTTAGACATTCCAAAATAAAATTCAAAAATATAAGAATTAAAGCATTATAATATTTATATAAAATCAAAAAATGTCTATTACTAATGGGTTCAAAATACATCATCTATAGATATGACATGCAAAAATTAAACTTGACAAAAATATTTTACCATCACAATATATATGGAGGGATATTATTAAAAATAGAATCCCATTGATACTATCACATGGGAGACTATATTTAGTGTTAGAGGATTAAAACAATTAGGGTATAATATTAATGAGCTACATCATAGTGCATAATGGAAATAATCTCTTGGATATATCATACACCCAATAGCTTATGGACAAAAAAATTTCAATACAAAGCTATAAGTTATGCCTCATACACACAGTGTAACATTTAAATTGGGATGATCATGGTTACTAAAAATACAAGATAAAATAGATACTACTAAACAATGCATTAACTTTTCACATTCAGGAAGAATAATTCACATATCACACGATGGTCACAATGAAGGGGACAATGAAATATCTTTAAAAGTAATAAATATAACATAATATTCACATTTAGAAGGTGAAAAGAGTATGCCATGTACATATACAACTCTAAATATTTCAATTTTGATGAGGATGACTTATATGATGATCATTAATTACTTTCAAATAACTCAAAAAATTAAAAATCTTATTATACATAGCTTCTTGATTATTACATCAAGTTATTCTTCTATTTCTTGCACATGTGATTGATTTGACAATTTCTTATAAGCCCTTGGATATTAGTGACTTATTGGCCTCTTGACTCTTTATTTTTCACCTTTCATAATTAAAACAATCCAACATAGTGAACCCTACTACCATATTTTACCAAACACCTTATTTTTTCATACTTTGAATTGATAAAATTACATTTTCTGACAAGGACAATATCAACTAGTATGGGACATGACCAAAAACCAATACTAGAATGAGTTGGGCTATCCTACCCTATTCCCTTTTTTTCATAGTCAAATTAGAAATAGATCACACATATCCTTAATATTATAAATTTCTTGATATTTCACTTAGTTTTAGTATACAAAACAATAGGTATTCATGTAAAATATTTATTTTCCTATGTTATATTTCTCATATGTGCAAGTTACATACTTTGAAAAGTATAAATTCGATGAGTTAAGGGCATAAAATCATTCATCCAAATACTTATTCAATCTCCTAAATCCTTTTAAAAGTTATAAAATCACAATTTAGTGGGGGCATATTGCTCATACATAGAAATTCCCTATTTTTTAGTGCATATTTTACCTAGATACATGTTGAAATTTTTCACATCCCTCTCCTTCTAATTTTGAAACCATAGTTAATCACTAGTTTCTATTGGTATAAGATGCACATTCAAAAAGTACAAAAAAATCAAATATTGAAAAAAAAACAAAAAAACATTCAAATATTTTAGAAGTCCAAAATCAATACCTAAGCATGATTAGAAATATATTTTACATCATTGCCATATGTTATTTATCTCATGATTGGTAGATACAATACTATTTTTCTTTCACACATGCATTTCAATGGTATTCATGAGTGTTATGTAGGACATATAGATTTCACATGGACTAAGATGTTAGAATTTCCTCTACCCAGTAGCCATGCTAAACTAGGAGCATATTATCCACAACTTATAGTATTTACAAGTGTTACCTTTCTATCACTCCTATATTTTTGAGCTACCAACATTTTTACAAATGTATTGCTAACATCCCTATCTTACATGATGTACATGGACATGTAATTTTCTAGGATAAGATCACATTACATATATATAATGTTTCTATTTCTATATTCCATTGATTCTATTACTTGTACATAGTAAACTAGACTTTATTTGTCTATTGTGTATGGCCCTTAGCCTTTGTGTGTAAATTTATTGAACATCTCTATGATACCTTGTTTGGTATGTGAAAATTTTTAAATGTCCATTTCTTGTGACCCTTGGCCCTTTTTTTGTGTGACATTCAGACATGTCCCTTATTTTAGACATTATTCATGTTCTTTTAATTTTTGACCTTGATCTCGTGTGTGCAATATTTTGCATATGTGGAACATGTCCATTTTATGTTACCCTTGTCCTTATTGTATGACACTGTAATTATTTTTTTGTGTGATTGTTGAGATTGTTAAGTTTTATGAGTTTCATGATCCATATCATGCACTAACTAATGCATAGGATTATAATTTTATAATCTATTACTATGAGCATCACTGATATAGTTTTATAGGCCTTACCTCATATGTTACATAAAAAATTAAAATGATATAGATCCTATTTTTTTACATACTTTTCACATATGCTACATTATTCAATGATTACATTTTACTACACATGAGACAATTATATTTTAATTTTCAATGAGTGACTTTCAAGATACACAATTCCTTTATCTCAAAAGGGGGCATTTTAGTGGGATTTTCATACATGAGATAAGTCTCTTCATGAGAAAAAGTCGGTTTTAAGTACAAAATAGTGTATTAAATTTTTCACAAGGGATCAAAATCAAATAATTGGTATATATTATGGGGGCATATACCATGCATATGCACGTACATTACAAGAACAAAATATAGATTCATTTAACTTTGGGTGCATGATATAGATTCATGCACAGGGTTTTAACAAAATTTACAAATTTACATTTAAATTTAGTTAAATATTCTACATTTATCAATGGGGGCATGTTATAGATTCATTCACACTTTAATATTATTCAAAATTTTAGGGACATGACAAAGATTAATAACATGATTTCAATACTACTTGCTATCTACAAATAGGGTAGGAGAACAAATGTTTTCCATTCTCTTTTGGTCATGAATTCATGAAGTAAGGGAAAAAATGGCGCTTGAATCTATAATCCATATGCAATGGTTGATTCAATTAAATTACATAATTCAAATCTTATAGGTTCAATGCCCTCTAACATTATTGCTTGGGAGTCTATTATGGATTTCACCTATTTCACGTCTCAGGGTTACAATTACCAACAACACAATTTGAGGTTTATGCATCCATCAATGGGTTTTATTTTATATACAAGTTAAATTTAATTTAAGACTTGGTTAACCTCAAAATCATCATTTATTTATCTAAGGAACCAACCTCTCCAAGTGATTCATAGGATGCACCAATTCTATAATGCTTCAATGAAGCATCATCTCCAATAAAAGTTACAAGAGAAACATTGGTTTCACACATACATGGGTACTCCCTTGTTATTTTAAATACTTTAAAATTTAATTTATATTTCAAATTTTTTATTTTTTATATGTGATTTAACTATTTTAAATTATTGAAGAATTTTACATTGAACACCTTGCATGATTGGAGATTTCTCACAAAATAAAAGTGATTGGGACACACTCAATTATATATTTCTTTTATTAATTCCATTTCTAGATGAAAAAGAAAAAAATTAGTCACTCAAATGTGATCACAAATACTTTATTATGTGATCACTTTAATTGACTTAAGCACTTAATCTGGACCTATTTCACCACCTCACTCTATCATAAGCATTTATGTAGACCTATTCATTTTTACATTACTATCTTAGGCCTACAAAAATGTTCTAAACTTCTAAAAACCCCTCTAATCACTTTTACATATATCCCAAGACTCAAAATTCACGTGTTACCCTTTAGGACAAGATAAACCTTTAAGGGACAATAATGGAAGTCAATTTTGTCGCCTATAGGTTGATCACATCTTTAACCCTTATAATGGTCACTTTTCAAATTTATATATTCCATTATAGGTTCATCTATATTTTTAGGATAATTAGTGTCAATCTTTCTCATTTTGGATTGGTATAAAGGCATATCTAAGACACTTATTCTACCACTTGGAAATTTAAATACAAAGGCATACTTATAATATTAAACACTAAATAAAGCCTATATATGCTTCCCAAATGTTATTATAAAAATTGAATTAATTCTTAGCCAAGTCAAGAGCTTGTTTTATCCAATATTAAAGAATAATTATCAAGTATTCAATCCATCTCGAGATACATACATGTAGTCAAAGGAGCACATTTTCACAAATCACTCTAAGTGGGGGAACTATATCAACTTGATTTACCTTTTTATAATATTAGATATTTAGGCTAAAATATATCATCATGGGGGTGATTGGGGTTATCACAATTGATTGCACTCCCCTTTTTTCAATTTATAGTTTTTTAGTCATTACAAGCTCTATTAGGGTTTCAATTTTGAGCAAATCATTTGAATGTCTTTTATGCACATCCGAAGGTAAAATTTTCACACAGGTGTATTTTTAGGTGTTACATATGATCTTCCCTAATTTCCCTAATTTTTAAATAAGGACAAAATTTACCAACTTAGGAAAATAGTGCCAGTCACTCCT
This sequence comes from Torreya grandis, assembly GCA_037957365.1. Taxonomy (NCBI): domain Eukaryota; kingdom Viridiplantae; phylum Streptophyta; class Pinopsida; order Cupressales; family Taxaceae; genus Torreya; species Torreya grandis. The sequence continues at coordinate 1,196,237 of JARHVA010002838.1, read as the reverse complement.
ATCCTAGTTTGGTTGATCCTATCCCTCATCATTCTTAATTCTAGTTTTTGTACCACTTTTAGAATTATTCATCGTTGATCATTTCCACTCATTTGCTAGTTTTACGCTTCAACATATAAATAATAAACAACTAAGTCTTATCTTTTATTCATATTTATCCTTATTTCATTCGATTGTGATTTGTTGATTTTAATACTTTACTTTTATTATACTTGTCACAAGTTGATTTAAAACATTTTCTATCATTATATTCAATTTATTTTAATTAGGATTATCACTTCATTAATTTAGAATTGAATAACTTGATTTTTTACCCTAGGGTTTAGATAAATTTCTAAGCACCTACCAATATTTTTTATTTCAACTTTAGATCTAATATCTAATACTAAAATAACCTACTTTCAATCTTAAATTTAATCAGTGACACTAAAAGTGTATATGCATAATATTTTCAAACTTTATTAATTACTAATGTTTTCTCTCTTGTAGGAACCCATTGAGTCTCAATCTCTCCGAGTGCATGAATTAAAAGGTCTAGGAAAGGGGTGGGCAAACCATTGGTGCTTCACAAGATTGTTGACCCCTATACTACCACTTGATATCTACACAACCTCCTCCTATGTAATTCCCTAAGGCTTGCCTCCTCTCTTGCACACTCCTCCAAACATTTCACTACCTTACTTATCCCCTTCCTAAGCATAAAACCCCTTTTGGACATTGATTATACACTATCATTCTGGTTTGACCCTATATATATATTTTTAAAAGTATATTACGGGTCTAGGTCAGTTCTGGCTGACCTAGACTAAGACCTAACTTATTTTTATTAAATAATGATACAGAGTCAAATTGGGCCAACCATGTCTGCTAGACTTTTAAAATGTTTTAGGGTTAGATTGAGATATATATACACATTCATATATTTCATTTAGAGAGAAAACAAGAGCATTATATTTCACATCTGCTTATCCACCATTCTACTTTAGGGACATAGCTTAGGGTTTCAATAATTTATTTGGAGATATGGCTATTGTCTTCTAGAAAGGTCTTTTGGATGCATAGAGAAGTTGTGTAGCCTAGACTTGACTTAACCTTGTTATGCTTACATACCAAAATAACCTCTTTCAAAGCACCTTGGCCAAAAGAGAGATTGAGGCTTGACGCATTCATCTTAAAGGTAAGTATTCCTAATTTTTTTTCTCCTTTGTAATAGTAGATATATTTGCATTTGTACTTCTCTCTCATACATTTGGATTTCATATACATTTACTTGAGTATAGATATTCAATGCATATTTAATTTTTATGTTTATTATCCCCACTTTGTGTCAAATTATTTGGTGAGCACTATATTATATTTTGTTTTGCTTTGCATTTACTTAGTGAATATGAAAACATATGACCTAATTAGGGTTATTACATAGTGTTGCTTGACTAGAGGTTTTATAACCCTCTATAGTGATGTTATATTGGTAAGAGATCCTTTGGTTAGGTCTAGCAGATCCATCTTGGTTATGACCCCAAATATTTAATATATCAATAATCAAAAGTGTAACTAGGATTTATCTTCTCTGAGATAGGATTGATTAATAGGTAAGCTACATTTTTCTTTATATACATTCAAGTGAACTTGACGTGAACCATATCTTTGTAGGTTTTCTTTCATGCATTTATTTTATCATCATATTATATATTTCTATATTTTTAGTAATGTATCTAACCTATCAGTATAGTTATAATAGTTTTGTGTAGGTTTAACACATAATCATTCCAAAATGACTATGTTTTATCTATATAGGTCTTCTCCAAATATAGCTCACTAGATTGATTAACTTGGCATAATATTATTATTTAGCTACATTATTGCATACATTGTTGAAATAGTTGAATCTATTCACCATTCTTTTTTTTCAACATATTTGTTTACAAACATAGTTGATCTAGTTGACTCTATTTGTAACTTCTTTTCAACACATAGCTTTTACAAAATCCATCGACCCAATTGAATCTATTCACAAAATATTTGAATCAAAACTTGAGCATCATAACATAATTTTTTTGAATATAAGCATCTTGAAAACCACCAAGGTTCATTATTACTCTATCATTTTAGTCTTTCATTTTTCATATTATTTTTCACAAGTTTATAGTCTATAAAACTATAGCCTTACAACAAGTTGCATCGACTAGCTCGACATGATTTTGTAGCCTATTTTATATCTCAAAGATATAGTCAGCCTATTTGATTGTGTTATTATAGATCTTGATTCCATAAAATAATAGCAACCCATTCAACTCTATTTTTCATTGTTTACATACAATTTTGCTTGAACTGACTCTATACTCTTCATAATCAAAGGAATTAACCTCTTTTTGATAGTAATTACTTCACTTTTTTTTTAGTTTATTGCATGATTAGAATAAAAAACATAAATTAATTAGGAGGTTTTTCAATTCACCAATTTAGTCACACTATTTTTCCTATTTTTCACACTTCAAAATCACTTTACAAAAATAACATTAAATATTTATCTTCCCAAGCCCTACTGACTTGGATTTCATCACCAAAGGGGGAAGCTAACTTGGTTTTCTAGCCAATTATAAACATGTGGTTGATGGTATATATTTTAAAATCACCTGACACCCTTATCATTTTAGTATTGTGAAGTGAGGGAGTAGGCCCTAATATCAAGTCAATACCATTGCCAATATAGATCCCTTTCAGCCTAAACTTCCTAAAATCATTCTTAGATTGATTTCTAGTTCCTTATTATGGCCAACTCCCTATCACACTAATTTCAAAATTTGTTATAACTTAATAACACTTAGGAATGACCAATTAATTAACTTTTACTTTCAAATTATTGTTTGCTCTTTGGACATTGTATTTTTTATTATGAAACTTGTATTAGCCAATATTGGTGCAAGGTTTATGATGCGTGTTCCAATTTTATCAATCACATTGATCCAATTACTTGTGTGCTTAATTTAATTTGTTTAGATATTATCTTGTAAAATATTTCTCTATTTTCATATACTGTCATCACTATTGACAAGTCTTTTACTAACTATTCATCTTATTTACATTCAATACAAAATCATCCTATCTGAATATATATCTTTATCTTCTTATTATGTTCCATGTCAAAGCAGTAAATAGTCATCCTATCCAACTATGTCCTCTTATTTCCTATTTAATTTTACATCTAACAGTACACAATCAACCCATATGACGTTCTCTTCTTCTCTATTCTTTTTCCTATTTTTTAGAACACTATCGATCTGTATTATTCTATATCCTATTTCCTGGTTTTGATTTTCATCAACTTATTATCCTCTTTTTCTCATCATGAATTTTATATTGGAGGATAATATAGAGTTAAATCTGATAAATATGATGAGCCTTAATAATCTTAATAGGTTTCCCAAGAAATAACTTGTGGCTTTCACTTTAGATGAAATCAATGTTCATGTTGCCATTTATGCTACCAAATATGGGATTCCTGCCCATTCATCCTCAGTTCATAATCCTTTTTTATCCTTAGAAGATGAGCATGAATTAGAGTATACACCTAAAATAATTTTCTTCATTAATGAATTTCATAAACATAGAGGAAAGGACCCTTCAACCATTTATAATCTTATGATAGTTCCTCGAGTAAAAAACTTATTTTACCCTCCCCTACCTTCTCTCACAGATTTAGAGGAGACACTTTATTTGCTTCTCAACCTTTTCCTTCTATTTTATATCCTTTAGACACCATGACATCTTATTTTATGATGTATTCAACCTCCATGCCAAGTATCTCCACTAACAGGGTAGGTTCAATTTCTAGTGGGCATTTTCCAAATACCATCCTCCTTAATCATGCCACTAGTGCATCTTTTGATACCAATGTTAATCATGTTACTAGTGCTTCCTTTTATTCTAATACTAATTATGCCACTAGTGTATATTTTTCTACCAATGTTAATCATGCTACTAGTGCTTCATTTTCTATCAATGATTCTCATGCCACTAGTGTTTCGCATGTTACTACTCATAGTGCAATGAAAGCCACTCATAATAATACTAATGCTTTACATTTTGCTCATATTAGTCAAAATACTACCCAAACTCATCAATTTTTATAACAAACACTCAATCAAATGCATAATTTTCAAACCAATAAGGTAAACCAAATGATGTAGATGCAAAACCATCTCATTAGCATTCACAACCAATCCCAATAGGTTTCATGGGGAGCACAAACTCCAAATCATCATTTCAAGATCAAAAATTCTGATCTATCCCCTCATATAATCACCCAACTTCCTCCTTATTTGAAACCTTGATCTCATTAACCTCTTATCGATGATATACTTATGGTCTTAACCAAGACTAGACAATCTATTCATCATGAAGGTTTTAATGATAAGGTCATACCCACACGTACCATCGACCTACATATATCTAACTATGATGATAGTTATGATTTAGATGACCCATTTTAGGAGGACTTATTCAATCAAGAAATGTCAAGATTCTTTGATATCATACTTATTTATTTCAATCTTTTTGTTTGCCTTATAGTATACATTATTTCATAGTGACTAATTCTAGTATTCTTCTTATTTTTCATAGGGTAGATATAGATCAATCACATGGTACACCTCCATTTTTAGTAGAGCCTCTTAAAATTATACTCATGGATCATGCCCATGGTTGGTCCTTACCATTTTTATAGATACCAAGATCCTTCTAGTTTGATTTCCCAAAAGATGTTATCTACTACTCTTAATCCTTATGCACATTTAGCCTCACCTTCACCTAAGTCAAGTCTAGTTCCTACTCTTGCTCTACCTTGAGTTAAAACTCATCCTATTTTTGATCTTGCTTTACCTTCAAATAAGCCTAATCCAGTTTCTACCTTGCCTTCCCTTGGTGATGTCATTGTTCATTTACCATAGTTTGATCCCATGCCTATCTAATGGGACAAACAACCTTATTTTGATATTCATAAAGTTGTTGGTCATTGGACCAAAGACTACCAGTTATATCAGTGACCCCCAGCATCTCCTTCTACCTCTTCTATTAGTAGGCCCCTAAAGTCTTACTAACAATCATATATGTTACTTCCCTGAGATAAATAATCACCCTTCCACCCATTGATAAAATCTTCAACAATATATTGAAACTTTGCATCCCACTCTTGCTTAGCCCAAAGATAAGGCTATACCTCCTCCCAAGTTATTACTTGAGTACTTCCCTAAATATGGTGAGGTATATTATCTTTGGCATCAATGGTGTACCCATCATACCGATCATTGTCATATTCTAAAAAATCACCTTCATGATCACATTTTATTGATGCTTGTATCAAATATTCCTCATTTCATAGGTCACCCATGCAAGAGGGCACCTTCTTCCCCACCCATGGCTTCTTCCCCACATGTGGTTCTTTCCCCACCTATGGTTACTTTTCCATTGGTGGTGCCTCCTTCCCATATACCAGATACCATTCCTATTCAAGAACCTATTCATCTCCTTGAGTATTTTATTCACAAGATGCCTCATGAGCATGATCCTTCATCTATTCCTATATTTTATGTTAAGGGAATTCCAAGAGAGAGTTCTTTGCACAAATTTTCCTGAGGATTGATGAGACTCTAGCTATCATTAGGATCCACATTCATAGAGATGTTTCAGATGTCATGGATAATATTTATGTGCAAATTTATCAGTATTTGTTAATATGGCATGGTGTTCTTTCACTTTGTTACTCATTATGGTTTGGGATTGGAATTGTAATCCACTTTTATACATCTTATATCATTTGACTATGTGTCAAATATGGTTTCACCTATATTTTTCACATGGATCTTTATATTGTGTGTCATGTGTTGTTTATGGTTTCATTTACTTTATTTTTCTTTTTCTTATGGATTATTTTCATTCTTTACATGATTGCACACTTATGTTTATTAGTTCACTTCTTTCATGGATTTTTTTTTTTTTTTTTAATAATTGTTTGATATCTTATCTCCAAAACTCAAATAATTATTATTGTGACTTGGTTATACAAAACTTGATCCCCTTAGTAATCTTTTTTCACCATATGATTAATTAGCAAACAATATGTCTCATTATATTTCTGTTTTACCGATCTACTTTGTATATACTTTTATTCCCTTATATTCCTTTCATAGACTAAGCATACATATTTTTGAAATTTGAGATTACATATTGGTTCATAGGTAAGCCTAAGTGTTTAGTCAGTCATATCTTTGAAATACTTAGCTTCCTTTAGCCAAAGTCTAAAGCTCATTCATGTGTATCAATTATATCACTCATGATTGGTTATTGCAAATATGTATGGAGGAGGAATCATAAAATCCATAAAAGTTAAAATCAAAATCACTAAACAAAAGACAATGATACAAAAGGCAACATACAAATATAAAAGTCAAATCACACAAAAAGATGTGATTTATAGCACATCTCCTTTTTCTAATCAAAGTTCAAACTCCATAGTTGGTGATATAGTCATGTTCCATTGGGATGCAATGGGCTAGTGGATTGGAAAAGGAGAGTAAAAAAAACTCTTAGTTCTAATTAATTTTTCACGTAAATACCCAATATTCACTATAGATTGACAACTCTATAAGAGGTCCTGAGGAATGGGGAACATGTTATGGGAAGGTAGGTCCATTTTTATTTTTTGTTCATCTAAATAGCATGAGTTGATCTTAGTATCTCACATATTTACCTATATATCTTTGTGCTTATTGTGAGCAGGAATACTTTGTATTTTGATGGCCACTAGACTCTTAGTATCTCTCTTTTGTACCTAGTATGACTCATGTTTCCTAAGGTCTTATCATAGACTCCTATGTCATGCTCTTTACATTCCCTATTTCATTTCATTATTCCTAGTATTTTCACTTGATAAATATTGTTTCGTTAGATGATCATTCACCCTAGGGTTTCCCTTTGTGAGTTTCAACATAAGACCATGGATAGGACTAGACTATCTTCACAAATTACCATAATAAAACATTTCCTTATTACCATTCACCTCATTGGTGTTCTTCTGGTGAATTTTAGTGTAAGACCATGGATAAGACCAGATGCTCATCATAAATTATGACATTAAAAATATATTTTAAATCACTCCCATAATTATTTCCACCTCATTGATGTTATTTTTGTGAGTTTTAGTGTAAGACCATGGATAAGACTAGGCCCTTCTCACAAAATATTCTAATACCCAATCCCTACTATAACCAAGTCACAATGAAATTACATGCATCAAATTTGACATAAGTAGTGTTTGATTATGAGTTACATGTCATTGACATACTTTCCATCTTGATTTAGTATGTTTTATGCTTAATTTATACATCTTTCACTTTTATCTTCTTATTTTTTGAATGTGTGTATGCTTACAACCATTTTATTAAAAGTTTCATACTTCCCAACTTGAATTAGTGTGATTAATTTAGTTTCTTTTTACATTTTTGTATTTATTTTTATACTTCCTAGCTTGATTTAGTATGATGGATTGACTTAATTATTTTATTTGTATACCATTGGTCTTTCATGTGTTCTCCATTTTATTAAAATATTTTCATACTTCCCAACATGATATATTATGAATTTTATTTTGTTTTAATTTGGTGCAATCTTTCACATGGTTTGAAAACATTTGTTACCCTTTTTACCATCTTTGGTTTATTATATTTAGTCTTTTTTTGTTTTTATACATTTACCATCATGATTTAGTGTGTATTACAGTTTTTTTGATTACTTATATTTTTCCAAATTATTTTTGCCTTTTTATTTTTAACCATGCATGCGTATCACATAATGCTATAAAAGAAAACATACATCACATATTTTCCATAGCATATACAAAAAAAGATAAATGAATGCACTAGAAAGGAAATATATCCATGCATTCAAATCTACATCTAAGTATAACTCATAAGATCAATGAAACTCTCAACATATATATGCATATATATCATGTGTTTAATAAAATACAATGTGCAAAATATAATAGTTATAACTATAAGGCTATGCACCATCATGTCTATCTTTTGGCCTAGTCACGCTACCCATAAATGCTTGTGACTAACCCCTCTAAATGGTGCACTTTAAAGAGGTAATCTAAGATCTCAAGCCAACAACCTATCCTTGTAGATTAGCCACCTAGGCTTGTACCTATCTAAGCTAGATCATAATTTCCATGTATATGATTCATTCTTATGCAAAGGCCTACCAAGCCTAAGCCTCTCTAGATCCAATGCTTATCAGTGGATGTAATCCATCACCTCACACCTATAGTTATCATGAAGCCTCTTCCACTAGTTTGCTTGATCTAGGGTAGATGAAACCAAAGGATTATCTAACATGGTGGGGTTGTATGGTGCCAACACCTTATCCAAATTGTCATGGTGTTTAGCCATAACTAGGGTTCCCCATCTGATCTCCTCTATCATCAGATCTACAAAACTAAAAACCAAATAGACATCAAATCACACACACACACACACACACACACACACACACACACACACACACACACACACACACATCTAAAATCATCTATATATCACAATCACAATACAACTAGTGTTCTATATCAAAAAACTTAAACCAAATTTAACACATGTCTCACCAATGTTGGTGTCACTGATCATGGTCTCCCCATCTACTCACTCTTCAAGCACCTTCTCCATCAATTACGTCTACACCAAATCAAATCCAAGAGTAACCACCTAAGCTAGTTGTGGTCCTCTCATCAATGGTATCTTTATGAACCAACTATGTCTTAGAGCTATTTTTAGATCCCCCTATATAATAGATAGCACATACACCTCCTAATATCAATGGTGTCTCTATATCTAACGAGCTCATGATAGCAACTATTACCTTTAATGTGGTGTATGTTGTATTCTTACATCCACATCCATCACATATCCTCCTCCTATCCCCACTACCTTTTACTATCATACTTGAACAACTCATGATCTAACACGTCAAAGCCTAATAATTTATATCTCCACAAGTACCCCTATGCCTCCTCTCCCACTCGGCTCTATAGCATGTCATGCCTAATAAGCATGTAATACTAGAGGAGCTATTAGATAAGGAAGTCCTAGTTGTCTAGGTATGTGAGCCACTGGATGTAAATCCATGCATGAAAAGGAGTGGCCCATAATATGTACATGTGTTAACCCTATAACAATGGTAGACCAACTAGGTTATATGGAAGTTATGCAAGTGTAGGGTTACCACACTATCTACCCTCATGTGGTAGTTTGTAAGGTTAACACATGGGGTACGACCATGCTACATGGTCATGTCTCCATCACAAGACCCAAGGAAACTTATCATTGATCATATAGGGTAATTCTATTAGTTGATATATAAATAGCCTCCCATATATCCAAAATTTAACAAAAATCATTGGTCCCATCATCTTCTAACCTTTGGATAACATCTCATACATATCATGCATGAGCTAGACACAGATGATAGAACCAAAATCATAGAACAATCCCTAATCTAATATATACTGGTAAAAGGTTATTATATAAAGCAGTACCATACTATCTGATTTGTGAAATAATACTCATGATATCACAAGTCTTATCACTGTCTTTCAAATATCTAGAATGGACACAATAAATACATCAAATAAGCTCACCCTCAACCCCAAGTAGATCCTATCTAAGCTTATAGCCCACTGCGTTAAGGCTTGTCTCTCATCCTCAAAATTTGATGTATTAGTGATTATTAGTGTCCCACCTATCATAAGTCTAAGCAATGCATGGACATTCTCTAGAGTAATCACCACCTCAATGGTGTCCCCATCCTCCTCCCATCAAAAAGACTTAGTCAACTATTCCCATGTTCCTAAGAACATGATAATGAGATCAACACTCAATGGGATCCATCTCATCCCCGTGATGCCACTAAAGCCCAAGGTGACCAATCAATCTCTATACACATTGGCCAAATGCTCCAACAAATTTGTTAGCCATGATGCATCCACTAGGTGCCAAAATCTTAGGTGTCTCTACAAAATATCAAACAAAAGAAGATGTATCAAATTTTGATGTCATAATAATCAAAATTCATTCTAAAAAAATTAAAAATTAATTACTTAATTAGTTTTTTTGATTTATTTTCTTATGTTTTCTTATCTTTTTATAGAATCATCTCATTTGATACTAAATTGGCCTTGTCATAGTCTTAACATACTGCATCGACCCATTGATACATAGTCAACCTTTTTCTTTTAGATTGTATCATCCTATTTGATACTAAATTGAATTTTTTTACCTTTAACATACTACATCAAACCTCTGGTGCATAGTTAGCCCCCTTTAACAAATTAAATGAGCTACATACTACCAACTACATCAGCCAGAGGGTACTATGTTAGCTATCTTCCCATTCCAAATTATGTCAGCATACTGATACACATTTGGCCAACTTTAATAATACTATGTTAGCCCACTTCTACATAATCAACCCCCTATGAATTGAGTCATTCAGGTCAACTTTATTCTTTATCAATGGTGAGTTTTTGACTATTTACCATAAATGCCTTAGGCATTTATTGGTCTAATCTTTTTCTACCCAGTACCTCACTCTACCTCTAGTCTACCTAAAAATTTCCTAGGGTCAGTTTCAATGTCTAAATTTTTCCTACCAATCAATTTTATATATTTAGCTCAATTTAAAATAAAATTACTCAAAAAAATTGAAATTCATTTTTTTTTACTTATGTTGCACTAGTTGTAACTTCTATCATCCTCCCCATTATAGTTGTCATCTCCTCACCATGGTCACTCTCTAGGCTCAAAATGGGTCTCTTAGAGATTTTTTTCTTAGAATATTAAAAATAACAAATGAATTATTTTTTACCCTATTTATATTTACTATTCAAAACTATTTACCTATTAATTATTTACAACCAGATTCTATTTTTAGATCATATATTTATTTCTACTAGTTCTTTTTCTAAACTAAAAGATGTTCTGGAATCCTGATATTGTAGAGAATATTTTCATATATTACATGTATTTTTTGCAAAAAATTCAATTTTTTGCTCTTTTTCACTAATTTCTATAGGTTAACCTAATGTTACCTACATTGGACACCTTCACATTTCTTTCACTTCAATTTTTATCTACACCACTAAGGTAAGTAAAGGTATATGTTTTTAAATTATGTTCTCTAATTTATCTTATTTTATTTTTATTATAATTTATTGAGATTCAATGTTATGTGTTGCTATGTTTTTTTATCAAAGCACCATCCCATATTACACCTTCATGATAGATGATGAGATTTGAGTGGGGCATATATATACACATAATATTTTCAAACTTTAACAATTACTGATACTTTTTATATTGTAGGAACCCATCGAGTCTCAATCTGTGAGTGCACACCTTAAAAGGGGCACTAGGAAATGGGTGGATAAACCATTACTAATTTTCAATATTGTTGTCCCATATAATACCACTTTATATATACATAACCTTATCTTATGTACTTATCTAGGACTTGACTCCTCTTTTGCACACTCCTCCAAGAATTTCACTGCCTTACTTAACCCCTTCCTATGATTAAACCCTCTTTTTGACATTTAGCATACACTATTGGCCTGGGATGACCTTGTATTTAATTTTTTTAAAGGATGTTATAGGTATAGGTTAGTTTTAGCTGACCTAGATCATGACCTAAATTTTTTTAATCAAATAATGATATAGAGTCAAATTAGGGCAACCCTATTTGATAAACTTTTAGAAAGGTTTAGGGTTAGATACAACTATATATACACATCCATTTCCTTCATTTAGATAGAAGTGAATAAGAATAATATTAGAATTCAAAATTTTTTATCCACCATTATACTTGAGGAACATAGCTTAAGGTTGTAATACTTTCTTTGGAGATATGGATCTTGTCTTATAGAGAAGTATTTTGGATGCATAGAGAAGTTATGTCGCCTAGAGTTGACTTATTCTTGTTATCCTTACATACCAAAATAGCCTCTTATGAAACACCTTGGCCAAGGGAGAGATTAAGGCTTGGTGGATTCGTAATCAAAGGTAAGTATTCCTAACTTTGTTCCTCCTTTATAAGAGTAGATATATTTGTATCTGTACTTCTCTCCCATGCATTAGGATTTCCTATACATTTACTTGAGTATAAATATTATTACATGTTTAATTTTTATGTTTATTACCCCCACTTTGTGCCACATGCTTTGGTGATCACTAGATTATATTTTAATTTGCTTTGTATTTACTTATTGATTATGAAAACATAGGACCTAATTAGGGTTATTGCATAGTGTTGGTTGACTAGAGGATTTGGAACCCTCTCTAGTAATGTTATTGTGGTAAGAGATGTCTTGGTTAGGTCTAGTGGATCCAATTTAGTTATGACCTTGAATATCTGATATATCGACAATTAAAAGTGTAAGTAAGATTTATCTTCTCTAAGCTAGGACTGATTAATAGGTTAGATGCATTTAATTATATATATATATATATATATATATATCACTTAATTTTGTTCTCAGATATGATATTTGACACCAAAAGCTCTTTTTTTAGACCTTGTATTTTAGGGGAATTTACTAATCTCCATTTATAAAAAAATCCTTTCTAGAATCTAAATTTTAATTTTTTGTTACTCTCATTTACAAAAATATTATGCTTATAGTGGATGAATAATTTATGTTTCAAGCTTCATTAGTTTTCATCAAATTTTATATTCTTATAATATGGAACATTATTAACACCCATTTAATAAGATGAATCAAATCAAAGGTTAATACACAAACATTATTAATGCAAACTTTTATAAAGTTGAGCATGACATATTAACAAGAGAAGTTATACATTTAGAATGCTATAAAACTTACTTGTGAACAACCTCAAGTGTTTTTCAATTATTATTGATTTAACATTAAATCATTACTTTTAATGGTTACTACTAGACAATAAAGGGTATGTTTAAATTCTTTCATTGCTCCTCCTCTCAGGACTCAAAGTTTTAATTGTTATCATCCCACTCCCATTATTTACCCATGACCTATATTAGATTTTATGGTCCATGTTTTTATAATTGATGAGATAGACCACCACATAATGGAAGAATTTAAAATGTTCCTATTCAACCCCCTCCACCTCCCACAAGGTAGGAGAATCAATCTAAAGGGTATGATATAATGGATCAACTAAAAAATACCAATGATTTTTTTCAATTTTGGAATTACTAAAAATTTCATTGATTTATAAGGATATATTATATGTTGCATTATGGGATAATACCATTCCTAGTGATACATAAGTTGTCACTTTTCCTTCCATCATGAACACATTTAAAGGTACCGAAAATATTATTAATTTTAAAGATAACAAATTGCCAAATCAAAATAGCATCACAAAATCTCCCTCTATATCCAATTTAGATTAAAAAATAAAGGAATGAATTGGGTATTTATTGATACCAGGTCTGGAATGAAAAAATTTAGTAGTCCTTTTTTACAATAATTGGGTGTCAATATTGACAGTATCAAAAAAATAAATCAAACTATCAAAGGATTGGATGATTCTTCAAGACAAGTACTTGGAATGATATATCTAGATGTAACTTTGGGATCTAAAATAATGTCCACTATATTCATATTATTCATAATCACCTACATTATAATTTAATATTGGGGTGAACATGAATACATATGATGGTAGTAGTACCATCTACATTGCACAAGTGTCTTAAGTTCATGCATGAAGGAAACTCATATGAATTTTTTGTGGATGATAACTCTTTTTGATATTGTAAAATAAAAACATCTCAATCATAGTTGGATGATCCAACCATCATCCCTCCTTCTCAAGTCATATCTTGGGATCAAAAGTAAACATATGAAATCAAAAAGTAAATTACTAATAATAAGTAAGTAAAACAAGAAAAGATATGAATGGACCAATAAGAATTATATAAAACATAAAAATAACTTGAGAAATTGAAAATAGCACAAGAAAATGACTAATTATATATTTGAAAATTATAAGAATAATAACGAATATTGCATAAAGAACATTTTCAACAAAAATATTTATAAATTTAGAAGTTACAAATGGAAAAACTTGAGAAGGATAAGCTACAAAAAGAATAATAATGATTACAAGTGGAGCAATAAAATATTCAAAAATCACACCAAGATTATATTGATCAATAAAATTATATTCTTGATCGTCTTTTATTGGTCATTTCAAGGCACAAGATAATAATGTTTCATAATATTGTGATAGTGATGATTGTGAGGCTAATATGGTTAATATGACATATAATCAAATACACAAGCTAAATTTTAATCATTTAGATGAGTATTTATCTCTTACTTTGTTCACACCCATTGGTATATGGGTTTATCATGATGATTCAAAATCAATTGATAGAAATCATTTAGATTAAAAGGGTAAGCATATTTGAGGTATGCCTAAAGATGATAATGTGAATAATTATTGCAATAATAGATCTCATATGGAATTTATGATCAACTAAATGAATAATGTAGAAACATTTGGTACAAAAGTTTCACTGTTATTACAAATAATTCTACATCAAGATACACCCACAATAGTTTTTCAAATGCTATTGGACAACAAGCTTATCACATTACCTATTACTAGACATCAATCAACTATTAAGGGAAATTTAGATGTTAAATGGGCCTCCTAAGAAATCATATAAATTAAAAAATAATTTAGCTACATGAGTTAAGTGGGGCCACATATTTATTTAATAATCCTTTAAAATAATTTTTCAAGATACTTTCTATATTTTTTAGATAATCTTTGAACTAGTTTATCTCTCAAAAGTCAAAGTCAAACTTATGTTTCTAAAACTTAAAATTTTCTATGTGAAAAAATAGTGACATTATATATTTTTTAATTTATATATTATATTAATACAATTGATGTTTCTAAATGAGTTTAGTTCAATTAGAAGGATTATTTATTACACAACACATTATAAGGTTTGAATTTTTTTTTGGTTTTTAGTGTTAATGGATAATAATTTAAAACATAATTCAAAAAGATGATGTAGATGAGTTATTTTTGACTAGAAACTTTATAGATTTAAAATAAATAAATAAATAAATATAACTTGAGTCTTTATACTATTAGATTAGTTAAGTTATTGGAAGCTAATATCTATATACTTAAAAATCAGATTATATTATATTTTAGTTATATTTTAATTTTTTACTAATTCAATTTTTATTTGTTGATAATTGAATTAGTTAAGTAGTAAAAAATAATTAGATTAGATTATATTTTTATTTTTTAATAATTAGATTAATTAAGTTATTTTTTTGTTAAACAATTAGCCATCATTAAATAAAAATCTAAATTTGACATACATGACCACAATAAAGCTAACATAGATTAGGTTGTTTCATTTTATCTCATTAGAGACGTGCCCAAGAAATATTACCAATGGTGAAAAAAATCTCACACCTTTATAAGTTGGTAGTATTAATCTATCTGATAATGTAAACTATAGAAATATATGAAATTATAATGGGTTTGTCCACTGTGATTGAGTATTGCTTAACATGAGATCTATTATTGCTTATCATCTATATTTTCAATAAAAATGTCTTATTTAGTAAATTTTTGATTTCCATGGTGAAAATGGGAATGATAAAACTTCTCAATGGGAGTAGTGAAGAGATATCAAAAATTTGTAGAAAATGGAACCAATGTCTCAAATCATATTCATTTTAACTTTTTGAATAAGTAGCTCTCTTGAGACCTACCCAAAAAGTGACTTGTTGTAAACCAAGATGATGTGAAAACTTCATTAAGACTTCAAGAAAGATAAAAAGACATTTGAAGCTTGTGTCCATGTGTGAATGTGCTCACCTTCCTAAGAAAGGAGAAAAGATAGACAGTGAACAATGAAAGTTCCAAATCATACCATGAAAAAAATAGAAAAAACAAATCATAAACATATAAGTCACTGTTACAATTTTTTTTAAAATAGAATTTCATGTAGAAATATTAAGGCTTCATGTGTATAGCGTATAGATAGGAACACGCTAAGTACACTACTATTTGACAAAGGTAAATGGTTATAATTTGTAATGACGATACTTGGATTAGGGATAAAAGAGAAAAAGTTCATTACAAACATAGTAAGATAAATTTATAAACCATTCAAAATTATTATAAGAGTAATGTGTCCAACTAAAAAAATAGAGAATAGAAATAGAATATTTATTAAGAAAACATAAAAAATGAAGAATGGTTAGTAACAAAAAATCACATAATAGATACCAAATGTGCACCAGATGGGTGAACAATAAAAAATATAGCATGTGTTATCTAATGATAGATCTTTCACTAATTTTCCATATTTATTAGAATAAAATTGAGGAGGATGTGTCCATACACGATGAATTTAGTAAACTATTAGTCTTATTAAGGGTTAGATTGTCCATATATAGTCTTTATTGTATCCAAGTTAATCCTTACTTATCTTGATCTAGTAATTGACCTTAGTATGGTGTTAATGAAATACCTAATCTCATTATTTTAGCATTACTATATTATAGCTATTAATATGTCCACATTATAGGACCATGTTCTTGGCATGGTTGCTTACAATGACATTATAATAACTAACAAAGTATGACACATCATTGAAATTTTAGTATTATGGTATGTGAATGAAGAATAATATGCAATATATGTATGAACTTTATGTATTAACTTGATATAGATAATATGAAGATTTAGCAAGAAAGTAGTTCTGGTATAATACATCAAGATAGTAGTATGATGGTTTATCTTTTTATCAATAGATATATACTTATTTCATGAGATTTTGACTTTAATATTGATCTTGAGTTATTGAAAACAAAAACCTGGTAGATACTTCAGACTACACTTATGATTGAAGTTTACCTAAACCACAAGGTGGTAGTGATAGTATTTCAACTTTGATTTACATACATTATTTTAAATGTTCAAGTATATAAATGGGGTAATCCTTCAAGGATAGGGTGTAGAATCATGTTAGTCAACTATAAATATAATTTTCATATAATATTATAAAAAAACAATGTGTTACTTTAACTCAAATTTTGGATTCTTAAGTAACATAGAAGTCTCAATTGTTACATGGGTAAAAGTAATGGAGATACTTCAAGGTAGAATAAATAATAACTTAGAAAATTATATGATAGATCTAGATCATAATACCATAAACAAGTTGCATTACCCTCTTAGTTTATCAGTGTTTTGTTGAAACTCTTCACAAATACACTAGATAATCATTATATGGAAATTTTGGTTATGGTCTTTTATGCTCCTTGGGTGTCAATTTCTAGGTCAAGCATCTTTATTTTTCACTTGAATCAAATGATTCCTTAGAAGTATGCATTTTTTCTTGGTCCAAATTTTTAAGGGAGTGAATTTACACAAAAATTTTAATACAAGGATTGACTAGTCTGTGTCTTATGCAAAAACATTGACACCCATAACATTGTGGATTGGAATGGAGGAATTGCTAAGCTAGGAAAATTTTATGGAAATATACGAGTTCTTTTTATTATTTTTAGACTGAAAAAGAGTTGAGATTTATAAATTCCCTTTATCATACCTAGTAAGGATATTAATTACTTCAATCTATAGGTTATATACTTTTTGGGGTAGAGTGTATCAATGTTGACAACTATGTACTATCATACAACCTGAAGAAAGTTTTTTTCAAACCCAACTCTAGCAGTGAGAGAAAGCTTATCAAGTTAACTATAACAATATGGTATTGTTTGAAGATCTATATATTTATGAAAAATTTTAATACCCCTTAGAGTAATAAATCTCCTTCAATAGTATACATGGTGCTATATTACTATTGTCTTCAAGAATGGAGCATACAAAGTGATTGTCTCCCACCTGAGGGAAAGTTAGTATTTTCCTTGGTATAATTGGAAAGGATGGTGGGATTGAATCCCAAAAATGTATGAATATCCTAAGGATGGTTATGGTCATACTTAAATAGGGGCATGTAATTATAAATTCTATAATAAGACTAAGGATTGGTAAAATATTACCTTTAGTGGTATACACCATTGAAACACTTCAAGGAGTAATGTTGATATAACTAGGTATAGATAAACAAGACCTAAAATTTGATAGTTGCACTTTGATCACACATCCTAACTATTAGTGATGGTGGCATGTTATTTTTCCCCCAACCTTTTAAGTGCTTAACTTCAAG
This sequence comes from Torreya grandis, assembly GCA_037957365.1. Lineage (NCBI taxonomy): Eukaryota > Viridiplantae > Streptophyta > Pinopsida > Cupressales > Taxaceae > Torreya > Torreya grandis. The sequence goes on along the minus strand of JARHVA010002838.1, from coordinate 1,177,925 downwards.
GGTATCATACTTTATTTATAAGGTAAATAGTAATCCCAAAGATAACCATGCTAGCATAAAGCAATGAATCATAATATAACTATAGATTTTATGTTTCCATAGTCCATACAAATGATGTTTTTGGCCTCATAATAATAATAAAAAAAAATCTCCATCAATGAATGTATTATAGTGAGATACCTTTTAAATTAGTGTCAAGTGCCGACTCCTGAGTAGTTGTATAAATAAATTTCAATGCACTGATTTTATCTTAAATTTAATGGGAATATAGGATATGATTGTGATATTTATTATGTTGATGTTCCATAATACCCAAATGTTTAATGAATATATTTTATTTTGAAAAACTATTCTCAATAATACCTAATCTCTTGGGTAATGAATACTACATATTACATGTAATCGCTTTTGCAAACAACTTGTGAAACATAAATGTATTCTATAAAAAAAATTGTCTTTTTAGTAGTGGTTCTTTAAATTGGCATGTTAACTAGATTCCATAAAATTTAACTTGGTGAATGGATATTATACTAAAACACAATTTTCATAGTGTTCTTCTCTATAAATGGACATGGCTCCAATACAAACATATAATATTTTCCATATCTACAACCGATCCGAAGACATCTCTTAGGGTGGTCTCTTTTTTATTTCAAGATTCATCGACCACCCTAACTTTTTTAGTGCAAAATTTTTATAAGTATTTCCATTGTCTATATGTACCATGTTAAAAATATGAAACCTATATGTATCTTTGGTAAAATAAAGGTAGTGTATTTTCTCGTGAAGAATTCATACCACATTTTTAAAATCGTGTCTAGAAGATGAATAGTGTGATCAAAAGTAGATTTTACCATGTAAGTGTACAACTACCATTACACTACAATGGCTTTGGTATCAATGCACTTTTTAAAAATAGAAGCATAACTATATGCATTGGGTGTAATGCATTTCATGTAAAAATGAAAATACATTCAATAATAATCAAATGTGAAAAAACAAAAAATCTTTGAACTTTTCATTAGAAAATCAAAGATGGAATAAAATAAGTAAGGTTATATTAACTAAGTGATTTAGTTTTAAAATTATATAATAATAAAATTTATTATATTATTATTTTACCTTAAGGGATGATGTCATCTTTTAAGTGTTTTAATTTTTTTTCATATTTCATATTCTATATTTTAAGGATTTCCTTGGATGACTATTTTTAATTTAAATTTCCTCTAATGATCACGTATTTTACAAACAGAAAGAAAACCATATTATGCTTATCATAGAATCATAGGACATGATACAAAGTATTTTGAGACATTATAAAATACAATAAAAAATAAAATCATGAAGCCATTATCTGATGAATCTAAAATCAACAAATATCTATTACTACAGGGGTTCAAAAGATGTCACATATAGATACAACACATAAAAAGAATCATTGATAAAAATATTTAACCATCACAATATATATGGAGGATATTATTAAAAATAGAATCCAATTGATACTACCACATGGAGAACTATTTTTAGTGCTAGAGGATTACAACAATTGGGGTATAATATTAATGAGCTACATCATAGTGCATAATGGAAAGAATCTCTTGGATATATCATACACCCAATAGCTCGTGGACCAAAATTTTCTAATACAAACATATGGGTTATGTATCATAAACATAGAGTAACATTCACATTGGGATGATCATGGTTACTAAAAATGTAATCTACAGTAGATACTACTAAACAATGCATTACCTTTTTACATGTAGGAAGAATCATTAACATATCACATGATGGTCACAATGAAGAGGACAATGAAATATATTTAAACATAACATATATAACATAATATTCACATTCATAAGGTGAAGATGAGTATGCCATGTACTTATAAAACTCTAAATATTTCAATTTTGATGAGGATGACTTATTTCATTATCATTAATTACATTTAAATAATTCAAAGAAGTAAAATACTAATTTTACATAGCTTCTTGATTGTTGTATCATGTTATTCTTTTATTTCTTGCACATGTGATTGATTTGATAATTTACTCTAAACATTTGGCTCTTAGTGACCTTCTTTCCTCTTGGCTATTTATTTTTCACCTTTCTTGATCAGAATAATTCAACACAATGATCCATACTATAAATTTTTACCAATTGCCTTGTTATTTTCACACTCTGAAGTAATAAAATTACATTTTTTGACAAGGACAATATCGACTAGTATGGGATAGGACCAGCTGATAGTATTGTCATGATTTGGTAGATCATGTCATGTACCTCTTTTTTTCACATTAAAATTAAGAATAAAGCACACAAAGCCTTAATATATTTGATTTGTTGATATTTCATTTGGTTTCAGTATACAAAACAATAATTATTCATGATGAAACTTTGTTTTTTTTATAATACATGCATGTTACATAATTTGACAAGTGTAAATTTGATGAAACTATGATGTATGTTCATTCATCCACATACTTCTTCAATCTCCTACATCCTTTTCAAAGTTACAAAATCACATATACAGTGGGGGCATATTTTGCATGCATGACCATGACATATTTTTTAGTGCACATTTCACCTAGATACATCTTGTATATTTTTCAAATCCCTCTCATTTATTCTACTTTTGAACCCATGGTTAATCACTAGTTTCTATTGGTCTAAGATGCACAATTCAAAAAGCTCAAAAAAATTCAAATATTACAAGAATGCAAAATCATTCTAATTTTATAAAAATCCAAAATTAATACCTGAGCATGATTATACATATATTTTACATCATCGTAATATGTTATTTATTAAATGTTTGGTAGGAATAATACTCTTTTTCTTTCACACAAGCATTTCACTAGTATTCAGTAGTGTTATGAAGGACATATAGACCTCACATGGCTTAAGATGTTGGACTTGCCTCTACCCAGTAGTCATGTTAAACTAGGAGCATCTTATCCATAGGTTACAATATTTATAGGTATTACAATTCTATCAATTCTATACATCTGAGCTATAAACACTTTTAAAAATGTCTTTCTAACATCCCTATATTACATGTTGTACATGGAAATGTTATTTTCTAGGATATGATCACATTACATATACATGGTGTATACTATTTTCTAGTTCTATGTTCTATTGATGTTACTAATTATACATATTAGATTGGAATTTGATTGTATATTGTGTATGGGCATCAAAATTGGTATGCAAATTGCTTGAACATCTCTATGATACCTTGTTTAGTATGTGCAACATTTGAACATGTCCATTGCTTATGAAACTTTTCCATTTTTTGTGTGACATTTAAACATGTACCTTATTTGTGACATTACTCATGTTATTTTACATTTTCCCCTTAGATTTATGTGTTTAATCCTTTTCTTATGCAACATTTGAACATGTCCCTTGTATGTGGTCATTGGCCTTATTGTATGACATTATAATTATGGTTTTTATGTGCGTATTGAACTTGTTAAGTTTGATGAGTGTCATGATCCATATCATGCACTAATTAATGCATAAGATTCTATTTTTACATTCCACTACTATGAGATTTATTGATAGCATTATATAGGGCTTATATCATATGTTACATACATAATTTGAATGGTACATATCTTAGTGTGTTAACATCATTTTTACATAAGATTATTATTCGATGATTATATCTTACTACACATGATAGGGTTAATGTTTTTTTGAGATGAATGACTTTCAGGATATAAAATTACCTCACATAAAAAATGGGGCATTTCAATGGGCTTTTAATACATGAGATAGGTCTCTTGAAGATTAAAAATTAGTTTGAATTAGAAAATACAGTTTCAAAGGTTTCAAAATGGTTCAAAATTCAAACTTTAGTACAAATGATGGGAGAATATGCCATGCATATGCAATCACATTACAATAAAAAATTACAAATTTATACAATTTTGGGTGCATGATATAGATTCATGTACAGGTTTCAAACAAAATTTACAAATTTTCATCCATATTCAGTCATAGATTCTATAATATCAATGGGGTAATGATATAGATTCATGCACATGATAATATTGATCAAAATTAAAGGGACATGATACAAATTCATGTCATGCTTTCATTATTACTTTCTTTATACAAAAATGGTAGGAGCATGGATGTTTTGCATTCTATTTTGATCATGTATTTAAGAACTAAGGAGCATAATCATAATTGAATCTATAAACCATCTACAGTAGTTGATTCAGTTAAAGTGCATAATGTATAACTTAAAGGTTTAGTGATATCTAGCATTATTTACTATGAATCCATTATGGATTTCAACCCATTTCATGTCTTTGGGGTTACAAAGACCAACAAGGAAAATTGAGGGTTTTACATCTATCAATGGATTCTATTTTCTATGCAAGTTAAATTAAATTTGTGTCTTGATCATGTTCAAAATCATAATTGGTTTAGCTAAGTAACCAATGTCTCCAAGTGCTTCATAGGATGCATTAATTCTCCAATGATTCAAGGAGACATCATCTCCAAACAAAGTTACAAGAGCAATATTGGTTTCACACATATAGGCATGCTCTTTGTTATTTTCAATATTTTCCAATTCAAGTTACATTTCAAATTTAAAATTTACATATGAACATTAAATATTTTTACATCTTGCTATAATTTTATATGTCTATATGTGCATAGATTTGGGGGACAATTCCATGGACATTTACCCTAACACATACCTATTATTTGAATTTAAGATAGGGATTCTTGAGCCATAACCCATATGCATTATGGAAACATAATGCATACACATTATGACCACATAAAGCATACCTATGGCATGTGTATCTATTATGATATGGGAAAGGAATTCATATGCATTATTTTTACATTGCACATAAAAAGCAAGGAGATATAGGAAGGGTCAAATGGTTCAATTTACTAAATTAAATTTTAAGTATATAAACTTATACTCTAAACTTATTTTATAAATATAATAAATTAGTGTCACTTTACATATGATAGAGTTAGTCTCATATTTGTTCCCCTTATGATGTGGGAGATAATTTTTCAAAATCCATTCTAGTCAGTACTTAGGCATTTTCAGGGTCTCAATATTAAACATAGGGATTTTAGGGCATAATGTTTTTAATATACATCTATTTTGGTTTAAAATATAATTATTTTTTAGGTTTTTGTAACTTTTGGATTGATTTTTATCATTTCAAAGAGTAATGGGTTTTTCAAAATTGAAGTTTACAAACCACTCACTTTGAATTCAAGCTAAAGTGGTGTGATTAGGGAAACATAGGTCATATTGATGACTTGTACACATCAAATGACCACTTTGTGTTAATTTCACTTGATCATCATCCCTCCCTCATCTCTAATCACTCTCTCATTGTTCCTCATCACCCATTATCACTCTATCTTCATTCCTTATTATCCCTAATCACTCCCTCATTTACCCTCACCATCCCTCATCATCTCTAATCACTCCCTCATCATCCATAATCACTCCCTCATTGACCCTCATTTTCCCTCATCATCCCTAATCACCCCTTCATCATCCCTCATCATCCCTAATCACTCCCTCCTCATACCTCATCATCCCTAATCAATCCCTCATTAACTCTCACCATCCCTCTCATCATTCTTAATCACTCCCTCCTCATCCATAATCATCCTTAATCACTCCATCCTCATCCTTCATCATATTTAATCACTCCCTCCTCGTCCCTAATCATCCTTAATCACTCCATTATCATCCTTCATCATCCCTAATAACTCCCTCATTAACCTTCACCATCCCTCATCATCCCTAATCACTCCCTCATTAACCTTCACCATCCCTCATCATCGTTAATCACTCCATCATAGTCCTAAATAGTAATAACTTCCCCATTTACCCTCATTATCCCTTATTATCCCTAATGACTCCCTCCTCATCACTCATCATCCTATCACTCCCTTCTTATCCCACTTATTATACTCATGGGGAGGGGGAAACCATTTAAGGCTTATCATTAACTCCTATATTACAGGGGTTAAATAACACAAACAAACACATAGGCATTTCATCAAATAGTTGATGTTAACATAAAAGAGATCAAAATATTATAATTAATACAAAAAAATATATATTTAACCAATGCCACTATTGGGATTATTACATACACAACATGGAGGAAAATAATAGATAAAAACCTACATGCCATACACCAACCCTTGCCTTTGTAATGGTAGTCTAACAGACCTCTTAGATGAATAAAGTAAAAATATCATGCAATTATGGTCTTCTCATCTATTTTTCCATCTAACCCCTCCAATGAAATGTCTATTTGATTATAAGGATGAGAATGGGCATCCAATGAAATTATCTACCCATCCCTTTCTCTTCTCCCAATGATTTAATATCATCACATGCATTTTCTAAAACCACATGACACAAAGGAAAGACCAAACCCATTAATCACCTATGGGTGGTTCAAATCTAGTTTTACACAAACCATAATGAATATGTTATACACTATAATAAGATAAAATTGGGATTTTAAGTGCTATACACAATGTGGACCTATCAATTGTCATTTAGGTGCTAATAAAAAATTTGCATAAGCATGAGACATATTAAATTATAGATAATTCATAGCACTACATCAACCCATTTTCCTTATTAATGACTCCATTGGGATTTACATAACTAACTTACTATTGTGAAAAAAAAATGTATGTATAGAAGACATTTATGAGATTCTAAACTTTGAATAACATTGTAAAATACCATGTTGATTCCTCATAAACCAATCATGGCTTACCTTACTACATACCACTATATGAAACAACTTAGCATGTTTAAGACTTGGTATGTAATTGAGATTTCATCAATCATTACTTAAAGGATTGTCTTCAAAAACAACTTATGTGGGTGTTTAATATTGAATAACACACTCAATTATTACTTTAGTCATCAAGATACTCCATTAAAGGAACAAATATAATCACTAAAGGAGATAAAACAAATATTTTCTAAGACTTATGTGATATTCACCACTTTGATTACCATTATAAATCAACATAAAATGCATCTACAGACCCATGAAAGTTTTCCTTTATTGAATAACATTGTGGTTTATGTAAAAGACATAACTACACAAATAAAATTCAAAGTTCTAATTGGGGAAACATGACTTGAATAACATAGGAATTGAATAAAATGTTTAACTAAGACTGAATCAGTCAATGTAATCCAAATAAAAAAGGCAAAAGTCATAATGTCTCACTAAAGATCAAACCAACCAACATAAAAGGTGAAGTTTTTCAACCAAAACTCCAAGATTAAAAAAATTGTGCACATGTAAATGGTGAAATCCAAAGTTACAAGAACCAATATGAAAAAGACAAAAGTAGAATGGAAAAGATGTACATCAAGGAATCAATCCCCCTAATGAAGCACACCAAAATTGTGACAAAGTAACAAAAAATCAAAATATGAATGGACTCTATTTTTTACAATGCAAGATTGCTAAAGACTATGGATTCTCTTACATCAACTCCTCATCCTTAATCACTCACTACAATACCTTGATGCTAGGTGTAGTACCTTCTCACTTGTGCTCAAATGGTTTATTTTCCAATTCCAAAATTTACTTACTCAAATAAGGTCCAAATAAACTCTTCTCTCACTCATCCTATTTGACACAAATAAGGAACTAATAGATATTGTCTAATTATCTAGGGGGATTCAAATATTTATATGTTGATCCACACTTATATAGATAAATATATAGGTGGTTACTAATCTAGTAGAGTGTGTTTCAATCTAGTAGCTAATAGAGTGTGTTTCCCAACCCAAATTAATATATACCCAACCCAATATATACCTAACCTAATATATAAATGTAATTATGGGCATGTGCCTTAATCCATTATATTGAGGAGGGACCACTTAGAGTTTAGTCATGGCTCGACAGGCCGTAAAGGCCAAAGTGAGTTCTTACCATTCTTTGAGTATTATTCGATCCCCAATATAGTATATCAAAGGATAGCTTAGGAATGGGGGCCCTACAATAGATATATATGGGAACCATTATGAAGGACCTACCTTGATATAAAACTCTACCTACTTGTTAAGGTAATGGAATATTTACCTACCTACTTCATCTATGCCAAGGATTAGGGCAAGGGAAGCCTTCTTTTTTGATATCTAACTTTGCTTCACCTAATAACATATCAAGGGAAGATTTCCTTCAAGATGGATATCAAGGGAGTAAGGCACAACTATTAAGGTAAGTTTTCTTTCCCGGTATCTAGATTTTCTTTGTTTTTGGATTAAGGCATGGCTATTAATGGAAGCTTACTTTTCAATAGATAGCTTTGTTTTTACCTTACCTACTTAGCTATGCCCTACTTGTTAATGCAAGGGAAGTTTCCTTCCAAATATATATCTTTGTTCTTTCCATACTTACTTTTCCTTTCTATAATGTATTATTAGATATCAAGGGAGACTTGTTTCCTAATATATAGCTTTCATATATTCTTTCCCTAACTACTTAACTATTCCTTACCTACTTAGCTTATGTTATTGGTAAGGGAATCTTGCTTCACAATAGATAGAATGAGAAATGAAGTTTTGAATCATGTTTTATAGTTGACTATATATAGATTCATATTCAGTCAATCCAAATTGATAATAGCCAATCTATCTCTCTTAATCCTAATCAAACATATCTATTTATATCTATCTCGATCAATTGATAGGCTCGATCGACTATATATAGTTTCATATTTAGTCGATTTGATATTTATCAATTTTATTTGGTAGGATCCCCATCCCCATCCCAATCTAGATAAAGGAAAGGAAAGGGAAGGGAAGAGGAGGAAGAAGGATCAATTGAAAATAACTGGTCAAATATGACGGACTATTTATATTCTCAATCAATCTTATAAGCTCATAATCAGTCATGTCTCTAATGAGCACTCATTATTATAATCAAGAATATTTGATCAAATATAAGGGACTATATATATGCTAAATTAAATATATATAATTCCAAATATATCTAGTTGATCCCTCTCTATTTGTAGGCTCCCCATCTAGATAAAAGGATAGGTCCCAATCAACCATACAACAAGATCCCTATCTAGATATAGGGCCTACATGTCAATTCCAATATGTCAATAGGATACAAATACCATATATATAGAGAGCCCAATTTAGAATATTAAAGTTATATAGTTATAAATAGGATAGTTCTATCAATATTTTTATTTTCATTGAAACAAAACCAGAGATAGTGAACTACCCTAGGAAGACCTTTCACCTGATTTGGTTTGTTCCCTCTCAGTCAAAAATATTGATGATCATGAAATAATGGAAATGGATATGGGATATGGCCTACTCATGCTAATCAAAATAAAATAAAACACAATGTCTTCATGTCAATGTATCTATGACACACCCCACAAGAGGGGTATATACGGTTATAGATCTAATCTATAGATACTTGCCTCAATCCAAAAAATACTAGCACCTATATATATATATATATATATATATATATATATATGAACTTTTTTACCCCTATCTCTATAAACACTTTCACCTTTCATATTTGCCTTCCCCCCTCAACTGACAATAACTAGGCAAACATCAACCACCCATCTATTTGGGTCATAACAACTTCATCATGAGATATATGGGCATACGACAAACTATATATCCATCATTCCCACTAGAAAATGATTAAAATAATATAATGGCCTTTAGCACAACCTTATATTGTAGTGTATTCATAGTCACCACCCTCAACTACATCTATCATCTTCCTCCCCTAGCGAACCCTTATCTATATGGGCCCAGTGGAGCATAGTTTTCCTTGAAAGAATAGATCGAGAATTAAGGTATAAGATGGAGTGTAATTAATCCCTCTACTTAAAGTAATTTTCATTTAGGTCCTCTAGTTTATCCCCCAATGGATATATGTCTACATGTATAGATAGATAACGTATAATTATCTAGATAAAGAGAGAGATATATTTATCTAGGAGGCTCATATCCTAGATAGATAGAGAGGACCTCTAAAATATGAGGGGGGGATTGATATAGAGATCCATGAGGAAGGGAGGACCTAGGGATTTAACCATGGTAAAGGTTAGTCTATCATATATAGGGAAGATAAAAAAACTATGCGCTTAGTCACTTGGGCCTAAAGAAGAGGCCCTAACTACCATAGATAGGAGAAAGTCCCTACCTCCTTTAGAACATCTAAACCCAACCCACCATAGATAGGGTTTGGTTTCCCATATAAATATTATATTTATCTATATATATGCCATGTAAAGGTCATCTATATTCATAGATGACACTTAGATAACATCTTCCCCTCCACTATAGAGTTTCAACCTATAGTTGAGTTAGAACAACTTGGTTGAGAGCTGACTCCAACATTCAAGGAAAAGATGTAGGGAATCAACTGATAAAATAAATCAATTTGAACAACAATCCCTACAATCATGCTACACATATATAATATATAAAAATTAACATATATCATATCTAGTTACTCATGTTTCCCATCTTAGATATTTATGTTATATATAGTTAAGTTACTCATGTTACCCATAAAGTCATGTCACTAGTTAGTCTATAGTGTGACTATATCTCTATGTATTTAGTCTAGTCATGTTACATGAATAGGGTCACCTGAAGGGTGAGGTAAACTACAAAATATAATTACCCAAAGGGTAAGGTGTTGAGGAGGGTATAGAGAAAACACCTTATGCTTGGTTGGACTTTACTACCCTAAGTACAAAGAAGACCAAATTTCAATCCCATGAATGTGACCAAGTGATTAATTATTGGGGGTAAAAAATCTTATTAAATAGTTGATATACTAGAGCACTATCCCCTATAGAATATTTTAACTTATAGACCAAAGTGATACCCTACCCATGTCATTCAAGTTGCCCTAAATGGGACTAGTGATGTATGTAGGCTGAAATAGATATGCATGGTTAGGTAGATGGGAATGGTTTGGTTGAACACACAAATACACTATATAGATTGATGGGGAGATAGATAATTAAACTAGGATAGTCATCTTAGTCAATCATAGATGATGAAGTAATGATTAGGGATGATGAAAGAGTGATTAAGGATAATGAGGTAGTGATTAGATATGATGAGGTATGGTGAGGCTCAATGAGGGAGTGATTAGGGATGATGAGGTAGGGATTAGGGATGATTATAGATGATGAACTAATGATTAGGGATGGTGAGGGTTAATGAGGTGATTAGAGATGATGAGGGTCAATGAAGGAGTGATTATGGATTATGAGGGATGAGGGGGAGTGATTAGGGATGATGAATGAGTCATTAGGTATGGTAAGGTATGGAAAGGGTCAATGAGGGAATGATTAGGGATGATGATGGAGTGATTAGAGATGATGAGGGATAGTGAGGGTCAACGAGGGAGTGATTAGGGATAATTAGGGATGATGAGTGAGTGATTATGGATGATTAGGGATGAGGGTCTATGATAAAGTGATTAAGAATGATGAGGGAGTGATTAAGGATGGTGAGGGATGGTGAGGATCAATTAGGGAGTGATTAAGGACAATAAAGGATGATGATGGATTTATTGTGGATTATTAAGGGTGAGGAGGGAGTGATTAGGGATGATGGAGTGATTATGGATGATGAGGGTCAATGAGGGAGTGATTAGGGATGATAAGGGAGAGATTATAGATGAGAGGGATATTGAGTGTCAATTGAGAGAGTGATTAGGGACAATGAGGAACAAGGAGAGAGTGATTAGGGATCATGTGAGATCAAATAAAGTGATTGGGGATGAGAGAGGGATGATGAACAAGTTAAATTAATATAAAGTTGTTTTTTTATGTGTGCATATCATTAATGTGGCCTATGTTTCCCCAATCACACCATTTTGTCTTGAGTTCAAAGTGAGTGGGTTTTAAACTTCAATTTTAACAAACCTAGGACTCCTAGAAATATTAGGAAGCAATCTAGAAGATACATAAACCTAAAAAATGACTATAGTTACCAAAAATGGACATTTATTTTAAAATTTATGCCCTAATCCCTAATTTTAATACTAAGAACCTAAAAATGCCTAGGTAATAACCAAAATAGATTTTTAAAAATAATATTCCACATCTAAGACATGTAGTTATGAGACCAACTCCATTAGATGCAGAGTGACCCTAATTTATCATATATAATATAATAATATAAATTTAAAACTTATAATTAACATTTATTTTAGTAAATTAACCCCCTCCCACCACATACCTTATAATGCATCCCCATTTTGAATTTTGGCCACTCATGAGTCACTATACCATAACAAATACATATTATTAGACTTAGTGGTAATAATGCGTATATGCTATTACCACTAATAATATGTACATGTTATTACCACTAATAAAACATATGAGTTATTACCACTAATAATGCATATACATTATTACCACTAGTAATATTTATGTATTATTACCACTAATAACACATATACATTATTACCACTAATAACATGTATGTGCTTTGGTTGTTTTGCATTTTAATCTTGCATGTTTTTTCAATTTGAATTTGTACATAAAATAACATTTAGTGTCAAAATTCATGTGTTATAATGTGTACATGTTATGATGAGTTTGAATTCAAAAACCAAGCCTTTTGGTTCAAAAATGGCCTGGATTCCCAAGGCAAAGGCTTGGACCTATCAACACATAGCCAAATCTAAGAGTTTTGAGGAAAAATAATAAAATTAAGATTTTATCATCAAATACACTATGAATTAAAATGAGCCAATTCATAAAATTATTACCATGACAATGAGCATGCTCTCCTCTTTCTAAATATATGATTGTTATAATTTTTGGTATATTTTAAGGTTTCAATCCATTTTATTTATAACTATATCTTTTATGGGACACTACATGCCACAAATATACATGATTATATATGTTTTCATATCTTTTATTTCATTGATCCAAATACAAAACAAATTGTATTGTTAAAAACTAGACCTAATTTTACATGCCTTAAAAAAACTAGTTTTTTGTTTTTTTTGAGGTAGTTAGAGGGCCCGCATGGATGGATATCCATTTTTTGTTAGTTTTCAAGATATATTTAATTTTAAAATTAATAAAAAAATATTCATCAAAAATTATAAAAAAAATGTAGGTTACAAACTAGATTATCTTATCTAAAGCCTCACCAAATGGTTTTAAAAATATTAAACGATGCTAAAAAAATGAGAGGTTACACGACTAGATATCTACTCTATTTTCCTTTAAAAATAGGTGTTCCTATTCAAATATTATATATTTGACCTAGTTATACTTAACATTTTTTTTTAAATAGTGTTTTGGAAACTAGAATCAAAATGCTACAATTCATTTTCTTACACCATTCTAATTTTGTGTGTAACCATTTTAAATTATCTACATAAGTTCATATTTTTAAATTTTTAGGAAAAGCATGTCCACAAATAGCCCCCTTTTTGTCCCCAAACTTTGTGAACTTACCCATGGAACACCATGCATTATTTGAGCTTTCTCCCAAAGGCAAAGTGTGTTGTACACACTCAAGTATATCTTTCCTTTTACTCTAGTAATTTCATTTATACACTAAAATGGGGGTAAATGCGATCACTCAAATTATGTCACAAATTCTCTACAATGTTAGTTTTGACCTACTTTCACTTTAATTGACTTAAGAACTTAATATGGACCTATTTCACCACCTCACTCTATCTTAAGCACTTATGTAGACCTATTCCTTTCTAAATTTCTATTTTTTGCCTACATAAATGTTCTAGACTACTAAAAACCCCTCTAATCATTTATATAGACACCCCAAGACTCAAAATTCACATGTTTCCCTTCAAGACAAGATTGACTAGTAGGGGACAATAGTGGTAGTTTATTTGTCCACTATAGATCAATCATGTCCTTAACCCTTCTAATGATCACTTTTCAAATTTAGACCTCTCTTATAGGTTTTTTCATATTTTTAGGATAGGTAGCTTGAGTTTTTCTCATTTTGGATTTTGTAAAGGCACATCTTTAAGTCACCTATTTTACCACTAGAAATTTTCAATACAAAGGCATACCTATACTATTACACACTAAGTAAAACTTCCATATTATTCCTCAATCTAATTTTGGTCAATTGAAGTAGTCCTTAGCCAAGTAAAGAGCCTATTTTATCTAAATAAAAATAAATAATTATTAAGTATTCAATCCATATCTAGAAGCATACATGTAGTCAAAGGAACACAATTAAAAAAATCACTCTAAGTGGGATAAATATGTGGGATTGGTTTACGTCTTCAAAGTATTGGATATGTAAGTAGTGCTTAGCCATCATGGGGTTGATTAGGGCCATCTCAACCCTTACACTCCCCCATTTTCTATTTATATGTTTTCATTGATTACAATCCCTATTAGGGTTTAAAATTTGAATAAGTCCTTTGTAGGTATTGTGTTCACATCTAAAGGCCACATGTGTTTCAAGTTGTTGTAAATGATTGTATCATGACCCCTCTAATTTTTAGTATAGGACATACTCGACTAGCTCAGTATAATAGTGTCAATCTATTCTATCCTAATTTGGGTGATCTTTTCCCTCATCAATCTTAGTTCTAGTTTCTATGGCACTTGGAGAATCATGTTTCATTGATCATTTCCATTAATTATTCAGTTTTACACATTTAGAATACATAAACTAAACAACTAAGTATTATTATTTTTCATAGTTAGTATTCTTTCATTTGGTTGTGTTTTGTTGATTTTATTACTTTGCTTTCATTTTTCTTATTGAAAATTGATTTCCAAAATTTGATATCATTCTATTCAATTTATTCAAATTAGGTTTAATCACTACATTATTTAAAAATTCTTATAAAACAAGAATCACTTTTCTTAGAAGAAGGTTTGAATTGATCAAATACCCTTATTGGAGGTAAAGTAAGCATGTTTCACTCAAGAAATATTATCAAAATTTATTGTCAATTTTTAGTAATCTTGTTTATTTGTCTATGTTCCTTTTATTGAGGTAAAATAATCCTATGATATTATTACTCAATGGCATTAAAAAAATTATTAGCATCATTATTTAGTTGAAATACAACATCATTTCTCCTAGCCTTGAAATTTGACTTGCCTAAAAAAATTTAGATAATATATATCCATATTATTTGACCCATATTTAAATCAATAATTTTGATTTCAAAGTCTCTTATAGATTTTAAAACTGACTCAAAATAATGATAAGTTTTAAAGATAACTTTTTATATGATAATTGGAAGCAAACTATTAGTGAAAATACTTTTTAACTCACTATCAAGTGGTTGATAATTCATCCTAATAGCCATAATATTTAAACTACGTGCATAATGAATAATGGTTTCATTTTATCCTTATTTAATTGTATACAATTTTTAACAAGTGACTTTCACCCCCAATTTTAATTTTAAAGTGAGTTAAAAAATCATCAACCAATTTTATAAAGATATGCACAAATCCACTTGGTAAGGCATACAACTAATCAATGGAATAATCATTCAAGATAATTATAAATATCTTAGTCAAAAAATGTAATTATGAGATAAATTTAAACAAGAATCATACAATGGTATAATTTTAAGTGAAGTATCTTATTTTCATTGGACAATTCAAAATTTTGAGCTATTAAAACTATTATAAAAGGATGCACAATAACTTCATAGGCCAATGAGTTTAATAAAATATAATTTAAAGTGAATTAATTATTTAACTTATGAGACCTTTTAGTAAAGATCTGAATTTGATTTTTCATGGCATGAAAATTATTCATCATATTAGTCATTTCAAGAATTAGGGAAGAAGTAGAAGGTGGACAAGTAACATAAGTTGAAATAGAATATTTTTTAAATATTTAATGATCAACACCATGTTAGGATTAAAGATGAATATTATTATAAAGTATGGTTGATAAATATGATTAATATAATAAATATAAACATTTTTAGAATCAATAAAATCATATTGAGAAGGAAAAGAAGCATGTTCAAAAGGAATAATTCAACTTGTTGAGAAGCAATGGAATTTTTTTGAGCAATGGAAGGAACATTAGAAGTGATGTTAGTAAAATTTGAAATAGGAATTGAGAATAAATAAAAGGATAATAAACTTTAGAAACAACTACAATAGGATGTTCAATTTGAAATAAAATTCTTTCATAACATTCATAAATCTAGGTATTTCATCAAGATGGGGTAAAAAGTATTCTCAATTTTTTTATATCTCAATATATATCACTAGTTCCTTGATAAATATCTTCGACATGAACATATTATGAGAAATTACTATTCATAACATTTCATCATTGACATTTGAAGCAAACACATTAACATTTTGAAAATACATATCATTCCTATCTTCTATTAAAGAAACATTAATTTTTGCTCCATTAGACACATTTTTAAATTACATTTTATTTTTCAAACTTGATCTAGGATTAACCAAATAAATTTATATGAAATATATGGCTTATTTATTATGACTATAAAAATTTTTTATTTTCAATTGAAAATATGGATAATTTAGGTTACATAAGATGGTATAATACACACATGTAATATTATAAATATGTCAAATAATAAAAACAATATGCAAAGTATAATAGAAAAACAAAACACATGAGATGTTTATGGGTGAAGATGTCTTAATATATAATATAATAATTACCCTTAAGGTAGGGAAATACTATACATCACTCCTTAAGGAAAGACTAAATGCACAATATCTCTTAACACGAGAATTCCACTTTGAGGGGGATAGCCTTCAATAGGACTATAATAAATATAATACTCTCATCTTAATTAATAACTCTGACAATGATATAAATATCCTTTAAATAGACATATATTAATAATAATGGATGGGTAAACCACTAATTTCAACATGGGTTGACTCATTTTCCAATATAAATAATTTGACAAGTTACCCATTTGACTCTATATAACTAACTAAGTGGAATGTGTGCCAAATTTTGGAATCTCCATCAATCCATATATGTCATAATATCACATCCCAAAGTAAAAAATATGAAATCCCTCATTACCATGTTTTATGCTTGAAACATGTAAAAAAATAAGGTATTGAATTTTCCCTAAATCATTGCACACCTATCACCATGATTTATCATCTAACCACCCGTATATGATCTGAGTACATGATGGATCTCCAAACCTAGTTCCAAATTTCATTTCTCTACTTTAATTCCATCCATGAACACCATTAAATTATCCCTTATCTTCCATACATATCCATGGTGATTTCTCCTCTGCTTTCATTTTCCATATTCCTCTCTTCTATTTTAAGTCCATTCATTACCATAATTAATAAAAAACAAATCCAGCATTTCATGTTGAACATGTGAACCCATCCTCAGGGAAAAGGTGAAAATGAAAAATACTTTGAAATATATTTTCCAAACAAAACATCATGCAAAATTACATAATCTCATGACCATAGTTGTTCCCCTTTGGATTCCATTCATATCCATAATGATTGCTTCATTGTTTCCATGCATATCCACAATTATTTATCCTTTAGTTCCATGTATAGAATAGTGATCTCTATTTTGATGCTCCTTAAAATGCCTCCATAATTTTTTAATCTCATGATGATGTAGGTGTCTATATGTTGTAACATTATTATCTTTTTCTAATACTTTTAATTTTTCAACCCTTCCTTCTATTATTTGTGCTTCTCCAATATCTTATTCTATAATATGTGCCTCTTATTTTGATAGTGCCTTTGTATCTTCAGTATATTCAATTTTATTTTTCATGTGATCCTTTCCTATAAAATATTATTCTTCTAAATATTTTTTATGTTCTTCTTCACAATCTTCAGACTCATCTT